>CM063248.1:22301182-22901182 GCA_032158295.1 Pycnopodia helianthoides | reverse complement strand
CCCATAGCTAATTATGAGAACCTTTGTTGCTTTCCTTTTGTCAAGTGTGGATTTCATTGTGGCAATGATATTTTCAAAAGAAAACGATCACTCAAGAGGCTCCAAAAAGTTTTAAAAATAAAAATTGAAGGTGGACACAGATTTTTTTTTTTAACAGTGGATAAGTTTTAAGTGATGATAATTTGTTTTTATTTCTCTTATATTACATCACATAATCTCAAACAACACCTCCTGGTAAGATTATTACATACGCTATGTTCTACAGTCTGACTTTCGTTTTAAACTGGTCACTTACTTCTCCTCAGATATTGCTTGAAGTGTTGCTTCTGCATCAAACCCAGGGGCAGGAAAGACAGAGGTTGCACCATGAACCATTCCACATAAAGTGCCTCCTACCATACCAAAGCAGTGATACAGAGGCACTGGTACACAGATGCGATGTGGCTGCAACAATCACAACATAATGTAGTATCTTAAGTACATAGGTAGCAAGTTCAGAATAACACTCCACTATTGCTTCCTCATTGTTTGCAATGGCTTTCAACTCTTACAAACCTCAGCTTGAAACATAAAAACCTGTTCCTAAAAGACACTGAATTAGGGGACACTTGGTATGATTTTTACCAAATCATTAAAAGCATTCTTATTTTTGACTCAATTAAATAACTATTTCATGTATAACATTCACCTTTGAATGTGAAAGTGTTGTTACAGTTTTAAATTTTCAAAATTTATTGTAACAAAAATATTTTTCCAAATGTGTAACAACTGGATATTTAGTTTTGATTACATAATCATGCAAACGTACTTTATCTACTAACTACATACACAGTGCACCAAGAAAAACTTTTGTTATGGTAGTCAGTGCTTCAATGGCAGTCTGCGTACAGCAAGAGGTATCTTGCAGATTGTTGCTATGGACAGACCCCAAAGATGCCAAAATGTCACAAGACATGGTGTCTTTGTTACATCTACAGTCGACTCTCGTTATAACAAGATTGCTGGGACTGGCCAAGTTACCTCTTTATAACAGGAGTGTTGTTTCTAAGAGAACAGCAAAACAAAGTGTTGACTGAGATTTGTTTAGTTCTGCCCATTTCTCCTGTATTTAATCACCAATTACCTTAACAAGTATTTTTCTTGCTACATTGTGTCTCTTGCAATTACTACACAGTGAGGTTGCATAATTATCTTTTTGACTGTTGACCAAGGATTAAAAATAACAAAAATATCTGTAACACTGACATAATGATAGGAATTCTGTAATCAAACCAACTGGACTATTTAATAGACCTTATGCATTGATGTCATCATGCCACCATCTTAGAGGTAAAATGATGATGAAACAATGGAAATTGCACAGCTATGTACGCGCGGCGCAAAGGAGGGGCCAAAGAGATACCTTCATTTTACCTCCAGTTGAGGGCGCCCTACTCAAATGAGGTCATGTGCATAAGGTCTCCTATCCAACACTGACATGGTGTCCATGTTAAGTCGAAAGGATACATTTTTCATCATATTTTTCATTGAAACATTGTTTAAACAATGTCAAACTTTAAAAAATACTTTCATACTCAAAGGCGAATGTTAAATGAAATAACTGAGTCAAATTTATTGACTAATAATTGACTAATAATTCTTTTAATAATGAGGTTGACTGTCACAAACATGATACACATTGTCCCAACCTCCAGAAATGACCCTTCTACATAAAAATGTGTTACACTAAACATTTCAAGAAAACTAATGGGTAAACAACATTAATGTGGTGTTTTGCAGATTGATAATTCTGATTAAGGACACACAGAGACACAAAAGACAAGTAGCTTAGTTTTCCTGTATTACCTTCTCATGGTAACCGATGACAAGTCCAATATTGTTGGCATTGTTGAGTATGTTGTGATGTGTCAACGTTGCACCTTTCGGATTGCCTGTAGTTCCCTGAAATTTAATTTGCGAAGAAATAATCTAAGAAACGGCTTTAAGCAAAGTTTTGAATATCTACTAAAGGTAATTAAGGTGTTAAATTGCATCGATACAGCTTATGACATTGAACATATAATAATGGGAAAAAGTTCATTCTAAAAGCTGATAACTATTGATGAAAACTAGTTATATCTTTCCGTTTAACCAGTTAAACACTGGATGGCGTATTAACAAGCCAACATGCCTTAACCAGTTAAACACCGATGACGTATTAACAAGCCAACATGCCTTAACCAGTTTAACACCGGATGACGTATTAACAAGCCAACATGCCTTAACCAGTTAAACACCAGATGACGTATTAACAAGCCAACATGCCTTAACCAGTTAAACACCAGATGACGTAATTAACAAGCCAACATGCCTTAACCAGTTTAACACCGGATGACGTATTAACAAGCCAACATGCCTTAACCAGTTAAACACCGATGACGAAATTTAACAAGCCAACATGCCTTAACCAGTTTAAACACCAGATGACGTATTAACAAGCCAACATGCCTTAACCAGTTTAAACACCGATGACGTATTAACAAGCCAACATGCCTTAACCAGTTAAACACCGGATGACGTATTAACAAGCCAACATGCCTTAACCAGTTAAACACCAGATGACGTATTAACAAGCCAACATGCCTTAACAGTTAAACACCGATGACGTAATTAAAAAAGCAACTTTTACCGATTGCATACCGGAATGACTATTAACAAGGCAAGCCTTAACCACTTTACACCTAGATGGACGAATTCCCCAAGCCAACGCTGCTTAACCACAAAAGACAGATACCGATATTAAAAAGCCCACATGTTTAACCAGTTCTTTAACCGATACTTTCTATTAAGAGAAAGGATCGGCATGCAAACCAGATAAAATGGAGTTGTGATTCATAAATAGGAACCAATAGCACTAAATCAGTTAAACACCGGATGACGTAATAACAAAGCAACTTTTCACCGGATGCATACCGGGAGACGTGACTTTTGTATTTTCATGTCACATTGGAAGACCGGTTACCCGTACTTTCCACTATGGAGCTGGCACACAATGTCACTCTACATACAACGCTTTGTTTCACCCACACAAAGAGGACAGATAGCCATGAGAAATATTGAAAAATTTTGCCTTTGTGCAGCAGTTATTGTTTAAGACCAATTCCCTTTAATTCCAGATCTTTCTACTTATGTTGAGAGAAGAGGATTACTTGGCATGCAGAGACCAAGACTAAAATTGGTGGCTGAGGTTTTGTGATTCACAGTGAGTGAATATGGTATTTACTCAATAAGAAACAACAAATCCCAGTACTTTAAAGACAATATTTGTTCCCATGGCTTTGTTTAGTCAGAGTTTCTCTGAGCCAACAAACTCTAAAAACAAAAAAAACACAATTCTAAAAAAATTATCCCATCAGAGTGCAGGGGAAAAATCCCTAGCTTTTACTGGTTAATGACAGATAGATTGGAAATAAAAATAACAACTTGTGGAATTGTCAAGTTTAATTTTAATTTAATTTTCACTTAAGATTCATCTTGATGATGCTAGACTGAGGGAGTGGGTTTGGGACATTCATCTTGATGATGCTAGACTGAGGGAGTGGGTTTGGGACATTCATCTTGATGATGCTAGACTGAGGGAGTGGGTTTGGGACATTCATCTTGATGATGCTAGACTGAGGGAGTGGGTTTGGGACATTCATCTTGATGATGCTAGACTGAGGGAGTGGGTTTGTGACATTCATCTTGATGATGCTAGACTGAGGGAGTGGGTTTGGGACATTCATCTTGATGATGCTAGACTGAGGGAGTGGGTTTGGGACATTCATCTTGATGATGCTAGACTGAGGGAGTGGGTTTGGACATTCATCTTGATGATGCTAGACTGAGGGAGTGGGTTTGGGACATTCATCTTGATGATGCTAGACTGAGGGAGTGGGTTTGGGACATTCATCTTGATGATGCTAGACTGAGGGAGTGGGTTTGGGACATTCATCTTGATGATGCTAAACTGAGGGAGTGGGTTTGGTATTATCGTGCACTAGAGTGTTGGACATCATCTTGATGATGCTAGACTGAGGGAGTGGGTTTGGGACATTCATCTTGATGATGCTAGACTGAGGGAGTGGGTTTGGGACATTCATCTTGATGATGCTAGACTGAGGGAGTGGGTTTGGGACATTCATCTTGATGATGCTAGACTGAGGGAGTGGGTTTGGGACATTCATCTTGATGATGCTAGACTGAGGAGTGGGTTTGGGACATTCATCTTGATGATGCTAGACTGAGGGAGTGGGTTTGGGACATTCATCTTGATGATGCTAGACTGAGGGAGTGGGTTTGGGACATTCATCTTGATGATGCTAGACTGAGGGAGTGGGTTTGGGACATTCATCTTGATGATGCTAGACTGAGGGAGTGGGTTTGGGACATTCATCTTGATGATGCTAGACTGAGGGAGTGGGTTTGGGACATTCATCTTGATGATGCTAAACTGGGGAGTGGGTTTGGGTCATTCATCTTGATGATGCTAGACTGAGGGAGTGGGTTTGGGACATTCATCTTGATGATGCTAGACTGAGGGAGTGGGTTTGGGACATTCATCTTGATGATGCTAGACTGAGGGAGTGGGTTTGGGACATTCATCTTGATGATGCTAGACTGAGGGAGTGGGTTTGGGACATTCATCTTGATGATGCTAGACTGAGGGAGTGGGTTTTGGGACTTCATCTTGATGATGCTAGACTGAGGGAGTGGGTTTGGGACATTCATCTTGATGATGCTAGACTGGGAGTGGGTTGGACATTCATCTTGATGATGCTAACGAGGGAGTGGGTTTGGGACATTCATCTTGATGATGCTAACTGAGGAGTGGGTTTGGGCATTCATCTTGATATGCTAGACTGAGGGAGTGGGTTTGGACATTCATCTTGATGATGCTAGACTGAGGAGTGGGTTTGGGACATTCATCTTGATGATGCTAGACTGAGGAGTGTTTGGGAATTCACTTGATGTGCAAACTGAGGAGTGGTTTGGGCATTCATCTTGATGATGCTAACTGAGGAGTGGTTTGGGACATTCATCTTGATGATGCTAACTGAGGAGTGGGTTTGGACATTCATCTTGATGATGCTAGACTGAGGAGTGGGTTGGACATTCATCTGATGATGCTAACTGAGGAGTGGGTTTGGCATTCATTGATGATGCACTGGGAGTGGGTTTGGACATTCATCTTGATGATGCTAACTGAGGGATGGTTTGGGACATTCATCTTGATGATGCTAGACTGAGGGATGGTTTGGACATTCATCTTGATGATGCTAGACTGAGGAGTGGGTTGGACATTCATCTTGATGATGCTAACTGAGGATGGTTTGGCATTCATCTTGATGATGCTAGACGAGGAGTGGTTTGGGATTCGACTTGATATCTAGATGAGGAGGGGTTTGGACATTCATCTTGATGATGCTAGACTGGGGAGTGGGTTTGGGACATTCATCTTGATGATGCTAAGACTGAGGGAGGGTTTGGCATTCATCTTGATGATGCTAACTGAGGGAGTGGGTTGGGACATTCATCTTGATGATGCAGACTGAGGGAGGGTTTGGAATTCATCTTGATGATGGATATGAATGAGGGTTTGGAATTCACTTGATGTGGGAACTGAGAGTGTTGGGATTTTTGGATCAACTGGAGTGGTTTGGGAATTCATTATGATGTGACTGAGGAGGGGTTTGGACATTACTTGATGCTAACTGAGGGAGGGTTTGGGAATCATCTTGATGATGCTAGACTGAGGGAGTGGTTGGGACATTCATCTTGATATGCTAGACTGAGGGAGTGGTTTGGGACATTCATCTTGATGATGCTAGACTGAGGAGTGGGTTTGGGACATTCATCTTGATGATGCTAACTGAGGGAGTGGTTTGGGCATTCATCTTGATGATTGCTAATGAGGGATGGGTTTGGGATTATCTGATGAGCTGAGAGGAGTGGGTTTGGGACATTCATCTTGGATGATCTAGACTGAGGAGTGGTGTTGGGAATCATCTTGATATGCTAACTGAGGAGTGGTTTGGGCATTCATCTTGATGATGCTAGACTGAGGAGTGGGTTTGGGACATTCATCTTGATGATGCTAGACTGAGGAGTGGGTTTGGACATTCATCTTGATGATGCTAGACTGAGGAGTGGGTTTGGACATTCATCTTGATGATGCTAGACTGAGGAGTGGTTTGGACATTCATCTTGATGCTAGACTGAGGAGTGGGTTTGGACATTCATCTTGATGAGCTAGGATGGGGTGGGTTTTGGATTATCTTGATGATGTAGTGGGATGGTTTGGGCTATTGATGATGCTGACTATGATGTGTTGGACGAGTGGGTTTGGAATCATCTGATGATGTGACTGATCATGGATGGCTACTGGAGTGGTTTGGACATGTATCTGAGAGCTAACTAGGATGGTTTGGGACATTCATCTATGATGAGTGGAGTGGTTTGGGACATTCATCTTGATGATGCTAACTGAGGGATGGGTTGGGACATTCATCTTGATGATGCTAACTGAGGAGTGGTTTGGGACATTCATCTTGATATGCTACTAGATGGGTTGGGATTATGTGTCATACTGATGAGTAGGGACATGATTGTGGGCATATGATGATTGGCTAAACTGAGGGAGTGTTGGGGGCATTCATTTGATGATGCTAGATGAGGAGGGGTTGGGCATTCATCTTGATATGCTAACTGAGGATGGTTGGACTAGGGTGTTGCATTCATGAGAGGTTGACTTGATGTTGCTAGACTAGGAGTGTTTGAATTCATCTGATGATGCTAGACTGGAGTTTTGGGACATTCCTTGATGATGCTAGACTGAGGGAGTGGTTTGGACATTCATCTTGATGATGCTAAACTGAGGGAGTGGGTTTGGGCATTTCTTGATGATGCTAGACTGAGGGAGTGGGTTTGGGACATTCATCTTGAGATGTCTAGACTGAGGGAGTGGGTTTGGGACATTCATCTTGATGATGCTAGACTGAGGGAGTGGTTTGGGACATTCTCTTGATGATGCTAGACTGGGGATGGCTTGGATATCAACTGATGATCTAACTGAGATGGTTTGGACATTCATCAGATGATGCTAGATGATGGGTGTTGGGAATTCTCTTGATGATGCTAACTGAGGGAGTGGGTTTGGTCATTCATCTGATGATGAAATGAGGAGTGGGTTTGGGACATCATCTGATGATGCTAATGACTTGAGGGAGTGGGTTTGGGACATTCATCTTGATGATGCTAGACTGAGGGAGTGGGTTTGGGACATTCATCTTGATGATGCTAGACTGAGGGAGTGGGTTTGGGACATTCATCTTGATGATGCTAGACTGAGGGAGTGGGTTTGGGACATTCATCTTGATGATGCTAGACTGAGGGAGTGGGTTTGGGACATTCATCTTGATGATGCTAAACTGAGGGAGTGGGTTTGGGACATTCATCTTGATGATGCTAGACTGAGGGAGTGGGTTTGGGACATTCATCTTGATGATGCTAGACTGAGGGAGTGGGTTTGGGACATTCATCTTGATGATGCTAGACTGAGGGAGTGGGTTTGTGACATTCATCTTGATGATGCTAGACTGAGGGAGTGGGTTTGGGACATTCATCTTGATGATGCTAAACTGAGGGAGTGGGTTTGGGACATTCATCTTGATGATGCTAGACTGAGGGAGTGGGTTTGGGTCATTCATCTTGATGATGCTAGACTGAGGGAGTGGGTTTGGGACATTCATCTTGATGATGCTAGACTGAGGGAGTGGGTTTGGGACAATCATCTTGATGATGCTAGACTGAGGGAGTGGATTTGGGACATTTATCTTGATGATGCTAAACTGTTGCATCCTGATGCTTTAAGATAATTAAAAATTGCAAGTACTCACAGATGTAAACTGTATATTGATGGGTTCATCAAACTGAATCGCATGTTTGCATTCTTCCAGGAGTTTCTGTTCAGTGCTGCCTCCCATATTCAGGAGATCAGGAAAGTTGTACGTTCCTGGAAGACTATCTTCACCTCTGAAGATGACCGTCTTAAGATCAGGGAGCCTACACAGGTATTTTATAAGTAACTGTTATTTATTGATAAATACTTTACTTGCATAAAATTTACACTATTTCCTACAAGTACCTGGGATGACTTTTGTATTTTTTGGGGGGCATTGTGGTGCTAAATCAAATCGACAGCGAGAAAAGATTCTAAACTTTCTTACATGTAGTCCAGAGAGAAAAAGAGTTTGCAAACTTAATCTCAATATTTAACAGATGTTAATCACAAAATGTTAGTAGCTTGTGGCAAGATTTATACATGTGTAAGATGTGGTGTCTTGCAAAAGACTGTTATAAGAAATGTACGGTCAATTGATTATATAACAATTATAATAATAATAATAACTAGTTTTTATATAGCGCTTTATCTATGGGAGTCTCAAACTGCTTATCATTATTTATTTTCAAACAGGTTTTTGAAATTTATGAATAGTGAAACCCAATTATGCAACACCTTGTGAGTGTAAACAAGGTGCTGTAGCGCATTCAGCAGCCACTGCCACAAACACTGTGGCAAACCCTCCTCAATAGCGATAAGTGTAACTGGGTTATGTTACGTGCATTACACAACACACTGCTTTACGTCCCATCTGAAGGACAAAGCAACAATGGTTAAGTGTCTTGCTTAAGGACACAAGTAAAGACTGGGACTCGAACCCACACTCTGCTGATCAGAAACACCAGAGCACCAAAGTCCAGTGCACTTGACCACTCGGCCACGACATATTAACTTAATGAAAACAGAAATTTACCTGGCACTTTTGAGCTGACCTGGTTTATCACTTGACAGCTCAGGACAAAGCTCTTGTAGCATTGCATAGTAGTCCAGTGTTCGGAAACTCTTATCACAGACAATTGCTTTGCAATTGGACTAAGCAGACAGGAAAGAAAAAACTTTGTTGCATTCAAATTTGACTTTTCAAGTAATATTAAGTGCAATTATCAATAAAAAGAATTCTTGCACTGTACCTAGAAATGAAGAATTATTTATGACGATTCACTCCAGGTACTAAACACTTTGTGAGATCAGCAACATGCAAACCTTTCTGACCTACAGATCAATAGGTTTCCTTTCGTCATAATATTAAAATGATAATAATTATTATTATTACTATGTATTTCTGGTAATGAAACCAAGGATGCCTCATAAGTGAACTTAATCATTGTAGCTCACAAGCCTGAGGAAACCTATAAACAAGGGTGCTTGCTATGTGAACCAGAAACAACAGGGTTAACCCTACTCTACCATGGTCAGTGTTCTGGGCTCTTTTACATGCACTACTAATCCTAGTACATGAGACCCACGGCTTAATGTCCCATCTGACGGACAAAGTAATTATGGTAAAGTATCTTGCTCTTAAGGACACAAATGCCTCGACCGGGACTCAAACTCACATTTTGCTGATCAGAAGCACAAGAGCTTGAGTCCGGTGCTCTTAACCGCTCGGCCACGAAACGTCACAAAGCAACCAGTTATAAGAATCAGTATTTTTTAACACTACATGTAGATCTCAAGGCAAAACACTAGGAGTTACTGACAAACATACAGTAGAGACTTTGTGAAACGGGCAAGTTGTTTAGTTGTACACTTATGTGTGATAATCCGTGCTGGACAATGGTTGTAACATTGTGTGCACTTCATTTGTTCATGAGAAAAAATACATCAATGCAAACAAACCGATTGAATTTAATTATTTTACAGCATTTCTGAGGGCAATTCAACACAAAATATCATATTAAAATATAAAACAATGAGTGTGTGTTCATGCCTCATTCTTCTTAGTAACATAAAGGAGGGTTTACATAATAAGGCCATTACCTTCTGCAGAGCGTACTCCAACTCAAGCACTCTGTACACTGGATTAATGTTGACCATAATTGCTCCAATACGACATGTTGCAAACTGTGTCAGAACCCATTCTAATGTGGATGGTCCCCACATACCAACTCTGTCTCCTTCTTTGATGCCAAGAGCTATAAGTCCCATCGCTATTTTGTCAGTCTAAACAGAATGAAAACATGTTTATGATCACTAAGAATCTAATACTACAGTCCAAAATCCTTCTATATCCAATTGCAAAAGTGAAGAGTTTAGAAGGATTGGGTCAGAAAGTCCATACAAAAAGTGTTTACCACAGAGTGAGGCATTCCATACTTATGCAAGTCCAAACAACTTGGTGTGGAGTGACATAGATGAAGTGGATATAGGAGGAATCAAGATCTTTGTTGTTACTCTCTCTGTTTTTTGTTTTGTTTTTATGCCTCAGAATAAGTTTAGTCTTAGATAGATGGCGCTTTACAAGTTTTTATTTATTATTATTATTATGCTAGCCAAACTGCCTTGTCTGTATTAAGGGTTCTAGCCAAACTGCCATGTCTGTAAGGGTGCTAGCCAGACTGCCTTGTCTGTAAGAGGTCTAGCCAAACTGCCTTGTCTGTATTAAGGGTTCTAGCCAAACTGCCATGTCTGTAAGGGTGCTAGCCAGACTGCTTTGTCTGTAAGGGTTCTAGCCAAACTGCCATGTCTGTACGGGTTCTAGCCAAACTGCCTTGTCTGTAAGAGTTCTAGCCAAACTGCCTTGTCTGCAAGGATTCTAGCCAAACTGCCTTGTCTGTAAGGGTTCTAGCCAAACTGCCTTGTCTGTAAGGGTTCTAGCCAAACTGCCATGTCTGTAAGGGTTCTAGCCAAACTGCCATGTCTGTAAGGGTTCTAGCCAAACTGCCTTGTCTGTAAGGGTTCTAGCCAAACTGCCTTGTCTGTAAGGGTTCTAGCCAAACTGCCTTGTCTGTAAGGGTTCTAGCCAAACTGCCATGTCTGTAAGGGTTCTAGCCAAACTGCCTTGTCTGTAAGGGTTCTAGCCAAACTGCCATGTCTGTAAGGGTTCTAGCCAAACTGCCATGTCTGTAAGGGTTCTAGCCAAACTGCCATGTCTGTAAGGGTTCTAGCCAAACTGCCTTGTCTGTAAGGGTTCTAGCCAAACTGCCATGTCTGTAAGGGTTCTAGCCAAACTGCCTTGTCTGTAAGGGTTCTAGCCAAACTGCCATGTCTGTAAGGGTTCTAGCCAAACTGCCATGTCTGTAAGGGTTCTAGCCAAACTGCCTTGTCTGTAAGGGTTCTAGCCAAACTGCCATGTCTGTATGGGTTCTAGCCAAACTGCCATGTCTGTAAGGGTTCTAGCCAAACTGCCTTGTCTGTAAGGGTTCTAGCCAAACTGCCTTGTCTGTAAGGGTTCTAGCCAAACTGCCATGTCTGTAAGGGTTCTAGCCAAACTGCCATGTCTGTAAGGGTTCTAGCCAAACTGCCATGTCTGTAAGGGTTCTAGCCAAACTGCCTTGTCTGTAAGGGTTCTAGCCAAACTGACTTGTCTGTAAGGGTTCTAGCCAAACTGCCTGGTCTGTAAGGATTCTAGCCAAACTGCCTTGTCTGTAAGGGTTTTAAAGGAAACATTTGAAAACATCAATAAATATAGAAATCTTGACTTGAATAGAAACATCAACAAAAGAACTGTGATAATGATTGTGAATTTACATGTATGTGTAGAAATTTATTTCATTAGTTCTTTATTGTTCCTGTTGGTAACAAATTTCACTCTCCTGGGTGTATAAGTTTGTGAATTGTTCAAATCTGCAGACCTTATATTTAGAACAATTGTTTAAAATTCACTCTTCTCTGAAACTTTACTCACCTCTTCTTTGAATTGTGCAAATGTCCTTCTGATTCCATCTTTACAGAAGATGAGTGACTCTCTATCTGGGTACTTCTCTGTTGTTTCATCCATTACTTGACCGATTGTTTTACCAATAAGTGGCTCTTTACCCACAGCATGGAAGTAGCTCAACTCATTATTGCTGGCATAAACAGATCTGAGGAGAAGTGTTGTTGAAGTGTTTAATTAATTAACAATTTACATACATCTTTATTATTTATTATTAATATCACTTCTACAATCTGCTCAGTTAGTAAAAGCTCTGGCCTTTTCTATTAAGTGGTGTAATTGGTGTTCATTAAAGTAAATTGCCATTGGGTACTTTTCCATTGTTAGTACCAACCAGCACTGCCCTACTATACCCAGAAGTCTGATCAATACCATTGGTCAAGATTTGGGTCATGTTATTAATGATCGTGTGACCTACACTTCGGTTTATTATGCAAGGCATTCTCCAACAGAGAGTATTGTGATGTCACTTGAAATTACGCCACCGTCGCTGACGTCAAACTAGGCCTCTCTAATAATACTATCACTGATACTATAGTTACAGTTACTTCTATTGCCTCTCTTATAAATAGATTAGATATTTCATTGTCTACATTAAAATCATGGAAATTTGACATACACTGGCTGTGTACTATACATTACAAATTGTTTAAACTACAAGATATAAGGAGTTGAAAATAGACTACAGAGCAACAAGAGACCGGTTATTACAATCATTACAAAAGACCAGATAATTATACAATACAAGAGTGCTTAAAAACAACCCCAGATTAGACCCTACCACGTACCAGTATTGCTATTGACATTCACATTGTCATTGAAGTGAATGAGCATTTAGTACAAATGAATGTCTGGTTACATGTACACAGAGCAGAGTGAAGACGAATACCCAACCTACATGACCTACTGCATGATCTACACAATGTAATAGGCTTCTTACTTTACAAAAGCGAGCTGTTAGGATAATTTGTAACGCTGGTTTTCTTGATCATACTGCTGCATTATTTTGTAATCTTAAATTGTTAAAATGTAATGATCTTTATCATTTGAAATTAGGTAAATTTATGTACAAGTACATGAGTAATGCATTACCACCTTGTTTTAGCTCATTCTTTACTCTAACTACTAGCATTCATTCATACAAAACTCGAAGCACTTCAAAGAAAAATCTTTTGTTTCTCGCAACCGAACCTCAATGTATAAAAACAGCCTTGTTCAACGTGGTGTTACATACTGGAATAATTTGGATGGTTCTGTTAATTCTGCAATCACTCTACCTATACTTTCAAAAAAACTAAAACAATTACTACTCAGGACATATTCATTATAATTATTTCATGACTTTGATAGTATGAGCCAATTCAACGATGGCTTGCTTTTTGGTATATTGTTGGTACACCTACATTTGTTCATCTGTCCTTTTAGTCCCTTGTCTTTGTGAGTCTTATGCTGTGTTAGTCTGTCAATAAATAGGTTAGGTTCAAAAGCCAAGGCTTCACCCAATCCTAAGTTTTGCCCTTCTGACTTGTTAATAATTTTGGCTACTGTTTATAACTGTCAATATTTATGAAACACTAATGATGTATTATATCATGTGAGGGCAAAACCGAAATCAATGTTTATTGAATTGAATTGAATTGAATGTGAAGCAACTGTATAGTATGAGAGGCGTCTTGCATAACTTTATGATCTTTTAAGTACTTTTTGTTCATACAATTACAACGAACCAATTGTGAAACTCACTGTCTCATTTATTCATGTTTGGTAGCGAATCAAAACATTTGCAATGGAGTTCCTGTAGTGTTTTAAAACACTGCACTGTAGTAACTATTTTGTCTACATTTTTTGTCATTATTGCAATAGTCTTCTTTATGGTTTACCCGATTATTTAATCTATAGGTTACAGGTAGTTCAAGTCTTAAAAAACAAAAAAATATCAGCATATCACTCCTATTCTCAAAAGTCTTCACTGGATTCCTGTGGCACAGCGTAATTGAGTTTAAGATTCTTATTTTAGCTTATAAAATCTTACATAAACAAGCACCTGAATATTTGTCAGATTTGTTGAGAGTTAGAGAAAGTTCTATAGTCACTCGCTCCTCCTCTGAAATACGCTTTGTTGAACCTCGTTTTAATCAGGTGTGCTTTTTCAGTCTCAGCACCCAATGTATGGAATAGACTGCCTCAGTATATTCAAAATGCACCCTCTTTGTTGTCCTTTAAGTTCACTCTAAAAACGTATTATTTTCGTCAATTCTTTAGGTAATTTGTTCTGTTTTGTGATTCTTGAATTCTCTAATTCAACTGAGTCTTTAATGCATCTTTTTGTGTATTTTATCGTTGTATAGGGATAATTATTATTGTAGTACCAATGTTTTTATGTGCTTTTTATGTATTTTAATCTATCAGTATCATTGTTTTAATTGATTACCAGTATTTGTAATAATTATGTAAAGTGCATTAGTTGATGTAATGCGCTATATAAGAATTAAATATTATTATTAATTACATCATGATTCATACATGATTAGGTATAGCCCCATGAATAGGGCCAATCCACTCCGTATCCTTGGCCCCAGCACCACTGATTACCAATTCTTTCGCCCTGTGATGTTTTTTTTCTGCAAAGATCTAGATCGTGAAACTTACCGATTGAATGCTTATGTACTTGCAGATAGCCGGACTGTTAAAATTTCTTTAAAAAACATCACACGTTTTTGGTGAAAATCAAATGATTTTCGTGAGTTAATATTTAGAATTGTCTCAACGATCTTGACAACTTGATTATTTTGAATTGTCTGGCTCCCTCAACAGCATTAGAAAAACGATACAATCAATTGCTACGATTGAGTTGGTACCAGACTAATTTACTCGCAGACGCCGCGATAGTCTTGGTGCAAAACGTTCTTGAGTCACTCAACACTACACACGACGCGACTATTCCACCGATAGAGGGCGTTAAGCCGCAAACCGTCAATCAGTGTGGTGGTGATCTGGAAGTTTCACAACAGCGCCCGCTATTCGCGATAGTTGTGTGATAATGAACAACAACGTCTTGCACCAAGACTAACGCCGCGAGTGCAACTAAACAAGATCGTTGAGATCGTTTTAAAAGTTCACTCTCGAAAATCATTTGATTTTCACCAAAAACGTGTGTTGTTTTTTAAAGAAATTTTAACAGTCCGGCTATCTGCAAGTACATAAACATTCAATCGGTAAGTTTCACGATCTAGATCTTTGCAGAAAAAAAACATCACAGGGCGAAAGAATTGGTAATCAGTGGTGCTGGGGCCAAGGATACGGAGTGGATTGGCCCTATTCATGGGGCTAGATTAGGTATATCTATGTACAATCATACTGGTCCTTGCTCTATGGTACAATTGTACAGTATTAATTTATTGTATCTCACTACATATGAAGTAAAATATATCTCACCTGTTGCATGAGAATTGTCGACTCAACGTTGTCAATAATGCCATGGAGGAAGGAAGTGTTAATGCAGGCCTCAGACGGTGCGATTGGTGCGATCCAATGCATCGATGGACGTCAATTTCTAAACGATTGACATTACTTCGACCCAGCAATATGTTATCGGGCCTCCCAAAAACTGAACGAAGCATGCGACTTGCCATTTTCACTAGTTCGAAAACACCACCAAAAACAAACTTTATTCCAACTTTGACCTAGATCTGGATTCTGGAACTGGATAAATAATTGGCAACGACTCCTAGACCTAGTCCTATCCTAGCCTCTGGTCCTGGAGTATCACCTATTCATTCGCAACCATTTCTATTTTTGGGGTTCAGCAAGCTCTATCACTTCACTAGATCAGCATATGTGCAGTAGCTAGCTAGGTAGAACATAAAGCTCGAGTAGCACAAAACATAGCCGGGTATGCCTGGCCGGCTGGCGTCGTTATTGTTAATCTTTGAGATAATTTATAAACCAAATACAAGGAGCAAACCGGTGAACCACAACCATGCATGCTCTATGGTGCTAGTGTCACTGATCTCTGCACACTAGAGATCAGTGGCCGGTGGCAATTTTTTTCTTCCGTACAACACTAGAGCCAATGCATACACGCATAAGGTATGGGCGCTTTCCCGGATCCCTTCACTGTTGACCCCCTGTCTCAAGTGTGGTACGAAAGAAAAAATTGCTGGCCGGTGGTAACTGCATGCCGCTGGTTCCCTGTTTCTCAGCAGATTTGTTAAAGACGTGTGTGCTGCTGGAACCAATGATTTGTTTAGTCTCTTGCTCGTATCGTTTTCTCTTAAGCTATGATGAGAATGATGAACATTGATGATGATGATGAATGATGATGATTGGGTGTTTGTTAAACACACAGTGTTAAAAGTCTTTTTACAAATCGACCCGTGGTGTGGATTTCAGCTTATTGTATACGCATGACATTGTAATACACGTACACGCAGAGACTGCAGCAAAGTGACTCGTTCATTAATTAAAGTTTATCAATACCTCGGAGAGTTAGCACTCTGACTGGAAGACTGGTCACGTGGGGGTGCATTAAAGGCCGGCTCTCTGTGAACTAGCGAATTTGGCCCCTGAACCAGCATAGTATTGAGTACACTACTATTGTTGCTCGCTAGCGCGCTAGCCATGGATGGCGGCACAATCATTCAAAATAATTTTAATAAAGAGAAGCTTTTACATTTCCATACAATTGGGGCAAATCTTTTTCAAAATAAATATCAATTAGTTACCTTAATTTTGTTGTTTAAATATTGTTTTAAAATATTTTAAAAACTTGTAAATACATGCGCCAGTAATAAAACGGTGTGAACGAGAATGTAACAAAAGTTTGAAAATTAAATCTGGAAATGTCGTCAGCTAAATATTGTTAAATGTATGGCTTTCGGCTCGGTCCATTAACAACAGCGGCCAGCCACCTTGTCATTACCACGCAGTGAAGACTGGCTCCTCGCGCTTGTTAATACAACTTAGCAAGAGTCCCTACATAATGGCACATACATACTATACTAAATTGACTGTAATTTACCGTTCTCAAGAGTTTATAACCACGTACATAATGAGAGTAGGTTGGATTGGCGGGTGTAATAAAATAACCAAAACCTTTTGATTACAACAAGCTTTTATTTTGAAAAGGGTAAAATTGGACTACAATGTGAGTGGCGGGGCTGGGTTGGGCTGGAAATGTGAACTGGGGAATTGATCTGAACTTTTGATAATCACATGTTTTCATCATTTTCATTATTAGCAATTGAATGTTCATTGATTTATTAGTTAATAAAAAGTAAACCCCAATATGAATCCGAAGTACTTTTTTGAAGTTTTGTCGACTTTTAAAATAAAAATCGTTCATATTAAAATTCCATTGATTAACCTTTTAAATTCTCATTACCCCATACAAGAACAGTGTTCCTTACTTCTCAGTCGCACATAAGATGTGTTAGTTATCGGATGGGTGGTATTGATTCACTTCTAAATTCTCCTTACTTCTAGACTAGAACGATGGTCACTCTTTTTCAGGGTGTATTCTATTCTCTTCAAGGGAAATTATTTTTCTCTTCGGAAAAACAAATTAACTAATCGAATCGCGCGAGTGCATCCCATGCAAGTAAACAACTCTAATCAGCCCCTTCAAAATAAATAATCTCATCCCCTGAGAGACAGTCAATTTTATTTCCAAATATAGTATAAAAGTTAGCCAATCACAAGGTCGGGCTTTGTTATGCAAATAAGAACGGGCAGCACCCTTGATTCCAGGTGCTGCTTGTTGTTCTCGACCGTGCGTTACTCTCAAGAAAAAGTGTACGACTTGGAAAATATCAATGCCATTTGCTCCAAAAATGTCGGTTTTTCACTGGAGTTCCAAGGGTAAACTACAAAAAAATGCGATGGTGAGTTGCAAATTTTCTTGTCTTAAGATTTAAATTGTTGAAGGGAATTTTCATTCGCATAATTTGAAGAAATTTCAGTGTTTTCGGCACCGGGCGCAAAGTTAAAACCGCACACATGAAGTGTTGACTTGCTTTTTCGGTGTTAAAGAAGGAAGAGCATAGAATATGCCGAGTACAAATAAAGTCGTCTGAACTTTCTGAAAAGTGATAAGTACATGTATCACTGAAATTCTTTTAAATAAAGCACGGTCAAGAAAAAGAGTGCTACGAGAAGGAGGGTAGCGTGTAAATGTGCAAGGGGGAAGTTCTTAAAAGTTGTACAAAAATGCAAATTGTTTTTGTCTTTCTTTCAAGCTCAGTGTTTCCAAGGTGAAACTCAGTAAAGAAGGTCAAAGTGCCTAAAGGCACTGGACACTTTTGGTAATTACTCAAAATAATTGTTAGCATAAAAACTTATTTGGTAAAGAGCAATGGAGAGCTGTTGATAGTATAAAACAGAGAGTGTCGTGGCCGAGTGGATAAGAGCACCGAATTCAAGCTCTGGTGTTTCTGTGCAGAGTGTGGGTTTGAATCCCAGTCGTGACACCCGTGTCCCTGAGCAAGACACTTTACTATAATTGCTTCTCTCCACCCAAATGTGTACCTGTGAGGGCAGAGATGGTTCTTGTGATTGATTTAGCTTAGTGCGCTACATATTTGGCAGCACAGGCTGTATACTCCCCAGGGAGCTGAGATGGTTTAAGGAATGATATGGCCCAGTGATCAGGGTACTAATGTTGGAAGCGCTTTGAGACATGGTGTATAAAGCGCTATATAAAAACCGAACATTATTATTATTATTATTATTATTATTATTATTCTTGTGAGAAACAGCTCCCTCTGAAGTAACGTGGTTTTTGAGAAAGAGGTTATTTCTCACTCAAATAATAAAAGACTTCTGACTAGCTGAAGCCTTTTATTATGCATCCGAAAGCACACAAAAGTAATGTAACAAGGGTGTTTTTTCTTTCATTATTCTCTTGCAAATTCAATGACCAATTGAGCCTAAATTTTCATAGGTTTGTTATTTTATGCATATGTTGGGATACACCCAGTGAGATTACTGATCTTCGACACTTACCAAACATGTCCACTGTCCAGTGCCTTTAAGAGAAAACTGCTTTTCCATTTTACGACTGAGGCACACTACCATGACTACCCCATTAGTTTTCCCAAAATAAATAAATGAATAGATAAAACATAATTCTTAAAGCGTTTTTTGTTCTCAACATTAACAGTGACACCAGCCAGTAACTGTTGCCAGAGCAGAGAGGTAGACCTACATGATTTTTGGTGTTGCTGCAGATTGCAGTGATGTAACTAGACATTTTCATTTAGCATGCAAGGGCAAAGACATTTTTTAATTTTTTGTTTTGAAGTATAGAACCATTAATTTGTTCATTTTTTTTCGACCTGATTTTGTGATTGGGGGGAGGGGCAAGGGTTCCGAGCAGGTGGGCTCCGGCATACACCTTCCCCTTATGCCACTGGCTAACTCACCACCAATGCCAAATACATGTGCACAGTATTACATTGTCTGCATTACCATTTATATTATGTCTGTTGAAACCTGTTAACCATGCAAGTGTCTACAACTTCCATTACTTAGCCCAATGCTTACCTCCATCGTCAACAGATGTCCAAAGCTGATGTTGTGAGAGCCATGTCCTTCTGACAAATAAAAATTGAAATTCTCCATGAAGCCATGAGACAAATTTTGTTTACTCCGCCAAACAATACAAGTTTTTTTTTATTCCAAGTCTCCTCTCTAGACCTAGCCAAATAGCATGTAAAAAAGGAAATTACCCTGTCTTGTTTGACTAAAAAAAATTCCATCAATAGACCTTTGCGCTCTCCAAGTCAGGTGACCTATACTATAGTGGGGGTCAAACATCAACAAACAAGGCATCCACCAAAGGAAAGTGCCTTTGTTATAAAGTACAGTTGCATTTGTTTATTCGATCGAGGGTTTTATTTCTCTAAATCTGTGAAGAATATTCTGGTGTTTGTACCAGAGACCTCACCAGAGTGGCTGATAATAAACCAGTAAGGATATGGTGCGATGGCACACTTTTCAACACAATAATGTTGCAATTTGGATGCTAAAATCATTTTTAAAAAAAAGGAAAAGGCTTTCCAAAACTGTGTTTCTATTTTTGGGCTATTTGAAATTCCGCAAGGCTAATGTTCATTTTTACTTTTATTACAGTGATTTACATTACAAGCTAATAGACCGGGTGGCTACAGCGTCGTCCGACGCCAGTTGTGCATAACTCAAAATAAAACTCATTTTGTAGTAGAATACTTGTAATTATGAAAAAGTAATGTGATTTAAATCAACGTCACAACATACAACTTTAATAAAAGGGCTTAGTAATTGTGCTATTATTTACTTGCTCTCTGTCTCAACATAGTTTTTGCACTGTCTGTGCCATCTGCTGAGATGACCTAGTAACCACTATAATCTATACATCACGTGATGACATGTAAACATTGGTCACACAATCAGTCTATTCATAAATTACCTCCCTTAGTTTTAAGAACTCCCACTGAGGTTGTAAACTTTTCTCTTAGCCTGGGGCTAAACTAATAGCCACACCTGGCTGTAACCAGATGGCTTGATGGGTTGGCTCTGATCTGATATTTCAGGTCATTTAAAAGGGGTTATGTTTGATCACAAAATAAATAAACATGCTAATTATAAAAGGTACTGTTTAAAACTACCATGGTGTAATTAAGCTTGTGATTTTTTTTTCTAACACTGTCACCCTGGCTGTAATCAATCATGTCTTTCGACAGATGGCCAGGTGGCTTGATGGGTGTGAATTTGTTTTATGGATTTCAAAGGAATGATGTTTCAGACCATTTGAAAGGATTATGTTCACCCAAAAATGTTAACATACTAACTGTAAAAACAGTACTATGCGTAAGCGAGTGAGTTTTTTCTGATGGTGTCATGCAGAGTCTGTGCTTTCTTTCCGTTCCACTTAAATTTATTTACACAGAATTTGACAAATTTACAGTCAAGTTGTTGTAGTTATTTGAAAGAGCAACTAGCAGCTAAAATCTGTGTCCAACATCACTTCTCAAGAAAAAAAATGTTAATCTGACCCACACTGAGTTTTTTCTAGATTTGTCAATGGATGTTGGACTTTCATTGAAAAATACCTTCATGGTGTTCATTTAGTTTGTAGATTTGAAGCACAAAGTCAATGTCTTCCAACATCTTGTAAAATGATAAAACTGAATTAATCTATGACTATCAAGCTGAACAAAAGAATAGTTGTGTTTCCTTTTACACTGTGGCAGTGGAATAGGGTAGGTAGGTAGGCAATAACTTTTTTTTTTGCTTAAAGTTTTTATGGCTCCGAAAATTAGGGTAGGCTAATGTTCCGATATTTTTTTATTTTGCACGCTCAATTGAAAGACTGACCATGTCAAATTTGTTGTTGTAAATGTCAATAGTGCCTATCAGCACTGTCTATTCACTGATTTTATGGTTTGTGAATACATGTATATGACTTAATGTTTAAAAATTGCAAAAAATGTAACCTTGTGAAACAGGTTCGTTTGTGTGGTTTCTAGGCTTGATTTCAGGCCAAGACTACTTTCAGAATGTCTAACAATTTAAGAATAAGACGTGAAAGCTTGGATTCCTACAAAATATACACAAGAAAAGATTAGTTCCACATTTAAATGATGTGCTTGGACCGTTTTTTATGCAAGTCCAAAACCTTTGCCTTTCATGCATCATGCGGCGATTGTCTCAAACAACATCAGGGGTTTCCCTTAACATTTTTTTCACTCGCCGGCTGGACGAATCAACAGAAAATTTGGGTCGCCCCCAAGTTTTTTCAGTAGCCCACACATGCACACAATTTTCGAAGTGTAAAAAAAACAAAAACAAAACGGAAATAAAGTTTGTAAAATTACGTTTTTGGACGATCTGACTTTTCCCTTAATTTCTGCCCTTAATAATAGTGTTTTCATTCATGGATTTGAATTAATTTAAGGATCAGTTTTATAGAACTTCTTTTGCCCAGAAATCTTTGCGATTTAACGATCGGTCGACGACCTACATTTGGAGAGAGAAAAATGTGTGGCGAGAGCGATGTGTTTATGATTACGAGGTTGTAATTTTGTATAAACTATAACAAAAACGAGGTTAAAATTAGACCCTGGAAATTCCAGTTGTGTGTTTCCCTACTCGACATCGTATTATTGTATGGAACATGGAGGAGAGAGCCAGACATAAGTAAATTTAAATCGCAAATTGTGCGATGCACTTATTAAAGTTGCATCGCAAATCGCTCCAATGCGATACAAGGGAAATCGTTACCTGCATTTCCTCGGTACACGAACGTACGACCAATGCATGCAACGAAAGGAGCCTAGAAGTTACGATCGAAAGCGTCTCGGTATCGCATGTGTATGCAGCCCGAAGCAGGGCACCATGCTTGTGTTGACCTATGTCAAACATTTTCTAAACACTTTCCACATTATGGATTCTTAGTTAATTAAAAATATGCAAAAAATAACCTTTCAGAAATTGCAATGCTTGACCTCCAACTTTATCTGCAAATTTAGCTTTTTAATTGGTATTATATAATTTTTATATGGAGTGACAAATTTCTGAAAACACCCCTGCACTCCTTTGTCAACGAGCCCAAGAACGTCACAGAACCGTGCAAAATAGTAATCATGCTAGTTCAAAATTCAAATGCGCAATGTTGGAAATATGCACATTTGCGCAGGTAAATGTTTTAATTTGCGTAGGCACGTTTTCGATTTGCGCAAGTGTTTCAAGCACACTGCTAGAATAATATGTATATGGGTTTTGAGGCATTGCATGGTGAGGTATCAATATATATTCGGTTTGCGGTAGCACCGCACTCACAGGGCACTCACACACAATGGGCAACCCACACAATAACTCTGAGCCCTCCAATCACAGTTCTCCTTTCAGAAGAACCAATCAGAGCAGTGAATGACTCTACACTGAAACCTCTAATCCTTATAAATAGTCCAGCATGTCTTACACTCTTCAGTCTCCTGACGATGACTAGAGCAAGCTAGTCGAAACGTTGAGACCAAAAAGAACTCACTCGCGGCAGTGCAGTTAATTACGAGAAGTCCCCCCGATCCACAAAGCTAAAGTAGTAGTCCAGGCCGATTTCCTACCTCCCGCCCAGGTAGTAGTTAATAAGCAGGACAGTTCTTTTCAGAACTGAGAAGTCTCCGAATTCCAAAAATCTACTCCGCGGTAGTAGAATAAATAGCAAGACAAAGTCTCTAAAGAACAAATCTACACAGCAAGTAGATATTTTTACACATGGTGTTACCGCAAACCAAAATATATATAGAATAATATAAACGCAACAACTGAATTTGCCGAGACGGACGAAACGAAATCAGCTTACGATCCGAAATGACTCACGACAGGGCGTGCCCGGTATGTACGATTTAAGTGACCGAGGTACGAAATGGCAAAGGTTCAAAGTGTCTGACAATCATGTTTGAATGAATAAAAAATAGAGGGAAAAAAGTAATAAATTCCAGGACGATGTGCATAAAAATGAGGCTGAGGGTCGGCACCATAATGTTTTATTTTATACCGTTTTTTGGAATAAAAAGATACAGGGTCGGCGTGATTTTCTAGGGACGGTCGGGTAACCGGAAACACAACTATTCTTTTGTTCGGTCATTGAGAATTTATTTGATGTTTCTAATAAAACAAATTAACTTATATTGTTTTGCAGTTTTCGTTGATCAGTTGTCACTTAATGGTAGCCTCAATGCTTCTAAGTTTAGCCTTCCACTGCTTAGTTTAGTAGGACAAATCCCAAAGAGATATTTCATTAAGCCAATTGCTCTGGCAGTTAAGCATTTGACTTGCAGAGAGAAGTTATACCACTGTGGTGATCTTAGATCAGACATTCAGTCAATGACTAGGGTGCTTCTTGGTATGTACAACCAGCTCCATGGTACAACAAAAATTACTATCCTTGACTCACTCACATGTCACTACACACTTATACAAAAGGCCACACCTACTTTGAGACATTCTTGGTTATCTTTACAATTGCTCCAACAGCTAAGCATTTGATTTGCAGAGAGAAGTTTGTGGTGATATAGATCAGACATGCAGCAAATGACTAGGGTGTTTCTTGGTATGTACAATGGTATGTACAACCAAAATTACTATTCTTGACAACTCATTCACATGTCACTACACACTTACACGAGATATTTCATGGAGCCAATTGCTCTGGCAGTTAAGCATTGGATTTGAAGAGAGAAGTTATACCACTGTGTTGATCATAGATCAGACATGCAGCAAATGACTAGGGTGCTTCTTGGTACATGTATAATGGTATACAACCAAAATTACTATTCTTGACAACTCACTCACATGTCACTACACACCTTTCTCTATGCTACACACTTACACAAAAGGCCACACCCACTTCTAGACCTTCTTGGTTATCTTTACAATTCTGGGTTAATGTATTCAAAAAACTATCATATTCGCATGACCTTGAACTAATGAATATTCATACTCTGTTTGAATATCTTTGTACACACTGGAGGAAAATACACATGGCTAGGTACAATTTATTAGCTTAAATCTGACAGATGTAGGAATATGTATCAGTGGTTGGCATTGAAGTTACTGGCAGCCTTCACTGCAAAAAGTACCATTTGTTATTTGATGTACAATTAATTGTTATCAAATCACCCATACCACTGATAATAAGTTTTACTACCCTGTTATTAATTTTTTTTTTAATTATTGAATAATGTTTTTCTTTTATAATGTATTGGTTCAAAGTTCAAAATTGGTTCATTGTATTTCGATCTAGACAAATTAACACCCTGTATTGATTTAATAAAGTAGTTCTTATCCAATAGTTAGAAAAGGGGAAAAAGTAGAACTTATCATAAAACAAAGTGCACATAGTTAGTAACAGTTTTAGCGATCTCCTCAGCATTGACATGTTTCAGGAAAAGTGGAAAGGAAGAAAAGGATGCCTCTGATTTTTAATTCTATCACCATTTTTTCTTGATTTGTACAAAATTACTATTATAGTGGGGCTAAAATTATAACTTTTAAAAAGGTGTTTTTATTTTGTTTGCCCTCAGCTCCAGTCTCCAAAACATCTACATGTCAAGAAGTAAATGTCTGAGACCCAACTATCATCATGCAGCTTGGTATATAAAACTGCCTTATCTATAAACAGGTAAATTGATGCCATTTACAGTCCCCATTCCTTCCTTTTATATCCAAAATAAAGGATACAGAAAGACTGGGGCAAGTAGGCCCAAATAAAAATTGTTTATCACTGAGTCAGGCATACCAATCTTTTATATCAAGTACAACCAAGTACCATTAGGTAAATTTTTGTTTCTGACTTGACTGTAACAACTCTCAGTATTGTAATAAATGTTTTGGAACAATTATTTAGATACTATTTATCCCTATCAGGACCGCAATTTAAAGATTTTTCCTCCAAAACAGTGAAAGTGATGTGTCTCGTGATGATGATAAATGCGAATTCAAAATGGCTGCCCTATTTGGCGGTCATCTTGGATTTTGTGTTTTCAGCCCGTGTTTAGGGAAAACTATATCAAGTTTTGTTATGAATGGAATATTTTAAACATGCCATTTCCAAGAAGTAATATAGAATCATCAATCATGCCTCATCAATGCACCCTGGGCCCAAATATGAGCGGGAATGTCAGTTTTTAAAATTGAAACACAAAAATTTAATTTTGTCCCCAAATTCGGATAAACCAACAATTAAACACCTCCAGTGGTTACCTTAGCAATAGAATAAAGAGTCACGTTATGAATTTTTTCAAAAAAAAACAGATTTGCAAAAAAATTGTTTTGTTTGGAAAAAAACCCTGGAAATAATGGAAAAAATACCCAAAATACTGTTTAATTGTAATTTTATAATTTGTTTTGCGTCATCATGTAGAACTTGGTAAAATAAACAATTGTGGCAAGTTTCATAAAAATCACCTTGGGAAAAGTAGATCCATTACTAAACAAATACTTGGTAGTTGGTAAATTTATATTTTCTTTCATTTCTTCTGGTAAAACAGGCTGTCTTCATAGCACTGTGCAACTCTTGGTAGATTCCTTTAACCAACAGTGTTATACAGTCACACCCCACAAAAAAGATCAAAATTTACTTAATATGGAGCTTGAGTGGATGACGTCAATCGAACAAAATTTGCCCTTTAATTTTTCTTTTGTTTGCTTCTACAGATCTGCCAATCTTATAAAATCTGTCGTTCAACAAGAAGATGTCCAGGAGATGAAAAAGCTGCACTTTACCACTAAAAGGTAAATTTCTACTAAAACAAAAGGTTTTAATATTAACACACATTCTTAAAAGGAGCTCTCTACAAATCGTGCACAATGTCTGTTGCTGCTCTGGTTTCAACAAAAATTTAAATCAGAAATGTTTTAGATGCACTACAAACTATTAAAAGAGATTTGTATGTTGTTTAGCAATCATTTCAAAGTTTGCAAGCTGAGTTGTGTTTTCTCTTCTGCCATGTTTTGAAGACTTTGGAATGTTTTATGTTTAACACAATAACAGGACACATTTTTTGTCGACAGTTGAATGCTAGTTTCATTCTTCAAAGTATCTCATAGTAAAGTTCATACCAGCACTAATCTTAACGTTAATACCGGAAATTTTCTTTTAGTGTTACGGTTCGTTAAAAGATTATTGTATATTATTTGATTATCATTTAATAGTTGGACAGGCTTGGTTGTTTCTTATCTAAACCTAACTGTTTTAATGATGGATCCTTATTTTTAAACACTAAGGTTTCATGTGGTGCATTTTGTTTGTGATGCAGAAAATCTTACAATTTCAAAAGAGATCTATATACCCTTCAACAAGTAGATGCTCTGTATCTGACTTGCCTATAGCTTAGGAGGTGCACTCTCAAGTACAAAGTAAATTCCTAAATAAAGCAATGAAGAAATGTTCAGTTTTAAATGCGGGAGGAAAAACCCAACAGGGAAAACCCATGTAATGAGGTAGGGTCTGAAAACCCAATCCATTTTATACAAGCTTTGGTCGGAGGTGGGATGTGAACTGAGGTCCACAGAGGAGAAAGGCGTACCAGGAAAGAAACCAGTAAGCCAACCTGATCCCCCTGGAAAGTTTTGCATGCCGTTTGCCGGGGGGGGGGGGGGATGGACGTGATGACAAAAAGTGCGCCACGAACGTTGATACTCGTCTTATTCATGAGCATGCAAGCAACCAATACACACACTTCTTCAGCCGGCCGGGCAGTCGGTGCCGGTATTTTGCTGTAGCGAGCGGCCTAGACATGTGCAGTGTACGTACCGCACGTTTTGGAACCGGAATGATCCGGTTGTAACCGGTAAACCTAGTGCGTGTTCGGAGCTACCAGTACTACTACCAGATATTCTATTCGAACGTTTACATTTATGACTACAAATATGTGACCCGCTCTATCGAAATGAAGAATATCGAGTGAATTAAAAAATTTGAGTTATGCATACCATGTTAATTAGTAAATCACTGGCTTTCCAGCAACACCATCCTTATTTCCGTAGCTTATTCCAAACCCAAGTTATCCAGCAACGAAGAAAGTCATCAAGACAAGGCCACGTCCATTTTTTAACGACGTGTTTATTTAGATAATCGAATTTCATTATGATAGCGAGATTAAGCGCGCGACGTACAGCCCACACACACAGAGAAGATTCTCGACAAAGCTCATGAATAATTCATCCGGTAATACGCAGCCGGGTGGAACCAACTTCAGCCCATGGGACCAAACAACGGCGCTTCGCGCGCAGAGCCCACAATGCAATGCAATGCAATGCAATGTCACACGACGACTGTGCAAGTCACGCGGTGAATAAAAGTCCACAACAAACACACACGTTCAATGTGTACGATCATTATAACACAGGCCATGTATACGGTGTTCAGACAACTTGTCCGTCTGACAACTCGACCATTCGGACAACTCGACATCCATGTTTACAAAGCTCATGTAAATTCAACCTATGGAAGTTTATGTTGTATGCCTACACCCACCATGGTTTAGAAGCCCTTTTCATGAGGCACGCAAGCTCAATTTTACTAGGTAAAACAACCTTTTAACTTGGTAGCTAGCTATAATAGTATAATCACATGTCAGCTTACGTGAATCATGCTTTAAAAAATTAAAACACTACTGAAGACGAAATCGTTTTTTGTTCAACTTTCAACAAGCTTAAAATAAACGGCCTCGGCCCACACGGTGTTGGCCTTAGTTTTAAATGGTTTTATTTGTTGTACTTTTTGTACGACACAGAACACAATGTCCAAAGCTTCCCCTTAAAATATTACTTGCTGAGCTGCCGTATGTTTTGAGATTGAAAATAATTTTCGTCTCGGGAGACTTTTTTTTTTAGCATGTACAAAAATAAATCAACGTTTTTACCAGTGCTGGTTTATACCGATGGTAAACACATTTTACATGCTAAAAAGGTTGTCTCCGTCCCGAAACCTCCAGCACCTCAGCAAGTGAAATGTTAAAGCATATAGTAAAAGGAAGCCTTCTACCACCATTATCTTCAAACGGTGCAAATTATTAAATCTGTGGACATTGTGTTGTTTTGTTCTATGTACCAGAACATGTTAATCTACTATTGACAGTATGTAGCATGCTCATCTCTAAAGGAAACGGAGAGACCCGGTCTGATAATAATACACACAAATCTTATGACAAAAATTCAACGAAAGAATTTTTTGTCAATTCAATGTGGTCTGCCTTTTTATGCAATGGTGTTATCGGTATAATTCATCGTTAAATAATTACCCCCATGCCACCCCCAACGCCAAAAAAAAGAAAGAGAAAAGGTTATTGATTTTGTTTTCCCTAACTACAATCATACCATAATTCTTGTAGATGACCCTTCTACTTGTAGATTGCCTTCATTGCTTAAAAACAAAATAATTAAAAAGACTCACTGACAATAATAGTAACAAAACAATTCACAAATGAATTATTCGTTTCTCTGTTTCCATTTAATGTTATAATAAATAATAAATACAAATCATTCATTCTCATTCAAAATTGTTTTTGTTGAGATGGTCTACTTGGCAAACTCTCACAAAGGGATATAACATCAAGCTGGCATTATCGCACCATTAAAATAATTTAGGTCTACATGTATTATACATGAAAGTCTTGCAGTCTAACAAAAACAATAAGGAGTAGAGTTCTCGGCTTAGCTTCAAAAAGCTGTCAGGCAAAGACAACAAATTCTTGACAATTATTGTTGTTCTACTAAGCAAAGATTTAGTGGGGCACTACGTAAAATTTACAGTTAGGCTGGTGACCTGTTTCTGCTAAGCAATACTATTTGGTGCTTAGCAAATTTGTTGTGCTTTATGAAATTAGGCCCAGGTGATCTGCCTCTACAAGCCTGGCTGATAGAGGTATCGAACAAGATTCATAAGTGTTCATGCCCCGTAATATTGGGGGAATGAGGGAGGAATTGTCCTGTACTGAAAGTGATACAACCAGTATTCTCCCACATCAGAAGAGCTATCCCAAGGAAGAGCAAAAACCTCAGAAAAAAAAAACTGAGGAGAAATCTCCCTCCCGGACCCATTGTTTCATGGCGACCAAGTTGTCAACTCTTAGAATAGCTCCTTCCTTTGTGGAAGAATTTTAGTGAAAGAAATAGTTTCTGTTAACTTTTAAATAAAAATTGGCCGAAAAAAAAGAGTTTTGCTTGATGAATATTGCTTGAATAAGTTTTTACTTCTACTTTGATACTAAGCAGAGTTCATGATAGGCCTGGACGTCTAATGAAACTTACTACTCGGCTAGTCGCACCTCAAGTAGTTACGACACTACAATCCCGGCCATATCTCGTTGGGCCCCCCTGCCCCCTTTCAATGTTGAATCACATTGTTGCACGGTCTTCTGCGTTCCAGACAACATTTTTTTCACATTGTTGCACGGTCTTCTGCGTTCCAGACAACATTGAGCGGGGGGACGGGGGACGGGGGAGAGAATGTTTATTGTGAGACAGGGAATGGTTATTGTATGGTTATTGTAACGTTATAGGAACGTGTGGCCCAAGCATTTTGGCCGGGATTGTCTGAAATTCTTTCAGCGTGATTTTTGAATTTCTTATTACAAAATAAGGCTTTAAAAAGACTATGAATGTCCATAGACACTGAATGTCCGTTTACTGCTGAGTAGGGCGTTACAAAACAGCAAGGATGTTTTTGTGGGGGGGGGGGGGGGGACGACGACGGGGAGAGAATGTTTATTGTCAGGGGATGTCGACAGTGAATGTTTATTGTAGCGTTGGGAATGGGTGGCCCAAGCATTTTGCGCGGGATTGTCTGAAAGTTCCTTTAGTTGATTTTGCGGAGTTGACTGCACACAGATATACTCCAATCTTTGGTGGATCAGAGACAATTCATAAGTGAAGCAAAGCATTTGATACATAGTTATAGAAAGCAAGAGCCAATTTACAACATGGTGTTTCGTGGCTTAATTTCGAACGAAAATCGTGCATATATTCGTCTTTTGCGGAAGAGCGGAAAATCACAGAGAGAAATAGCGGCAACGTGCAATGTATCCCGTAGTTCTGTTCAGCGGAATTGTAAACATGAAGGGCAAGTTCACCGGTGTCACCGTGGCCGAGGTGGGCGAAAAAGACTTCTTTCTAAGCGCCAGGAGCGTCTTTTGGTGAGAAATGTACAGAAACTTAGGAAAACAGAGGGGCCATTTACCTCGGCAAGAATAAAGTCTGCATGCAGACTGATGCATGTCTCAGATAGAACCATGAGGCGCGCCATGAATAGACTTGGATTCAAGTACAGGCAAGCTCGTAAAAAGGGACTTGTAACGGATTTGGATCCGAAGAAGAGAGTGGGGTTCGCCAAGAAGATGACCCGTTAGTACCCGCCAGTTGTGTGGACAGATCACGCATGTCTGACGGTTCACCACACGATTCACCATGGCATGTTTGCTTGTAACTTACGTGAAAAAGGTTTTTGTTCAACACGAAAAGGGTATTACAGTGCACAAACAACACATAACCTGTTCATATTCTTTTGAACCACCTCATTCGGTTATTTGGCAGAAAATCAAACGGTTAACCCTCAAAACCAAAATAGAAAAGAAATTTATGAAATCTCTTTATTTACTCTACTACGGTGAACCGTGTAGACTTGGTTTCAAGCCTGCGATCGTGGCTTTTAGTCTACTTGATAGCCAATACATTATTGGGCTAAATAGCGCACATTGTTATATTGGCCCATGATAGCTTATCTGTGGGGGCGTTTCTCGTGCCTGATACAGAGGAATAACCGCGATCTCAGACTTGAAATCAAGTCTATGAATGGTGTAAGTCTATGAATGGTGTAATGGTTAAGAGATACGCTTAACAAGTCAAATGTCTTGAACCTAAATGGAGTTCAGGAGAGATAAAATACTCGTGTTTTTTTTTTTTTTTTTTTATCACCTTCCTCGACAAACAATGAATGTTCATTGCTTATAACCATTCTTTCATTTTTCAATCCCATTGTTTCTATTCTCTTTTTACTTATTTTGTATTAATGCTCACAACATAATACCACCCCCAACAAAAAATCTACACAAATTTCAACAACAAAAATGTTGCCTGTGTGTGTTCTTTTGTGTTCAACGCTCTACTCGGCAAGAAATAGTCATTTACTGTCAAAGCACAATCATAGTCAGCCCCCCCCCCTCCCCGACAACAACATCCTCACTGCTTCGAATTGTGTATTAACGCCGTTTTCAGCAATACATGAACATTGGCTGTCTCTGAACATTCTTAGTCAGCCCCCCCCCCCCCCCCCACAAAATCATCCTTGCTGATTTGAATTTTGTTTTAACGCCCTACTCAGCGATGAATGGCAATCACTGTCTTTGGACATTCATAGTCATTTTAAAGCCTTATTTTGTAATGTTTAACCAAAAAATTCACGCTTAAAAAATTTCAGACAATCCCGGCCATATCTCGTTGGGCCCCCCTGCCCCCTTTCAATGTTGAATCACATTGTTGCACGGTCTTCTGCGTTCCAGACAACATTTTTTTCACATTGTTGCACGGTCTTCTGCGTTCCAGACAACATTGAGCGGGGGGACGGGGGACGGGGGAGAGAATGTTTATTGTGAGACAGGGAATGGTTATTGTATGGTTATTGTAACGTTATAGGAACGGGTGGCCCAAGCATTTTGGCCGGGATTGTAGTCGCAACTGATTTTTAAATCTCAAAATGCATTGTGGCAATGTTTGCCGCAAGCGCAATGTAGTGAAATTCAAGCTGAAAGGATTGAAGGATTGTGTCACTGATACATTTGGCTCACCAAATAGGTAGTCGCGATTATTTTTGTAGTAGTCGTGGCAGCACGATTAACTGAGTCCATGTAGTTAAAAAAGTTAGTCGCGAAATCAAAAGAATAGTGCATAGTAAACTCCCTGGAGCACGGCGGGTTAGGGTCGTCAAGTGAGAAGTTTCCACTTGCAATGATGACTTTGGCATCAGCAACCTGCTTCTTGTAAGATTCGCGCTCTCTTTGACGTGTTGAAGGTGTGCCTCCTGCCTCTGCAATGTAGCGCTCTTCCTTGCTGCTTCTTCGCAGTTGACGGTCCTGTTGATGAGGTTGTTGTTCTTCTGGCACTCCCAGCAGAGGTCGGGCATTGGTCGACAACACACGATCTGTGGACATAGCTTCTTGAAGGTGGAGAGTGCTGCTGCTCTGAAGCCTAAACAGCAAGAAACAAATATTATCTTAGCAGATACTCCATGGAATAATTAAAACTGGAACAACGATTCAAAAAAGATATGTCCTTTTAGCACACTGCACTAGTTTGTATTGAGTTATATAGCAAAACAAACACATAAATCTCAGTAGTTATAGAAAAATCCCTTCAAAGTTTGACTGATATAAGCCCGGTTCATACTTCCTGCAAATGCGAATTTGACTTGAATTTGACGACACAACTCTATTTATGTCAACGTTCGTATCGCATTTTCATTCGCAGGAAGTATGAACTAGGCTATACTATAAGCTTCTTTTTTTTTATTGTCCCAATGACAAAACCAGGGCACTAACACTAATGTTATTTTAAAGCACATTAAAATTAATACGTTATTGTAAAATGCACCATAATTATTTTTTTTAAATTAAACTAGTTATAGACATAGAGTAGCCCCCCTATTGAATTATTATTTGTTATTACTTACTGTCCATTGCATAAGTCATAAATAAGAATAGATCGACACTGGTATTGGAATGGTACTGTCGAGCCCCAGTCATCATACTCTGTTTCCCCACCCCAGTACCCAGTAGTCCTAAAATGCATTTCCTAACTAAACTACATGTACTAACTATCTAGTACAGTAGTATTGTAAAACTTAAAAGGTACATGTACAAGTTCAACAATTCAACCCCATCCACGATTTTATGATGCTTGATGGTACTGTACCTTCTGTCAATCCCTGCATGTCTAAGCGAATTTTGAATACTTCCTCGTTGGTGAATTGCTGGATACACGGTCTTCCTTCAAATATTTTGCTCTAAAGTATCGACTGACAAGCGTTGCAAATTCACTAAGTCACTCGGCTAATCACACAAACCGACGAGTAGTCGGCCGGCTACGTGTAGTGTAGGTATAACGCGAGATCCGCATAGAAAAAACATCGCGCGACCGTGGGGGCTGTAAAACCGGCTACAATACTGCCGAAGCGGCCCAAAGTTTTGTGACGTCATCGGATAAACATCGAAACTGCGCACGCTCGACGAATGGTTTTCACCTCTCATCCAATCAGTGATCTCTATTTTTTGATAGCTGGAAAGCCCGCCTAATTTAAATATCGAGTTTTCAGCCGTAAATTCAAACAGTTTTCGGCCACCTGACTATGGTGTCATACAAAAAAAAGAACAGTTCGGGTCATGAACTTTCGATTGGTACCAAATCCAGCCGTTCAACGTAAACAGAAGTGCTCTTACGTTGCAGTGGAAATAAGCAAGTTTTTTTTATGATTTTGAAGGTTGCCGAGATCGTCTGGAAGGAAAATAATTGCGTACAAACATGCTCAAGAAAACTCATTTTTTATGGATTTATTCATCATTTCAAATAAAGGTAAGACCATGACAAGAAAGATCAAGAATTTATTTACCCAAAACGACCAAAATCACGAAATCAGTTTTTGGTAGTGTTTTCTCATGTTATGAGATGTCAACGTGTTTTGAATGGCTAAATTACACGTAAACGCAATTTACTCGATATTCCTCATTACGATAGAGCGGGTCACATATCAATTGGTGAGAACGAACAAATTTTTCTAATTTTTACAAATAGCAAAAAGAACTACTTGTTCTTTTCATAAGTTGAAAAAACTCAAGGTTAGGACAATAAGTTTTTTTCAGAATAGAGGGTCTTTTTGGCACTGCTGGAGGGGTGACTACTTTTTCCTACCTCCATGGTAATTGTACTACTCGCTGCTCGCCGAAAAAGCAGTCACTGGCGTATCACTGTTTTTATTTATGTTGGCTTCTCTACTTTTTTGCTGGGACGATGAGTCTTTGGACTTATTTACCTTGCATTCATGTTAAGTGAACTTAGTAACCTGATTTTTTTTCTTCTTTTTCTGACATTACGGTAAAGAGCAACCCCTATTTTTAAATGGCTCCAACTGGAATGGCCTTGGGATCATGCTAAAATCGTGTCAACCCCCCCCCCTCCAACCGGGCAATTAGCACCAATAACAGAGAAAGCAATGAAGAAATGTTCAGTTTTAGATGATGGGAGGAAAAACTCAATGAGGAAAATCTGTCCAATAACGTAGGGACTGAAAACCAAATCCCTATACAAGGTTCAGTTCGAGGTGGGTTTCGAACTGATGTCCCAAAGGGGAAAGGCATGGAAAGAAACCACTGAGCACACCTGGTTGCCTGGTTATTAAAGTTTTGCTTGCTTCTGCCAGATAATTGTGAGGACTCAATGATAAGAAAGTTTAAACCAGCACGAATCCTGGAGAGAACTGTTTGTTGCATTAAGCATTCCTCTTTAATCCTTGTTTCTTATTTTGTTTTCAACTTATCTGTATTTATTTTGAATCGAAAGTATATACAAAATCGTAATGTTAAAGCTAATTATTTGAAACTACCTATTTAATATTTTGTTTGTTTTGCAGAAGGCTTACAATCTCCAATAAGATCTACCCGTCAACAAGTAGATGTCTTGATTTGCCTATCGCAAAGGAGGTGCACTCTTCAGTACAAGGTAAAGTCTTACATAAAACAAAAAACAAAAGTGATCTTTGATCTAATTATTTATATTTATTTATTACACATCCAACAGAGCAATTAGCACCAATAACAGAGAGAAAGCAATGAAGAAATGTTAAGTTTTAGATGTGGGAGGAAAACCCAGTGATGAAAATCTATCCAATACCGAGGGACTGAAAACCAAATCCCTATACAAGGTTCGGTACCAGGTGGGATTCGAACTGATGTCCACAGAGGGGAAAGGCTTGGAAAGAAACCACTGAGCACACCTGATTCCCTGGTTATTAAAGTTTTGCTTGCTTTTGCCAGATAATTGTGAGGACTCGATGATAAGAAAGTTTAAACCAGCACGAATCCTCGAGAGAACTGTTTGTTGTATTAAGCATTCCTCTTTAGTCCCCGTTTTTTTTTTTTTTTTTTTTTTTTTTCAATTTATCTGTATTTCTTTTGAATTAAAAGTATACAAAATCGTAATGTTAAAGCTATTTATTTGAAAGTACCTATTTAATATTTTGTTTGTTTTGCAGAAGGCTTACAATCTCCAATGAGATCTACCTGTCAACAAGTAGAAGTCTTGATTTGCCTATCGCAAAGGAGGTGCACTCTTCAATACAAGGTAAAGTCTTAAATAAAACAAAAAATAAAATTATTTACATTTAATTATTACACATCCATCAGAGCAATTAGCACCAATAACAGAGAGAAAGCAAAGAAGAAATGTTAAGTTTTAGATTTGGGAGGAAAACCCAATGATGAAAATCTATCCAATAATGTAGGGACTGAAAACCAAATCCCTATACATCGTTCGGTACGAGTTGGGATTCAAACTGATGTCCCAAAGGGGAAAGGCTTGGAAAGAAACCACTGAGCACACCTGATTGCCTGGTTATTAAAGTTTTGCTTGCTTTTGCCATATAATTGTGAGGACTCGAAGATAAGAAAGTTTCAGCCAGCACGAATCCTCGAGAGAACTGTTTGTTGTATTAAGCATTCCTCTTTAATCCATGTTTCCTTTTTGGTTTTTCAATTTATCCGTATTTATTTTGAATTGAAAGTATACAAAACCGTAATGTTAAAGCTATTTATTTGAAAGTACCTATTTAATATTTTGTTTGTTTTGCAGAAGGCTTACAATCTCCAATGAAATCTACCGGTCAACAAGTAGAAGTCTTGATTTGCCTATCGCACAGGAGGTGCACTCTCAAGTACAAGGTAAAGTGTTAAATAAAAAAGAAAACAAAAGTGATCTTTGATCTAATTATTTACATTTAATTATTACACATCCATCAGAGCAATTAGGACCAATAACAGAGAGAAAGCAATGCAGAGATGTTAAGTTTTAGATGTGGGAGGAAAACCCAATGATGAAAATCTATACAATAATGTAGGGACTGAAAACCAAATCCCTATACAAGGTTCGGTACGAGGTGGGATTCGAACTGATGTCCCAAAGGGGAAAGGCTTGGAAAGAAACCACTGAGCACACCTGATTGCCTGGTTATTAAAGTTTTGCTTGCTTTTGCCAGATAATTGTCAGGACTCGATGATAAGAAAGTTCAAGCCAGCAGGAATCCTGGAGAGAACTGTTTGTTGCATTAAGCATTCCTCTTTAATCCCTGTTTCTTTCTTTTGTTTTCAATTTATCTGTATTTATTTTGAATTGAAAGTATATACAAAATCGTAATGTTAAAGCTATTTATTTGAAAGTACCTATTTAATATTTTGTTTGTTTTGCAGAAGGCTTACAATCTCCAATGAGATCTACCTGTCAACAAGTAGAAGTCTTGATTTGCCTATCGCAAAGAAGGTGCACTCTTCAATACAAGGTAAAGTCTTAAATAAAACAAAAAATAAAATTATTTACATTTAATTATTACACATCCATCAGAGCAATTAGCACCAATAACAGAGAGAAAGCAAAGAAGAAATGTTAAGTTTTAGATTTGGGAGGAAAACCCAATGATGAAAATCTATCCAATAATGTAGGGACTGAAAACCAAATCCCTATACAAGAAAGGTACCAGGTGGGATTCGAACTGATGTCCACAAAGGGGAAAGGCTTGGAAAGAAACCACTGAGCACACTTGATTCCCTGGTTATTAAAGTTTGCTTGCTTTTGCCATATAATTGTGAGGACTCGAAGATAAGAAAGTTTCAGCCAGCACGAATCCTCGAGAGAACTGTTTGTTGTATTAAGCATTCCTCTTTAATCCATGTTTCCTTTTTGGTTTTTCAATTTATCCGTATTTATTTTGAATTGAAAGTATACAAAACCGTAATGTTAAAGCTATTTATTTGAAAGTACCTATTTAATATTTTGTTTGTTTTGCAGAAGGCTTACAATCTCCAATGAAATCTACCGGTCAACAAGTAGAAGTCTTGATTTGCCTATCGCACAGGAGGTGCACTCTCAAGTACAAGGTAAAGTGTTAAATAAAAAAGAAAACAAAAGTGATCTTTGATCTAATTATTTACATTTAATTATTACACATCCATCAGAGCAATTAGGACCAATAACAGAGAGAAAGCAATGCAGAGATGTTAAGTTTTAGATGTGGGAGGAAAACCCAATGATGAAAATCTATACCAATAATGTAGGGACTGAAAACCAAATCCCTATACAAGGTTCGGTACGAGGTGGGATTCGAACTGATGTCCCAAAGGGGAAAGGCTTGGAAAGAAACCACTGAGCACACTGATTGCCTGGTTATTAAAGTTTTGCTTGCTTTTGCCAGATAATTGTAGGACTCGATGATAAGAAAGTTTCAAGCCAGCACGAATCCTGGAAGAACTGTTTGTTGCATTAAGCATTCCTCTTTAATCCCTGTTTTTTTTTTGTTTTCAATTTATCTGTATTTTTTTGAATTGAAAAGTATATACAAAATCGTAATGTTAAAGCTATTTATTTGAAAGTACCTATTTAAATATTTTGTTTGTTTTGCAGAAGGCTTACAATCTCCAATGAGATCTACCTGTCAACAAGTAGAAGTCTTGATTTGCCTATCGCAAAGGAGGTGCACTCTCAATACAAGGTAAAGTCTTAAATAAAAAAAAAATAAATATCTTATTAATTATTTACATTTAATTATTACACATCCATCAGAGCAATTAGCACCAATAACAGAGAGAAAGCAATGAAGAAATGTTAAGTTTTAGATGTGGGAGAAAAACCCAATGATGAAAATCTATCCAATAATGTAGGGACTGAAAACCAAATCCCTATACAAGAAAGTGTACCAGGTGGATTCGAACTGATGTCCACAAAGGGGAAAGGCTTGGAAAGAAACCACTGAGCACCTGATTCCCTGGTTATTAAAGTTTTGCTTGCTTTTGCCAGATAATTGTGAGGACTCGAAGATAAGAAAGTTTCAGCCAGCACGAATCCTGGAGAGAACTGTTTGTTGTATTAAGCATTCCTCTTTAATCCTGTTTCTTTTTGTTTTCAATTTACGTATTTTTTTGAATTGAAAGTATACAAAATCGTAATGTTAAAGCTATTTATTTGAAAGTACCTATTTAATATTTTGTTTGTTTTGCAGAAGGCTTACAATCTCCAATGAGATCTACCTGTCAACAAGTAGAAGTCTTGATTTGCCTATCGCAAAGGAGGTGCACTCTCAGTACAAGGTAAAGTGTTAAATAAAAAGAAAACAAAAGTGATCTTTGATCTAATTATTTACATTTAATTATTACACATCCATCAGAGCAATTAGCACCAATAACAGAGAGAAAGCAATGAAGAAATGTGAAGTTTTAGATGTGGGAGGAAAAACCCAATGATGAAAATCTATCCAATAATGTAGGGACTGAAAACCAAATCCCTATACAAGATCGGTACGAGTGGGATTCGAACTGATGTCCAAAGGGGAAAGGCTTGGAAAGAAACCACTGAGCACACCTGATTCCCTGGTTATTAAAGTTTTGCTTGCTTTTGCCAGATAATTGTGAGGACTCAATGATAAAAAGTTTCAAGCCAGCACGAATCCTGGAGAGAACTGTTTGTTGCTATTAAGCATTCCTCTTTAATCCCTGTTTTTTTTTTGTTTTTCAATTTATCTTTATTTTTTTGAATTAAAGTATACAAAAATCGTAATGTTAAAGCTATTTATTTGAAAGTACCTATTTAATATTTTGTTTGTTTTGCAGAAGGCTTACAATCTCCATGAGATCTACCTGTCAACAAGTAGAAGTCTTGATTTGCCTATCGCAAAGGAGGTGCACTCTTCAGTACAAGGTAAAGTGTTAAATAAAAAAAAAACAAAAGTTATCTTTGATCTAATTATTTACATTAATTATTACACATCCAACAGAGCAATTAGCACCAATAACAGAGAGAAAGCAATGAAGAAATGTTAAGTTTTAGATGTGGGAGGAAAACCCATGATGAAAATCTATCCAATAATGTAGGGACTGAAAACCAAATCCCTATACAAGAAAGGTTCGGTACCAGGTGGGATTCGAACTGATGTCCACAGAGGGGAAAGGCTTGGAAAGAAACCACTGAGCACACTTGATTGCCTGGTTATTAAAGTTTTGCTTGCTTTTGCCAGATAATTGTGAGGACTCGAAGATAAGAAAGTTTCAGCCAGCACGAATCCTGGAGAGAACTGTTTGTTGTATTAAGCATTCCTCTTTAATCCTGTTGTTTCTTTTTTTTTTTCAATTTATCTGTATTTATTTTGAATTGAAAGTATACACAAAATCGTAATGTTAAAGCTATTTATTTGAAAGTACCTATTTAATATTTTGTTTGTTTTGCAGAAGGCTTACAATCTCCAATGAGATCTACCTGTCAACAAGTAGAAGTCTTGATTTTGCCTATCGCAAAGGAGGTGCACTCTTCAAGTACAAGGTAAAGTTGTTAAATAAAAAAGAAAACAAAAGTGATCTTTGATCTAATTATTTACATTTAATTATTACACATCCACAGAGCAATTAGCACCAATAACAGAGAGAAAGCAATGAAGAAATGTGAAGTTTTAGATGTGGGAGGAAAACCCAATGATGAAAATCTATCCAATAATGTAGGGACTGAAAACCAAATCCCTATACAAGTTCGGTACGAGGTGGGATTCGAACTGATGTCCCAAGGGGAAAGGCTTGGAAAAGAAACCACCGAGCACACCTGATTCCTGGTAAATTAAGTTTGCTTGCTTTTGCCAGATAATTTGAGACTCAATGAAAGAAAGTTTTAACCAAAACGAATCCGAGAGAACTGTTATTGTTGCATTAAACATTCCTCTTTAATCCTTGTTTCTTATTTTGTTTTCAATTTATCTGTATTTATTTTGAATTGAAAGTATACACAAAATCGTAATGTTAAAGCTATTTATTTGAAAGCTACCTATTTAATATTTTGTTTTTTTGCAGTAGGCTTTCAGACTCAATGAGGATCTACCTGTCAACAAGTAGAGTACTGTTCTTGATTGCCATATCGCAAAGGAGGTGCACTCTTCAGTACAAGGTAAAGTTTAAATAAAAAAGAAAACAAAAGTGATCTTTGATCTAATTATTTACATTTAATTATTACACATCCATCAGAGCAATTAGCACCAATAACAGAGAGAAAGCAATGAAGAAATGTGAAGTTTTAGATGTGGGAGGAAAAACCCAATGATGAAAATCTATCCAATAATGTAGGGACTGAAAACCGAATCCCTACACAAGAAAGGTACGAGGTGGGGTTCGAACTGATTTCCCAAAGGGGAAAGGCTTGGAAAAAAACCACTGATGCACCTGATCCCCTGGGCCAAATTTCATAGAGCTGCTAAGCACGAAATTATGCTTAGCATGAAATTTCCTCCCTTATAAAAACAGTATTGCCAACCAAATTTCCATTTGTTGCAAATTGCTTGTTAATGGTATTCAGCTGTTGTTTGTTTATCCTGAAAATCACGTGGAAATTTGGCTGGTAATCCTGTTTTTATCCAGGCAAAAATTTCATGCTAAGCAAATTTTTGTGCTAAGCAGCTATGAAATTGGGCCCTAGTTATAAAAGTTTTGCTTGCTTTTGCCAGATAATTGTGAGGACTCAATGATAAGGAAGTTTAAACCAGCATGAATCCTGGAGAGAACTGTTTGATGTATTAAGCATTCCTCTTAATCCTTGACTCTTATTTTGTTTTCAATTTATCTGTGTTTAATTTGAATTGAAAGTATATACAAAATCGTAATGTTGAAGCTATTTATTTGAAACTACCTATTTAATACTTTGTTTGTTTTGCAGTAGGCTTACCATCTCCAATGAGATACACCTGTCAACAAGTAGATGTCTTGACTTGCCTATCGCAAAGGAGGTGCACTCTTCAGTACAATGTAAAGTCTTAAATAAAAAAGAAAACAAAAGTGATCTTTGATCTAATTATTTTCATTTAATTATTACACATCCAACAGAGCAATTAGCACCAATAACAGAGAGAAAGCAATGAAGAAATGTTAAGTTTTAAATGTGGGAGGAAAACCTAATGATGAAAATCTATCCAATAATGTAGGGACTGAAAACCAAATCCCTACACAAGAAAGGTACGAGGTGGGATTCAAACTGATGTCCACAGAGGGTAAAGGCTTGGAAAGAAACCACTGAGCACACTGGATTCCCTGGTAATTAAAGTTTTGCTTGCTTTTGCCAGATAATTGTTAGGACTCAATAATAAAAAAGTTTAACCAGCATGAATCCTGGAGAGAACTGTTTGATGTATTAAGCATTCCTCTTTAATCCTTGTTTCTTTTTTTGTTTTCAATTTATCTGTATTTATTTTGAATTGAAAGTATATACAAAATCGTAATGTTAAAGCTATTTATTTGAAACTACCTATTTAATCCCTTGTTTGTTTTGCAGTAGGCTTACCATCTCCAATGAGATCTACCTGTCAACAAGTAGATGTCTTGATTTGCCTATCGTAAAGGAGGTGCACTCATCAGTACAAGGTAAAGTCTTAAATAAAAAAGAAAACAAAAGTGATCTATGATCTAATTATTTACATTTAAATATTACACATCCAACAGAGTAATTAGGACCAATAACAGAGAGAAAGCAATGCAGAGATGTTAAGTTTTAGATGTGGGAGGAAAACCCAATGAAGAAAATCTATCCAATAATGTAGGGACTGAAAACCAAATCCCTATACAAGGTTCGGTATGAGGTGGGATTCGAACTGATGTCCACAGAGGGGAAAGGCTTGGAAAGAAACCACTGAGCACACCTGATTGCCTGGTTATTAAAGTTTTGCTTGCTTTTGCCAGATAATTGTGAGGACTCATTGATAGGAAAGTTTAAGCCAGCACGAATCCTGGAGAGAACTGTTTGTTGTATTAAGCATTCCTCTTTAATCCTTGTTTCTTATTTTGTTTTCAATTTATCTGTATTTATTTTGAACTGAAAGTATACACAAAATCGTAATGTTAAGCTATCTATTTGAAACTACCTGTTTAATTTTTCGTTTGTTTTGCAGTAGGCTTACCATCTCCAATGAGATCTACCTGTCAACAAGTAGATGTCTTGACTTGCCTATCGCAAAGGAGGTGCACTCTTCAGTACAAGGGAAAGTCCTTAATAAAACATAAAACAAATGTGATCTCTGATCTAATTATTTACATTTAATAATTTTACATCCAACAGAGTAATTAGCACCAATAGCAAAGAGAAAGCAACTAAGAAATGTTAAGTTTTAGATGATGGGAGGAAAAATCCAACAGGGGAAAACCGATGTAATGAGGTAGATTCTGAAAACCAAATCCAAATACAAGCTTTGGTCTGAGGTGGGATTCGAACCGAGGTTTAATTATTTAAACATCTAACATGGCAATTAGCACCAATAACAGAGTGGCTAGCTAGAAAGCATTTTAGAAATGTCCAAATACTGTAAAGAAAATTGATACAGTCCAGCACTATGGGAGGGGGCTTTACCCATGCACAGCAGCGGCACCAGATCTGTTAATCTGGGGGGGGGGCAAACTTAAATTTAGGGGTGGCAAACAAAGCCTACAATTCACTACAGAAATAAGATTTTGCACTGTGTGAATGTGACGTATTGTGTGAACTGCGTGTACAATGGCTGCTTGTGGTTTTGGGCAGACAATGCATTTCTATTTATAGCAAGTTTCAAAGCTTGTACAGATAAATAAATCCACATTTTATTAAAATTGCCGGAGATGAAAAGTGTATTGGGCTTTTTCGATGGTGCCAGCTAATTATGATGGATGAAATTGAGTTTATTATTTACAGCGCAAACAACATTGTAACAAATTGGGTGCAATGGTTTGGGATTAAACTCAATTTCCACCATCGGGGAAAAAACTGGGGGGGGGGGGCAAGCTGGAGGGGGGCAAAAAAAATAACTGGGGGGGGAGGGGAAATTATTTGGCCCATGACACTTGGTTAGTAATTTTAAACCAAATGAAACAATACATTATGCAAAATGGTAGCCATGATAAACTGTACATTTAAAAAAAAGATGGCGCTAAAGTGGATATTTGAAACGGTATTCAGCACCCCTAGTAGTATCATTGACCTAAATGGTCCAGCATAATAGGGCCCTTCATAGACCTTTTCGCAAATACTCGGTGCGCATGCGATAGCCATGGAATGAGGTGTATGCTGGTCTAGCTAGTGACAAATTTTGTCGTTACCTAGACCAGCATGCACCTCATTCCACGGCTAACGCACGCGTACCGAGTATTTGTGAAGTAGTCTATTGACTGACACCAAACGGACTATTGCGCCCTCTATAAACGTAATTAAAGAACAATTGAGGCAAAATTCACAATAGCACCCTCCGCGTATATAAAGTTTAGGTTGCTTTAAATGAGACTTTGTTCGACCCCTATAAACATGATTACATATGGCTTGAGTAAAGACTACCTTCAACAGATTCAAATTGGCACACTTGTAAAATGGCTTGATTCCCCCCTTTGTCCTCGTTTCAAAGATGTGTTGCTCACCCCCCCCCCACATATTTTTGAAATGTGTAATGGTTATGATGGTTACCTTTGAGGGCTACATATTTAATTGCAAATGATGTTCTATTTGCCACTTTTTTTAGAATATGTGTTTTATGCAATGGCAGCCAAAACTATTTATTTTTGGTGCCAATAACCTTTCAAATATCTAAAATTATGGTTTTTGCAACTTTATTATGGCTACCATTCAGCACATTTGATTCAATTGGTTCCATGTGAAATTACTAACCAAGTGTTATGGGCTGATTTATTTGGCCTTCATGACTTTTGGAAGTCAGATTTTAACTTCTTTATGCCTTGGGACTGCAGTCAATGTTTCTTGAATTTATATTTGCAATTTCGAAAGACTACCTTATCTTTAGATCATTACACAAATAGGTTCGGTTTGTTTCAATGGTAACCATAATAAACCATTATTTGTGTACTCGGAGGCGGGAAAAGAAACAGACTCCAAACAAATAACTTTATTAAGCAATTTTAAATGAATAATAAACTAAACAAGATGATGCTAAATTCTTATTCCGCCCGCACTATGGGATTAGTGAATGATCCTAGTTCCCACAACTCCATTGTTTTCTTCATTTCAAATTCATGTCAAACTTCTGTAGTTTTCATAACCAAGATCTTGTGGTAAGCTATGATATGCACCAAACAGTTTTTGTATACCGTGCTTTCAGACTAATAGTTTTAACATACCACATCTGTATAAATATTTTGCAATAAAGTTTTTCTGCACAAAACGTTTCATCTGTTCCATTACTTTTTTCAATTCTGCTTGGTTTGTGGATTACCCCTAGAGAGCCAATAAGGTATGTGCAGAAGAAACTTTGGTTGACACAAGTACATGATCCTATTTTCAAAGGTATCTTCGCTTAAAAGGTATAACAATGACCTGGAATTCTTTCAATTACATTTTTCTTTCTATTTTGGGTTCACTTAGAAAAAAAAAAAAGAGGATTAACCTCAAACTGGTATTATTGTTAATACTTTTATTTTATTTTATTCTTATTTTATTATTTTTTGGGGGGGGAACGAGTTCTTAACAAGTGAAGTAATTGTATTGCTTTACAAATAGATGTTCGCTGTTTCAGGAACAATAATAAGCTCAATAGAGAAGTGCAAGTGTCATGTGCTTTTCTAGAATGAGTATTTAGCATAATCTTAAAATCAAATATACCTAATACTGTATATTCAGCAGACATGCAACAGCTAGCAGCTTGTTAAAATAAAAGGCAAGTGCCACACAGCACCAGATCAACTTTGTACTGTGTTTTTTAATTTTCAATCTGGATGAGAAACACAAAATGAGGAAATCAGTTGATAACCTGAAATGTGTTGCATGCCTGTATATTATTGATACATATTTAAAAAATATTGTAAATTCAGGCATGCATGCAACTGCATGATTTTGTTCAAAGAGGAAATTTGTGCCTTGCAAAGCAGTTCTTTGTGTTTTTAAAATTTTTAGAGGCAGAGTACAGCTAATGAAATCAAAAATGAGGAAACATGACTGAAATAAGTTGCATGCCTGTATATTATTAAAACATAATAAAAATTGTTGTATATTCAGGCAAGCATGCAAAGTCTTTAATTTCCGATCTCAGTACATCTGAAAAAACAAAAAATGAGGAAATCAGCTGAGGACCTGAAAAGTTGCATGCCTGTATATTACATTGTATATTAAATTCATGAAAGTAAGGTATAATGTACAAGTGCACCATTGCAAGCAGTTTACTTCATTTGCTTTTAAATTTTGCCAATTCATCCTGGTAAGGTTAGTCTAAAGCAGGGCCACCACGTGCAGGTCCCAGGATACCAGCCCCAACACGCTTTACTGAATCAGACAGGGCCTTCATACGTATGTGCTTGCTTGCAATGGTGCACTTATTTACACGAACGTTTACTGTATAGTGCTGCAAAAAACAGCCCACCATATGACGAATACAAAAAAACATCAAAACATCTTACTAACACATCTAGAATAGCTTACACAATTTCAGACAACAAATTGCTGGGTTGTTCATTCATGATCTCTATAATGAGCCGCTAGGGTGTCTTGATAACATGCTGATGTTTTCATACGCGTTGCTCTCCTTGATACCATGTAGCCTTCAGAGATGTCAGTAGTGGTGATTCCCTCTGCATTTAACTTACTTCAGGGAACAACAAGCTACATCTCTGGCTCTGAAAGGTTAAGTTTACAGATAAGAAAATAGCAAAATCTCTTGCATGGGTAAAGCCCCCTCCCAAAGCGCTGGACTATATCAATTTTCTTTACAGTATTTGGACTTTTCTAAATTGCTTTCTAGCCACTCTGTTATTGGCGCTAATTGCCATATTAGATGTTTAAATAATTAAACCTCAGTTCGAATCCCACCTCAGACCAAAGCTTGTATTTGGATTGGGTTTTCAGACTCTACCTCATTACATCGGTATTCCCCTGTTGGATTTTTCCTCCTGCATCTAAAACTGAACATTTCTTCATTGCTTTCTAGTCACTCTGTTTTTGGCGCTCTTTGCCCTCTTGGATATGTAAATAATTAAATATAAATGATTAGATAAAAGACAACTTTTGTTATTTCTTTATTTAGGACTTTACCTTGTACTGAAGAGTGCACCTCCTTTGCGATGGGCAAATCAAGATTTCTACTTGTTGACAGGTAGATCTCATTGGAGATTGTAAGCCTTCTGCAAAACAAACAAAATATTAAATAGGTAGTTTCAAATAATTAGCTTTAACATTACGATTTTGTATACTTTAAATTCAAACATCTACTTAATGACGGGTAGATCTCATTGCAGATGGTAAGCCTACTGCAACACAAACAAAAGATCAAAACGGGTAGTTTCAAATAAATTGCTCAAACATTACGATTTTGTGTATACTTTCAATCAAAAATAAATACAGAAAATTGAAAACGTAAAAAGAAAAAAATCTGAGGAACTCATGCACACCACGGTTCTGTTGTTTGGGCAATCAAAATAAGAAACAGGAATTGAAGAGGAATGCCTAATGCAGGCGCGGGTTCTGTAGCCACAATTTTCAGGGGCTAGATCTTTCGCACGTGATGTCACCCTTTAACTTCCGCTACTGCTATTTCATTTTGGGAGTCGAAAAGCAACATTACAGCGCATTTTTTATGTATTTGGCATGTGAAAGATACAATAATCATACAACACATGATGCAGTTGCATGCAAATTATTTTGACTCCAAAACGGTGGACAGAACAAAAGCTTGCAGTGGTGTAACGACTTTGATTGAGAATATTATGGGATGTTTATAGAGGGAAGAATGAAATCATATATGTAGCTGTGTGCAATCAAGTTGAAGGATGAGATCATGTGGCCACAAATTTTTTGTTGTTGATAGTATTCTATATAAGCATCATATAGAGAGGTTTTATTAAATAATGGACAAGCAAAACAAAAAAAATAGGACCGGAACACACTCATAATGTTCAAAAAAGCTTACAAATTTGTCAGTTATGAAGATTCTCTCCGTGAAGAGTGAGAATCATGTATTGAAAGGCAAGCTTTAAAAAACATTTGAGATGTCAAGTATAGTTCTTTTTAGAAAATGGGGGGGGGGGGGGCAACAACCGCCGGAAGCCCTAGGCTGGACGGAATGAAGGGAGTGAGGGTGTGAGAGAAAGAGAGTGGAGACCGTATATTATGTAAAACCAGTCTGCAGCAAATTAGTGATGTGTTAATTGAAGTGCGGAAAAATGGAAACTATTATCTCCAGAAATAGCCATCGAGAGATAAATTAATAGGCAGACAAACGTTGTGAAATTATTGTCCCATGGCTCTGGTGTGGTCTCGTAATCAACCATCCTATGACTGTTTGTTGTTTAAGTGGGAAACAAAGGTCTCCGTCTTTTGAAAAGTCAGTGGGCGATGTTTAAAACAGACCTTTTCTTGGATGTTTTCAAGCCTCCTTATACTAATAGAAAAAAGGAAGGTTTTTAGGAAGGGAGGGGAGGGGGAGGAAAAGAGGTTAGAACTTACTAAAAATAATTTTTTCCGGTGATAATTTGTTGAGCCACTTGTGTTTTATCAGCGCATCGTCTTAATATCCAAACTGAGATTGGTTTTTATGTTCATGTAATACAAAACAAAACGAGGCGGAAGCGCGCTGGCGGAAACCGCAAATTCTAAGCACCGCGCTTGTCCGACGTGAAACATTTAACCGTACATGTAGTCTGGTCCAAGACCATGTATATGTAAAAAGACAGTGCAAATCTGTTTATTTCCCAGCATGTATCTTCTTCTTCTTTTTTCCCTTGCATTTTTTGGGGGGGGCTAGACAAAAAAATTTTGGGGGGGGCTAGACAAAAATGTTTTTTGGGGGGGGCTTTAGCCTCCCTAGAACCGCGCCTGGCTTAATGCAACAAACAGTTCTCTCCAGGATTCGTGCTGGTTTAAACTTTCTTATCAATGAGTCCTCACAATCATCTGGCAAAAGCAAGCAACATTTTAATAACTAGGGGATCAGGTGTGCTCAGTGGCTTCTTTCCATGCCTTTCCCCTCTGTGGACATCAGTTCGAAACCCACCTTGGACCGAACCTTGTAAAGGGATTTGGTATTCAGTCCTTACCTTATTGGATAGATTTTCTTCATTGGGTTTTTACCACATCAAAAAACTTAACATTTCTTCATTGCTTTCTTTGTTATTGGTGCTAATTGCTCGGTTGGATGTGTAATAATTACCTGTAAATAATTGGATAAAACACAACTTTTGTTTATTTAGGAATTTACCTTGTACTAGAGAGTGCACCTCCTTCGCTAGAGGCAAGTAAGAACATCTACTTGTTGACGGGTAGATCTCTTTGGAGATGGTAAGCCTACTGCAAAACAAATAAAACTAGACATTGAGTTTTTGTCTACTACAAAAACAAGGTGTTCGTTGTGAGCGATTGAATACGTAACGACATTTAACCTTATCAATCCAATGCCTGATTCAAGAGTTATGAATTTTTCAAAACGTATACATCAACTTCCGGTTTGGACCGGAGGTCAAGGTTAAGTAGGGTCACATTTTGTGTAGCACGGGATTAGTTTATGAAGACCTTTTAGTTGATGGATGGATTGTAAACATCCAATATGTGGTTCAGAAGTTTTTACCGGAAGTCAAGGTCAGACGGGTCACATTTAGAATAGCGCGTGTCAATTTAATTAAGACCTTTCAGATGATGTATGGATTGTAAAAATCCAATGTCCAATCCAATGTGTGGTTCAGAATTTTTTCAAATATTAGATGGATTGTCCGCTGGGGTGCAATATGAGTTCTAACACCGATGGATGCGGTATGTATTTGTCACAATGCATATTAAAATTTGCCTTTATTTTCACTTACCTGTGGACAAAATGAGTCAGTCCAAAGTAAATTTTACCTTTTGAACTAAATGGAGTAGCCTTATTTGCATATTAACCAAACTAGTTATGGATCCTATGTGGAATGTGATCAGGCCATGGACTTCCAATGTACTTCTTTGTTTGCATGTGACTTTTGTTTTACATTGTATACATGCCCTTACTTTGGTTCTATATTGTAGTTCTTTGGATAGGTGCTTTTTAGGGGTTAACCTAGAATTACTAAGAGGATGGAAATAACAATAAAGTAGTAGTTCCATCTGGGCTGCAGAACGTAGTTTGTAATTGTCTCTTTATTGTAGCATAATTAGTGTAGAAGGAACAGTCCAATAATGAGTAAGATTATATAAGAGGGGTGCGGTTCAGTACAAAGAATGAGTGAAAACCAGTGAGGGAGATATGTAGATGAAATGTGAGTTTCAGTGTGAACCAAAATCTGAGAGTGAGAGGTTGTGAGAGCGACTGCTAGCCACTGACCATCCAACAGTAGATTTGTGCGTCAGTTGACATAGATAACAGGTGTCAAAGCCTTTGCCCAGTATATACTGCTACTGGGGCAAATCAGAATCTACATGCGGCATACTGGCCGTATAGTATACATGTATGGAGGCAGCACAACCCAACCAACACAACTTTAAAGTGACTAATGCATTGGAAATCCGTAAGTTCCGTACTCTTGATTTTTGTAAGGAAAACTGCTTGATTAATTTGTGAACTAAATTTAGAGCGTAAGCTTAAAGAGATGCAGAATTGCTGAATTGCTAGAAATGCAATTGTATGTTTGATCAATACCAAAGAAGTGTGGAAGTGCATTGAAAGATGTATCATTCAAAATAATTATATTTCGTTGTGTAACAAATTGTATTGCCCATGTTTCGATAGTTTTGGTTGGTTACTTTAACTTATGGATGGCCGTTGATAATGGGAGAGTTTGACAATTCCTTTGAGAAAGAGAGGACAGAAAGAGAGGACAGATACCTACCGAGAGACGGGGCTAAAGACTACCTTTTAAACAGACTGGAGAGCCGTCATTGCCAAGACTGAGTATGCTAGGCAGAGATAGAGCTGGCTCCAAGACAGAGAGCACAACTCATAGTCTAGTTCCCAAACCAACAGTTATCGGCAGAGTATCATTTCTTTATGAACAATTAATTTAATGTATGAATGTTTGCGAGGTGCCAGCCATGTACAGTAAGGGTTGCAGAGACAACCTTATTAATTTGCGTGGAAAGCTCCAAGTAACCACGCTCAGTTTATCTAACTACTAGAGCCAACCAACTGTGATAAATTAGAAAACCCAAGGCTTGTGAGAAATAAAATACAAACCTAAATGAGAAACAAGGGTAATTTAACTATTGTTAACTTTTCTTTTGAGCTGTCACTTTTAAGTCGTAATTCCTGTGTAAATATTTGTAATCATTGAATAAATTTGTAAATTCAAACATAAGAAGAAAAGAAAAGGATTTTGACTTGGAATTTATTTTCTATCTGCTTATTTTGACCCGGTACTGACAGTATTCCAGCATGGTTCCCACAGCAAAATAATCACACGTGCATTTAACATAGGACGTCAATGAAACTGCACGTGCGGTGCACGTGTAGAGGAGGTTGACCCTAATTGACCGTCAATGACGGTCTACTGTTACATGAGATTTATGTGTGGCTGTACAGGTACGTGTTCTTTCACTATCGCGTGTCGTCAATGTGGGTCAACTTAAACGTGCGCCTTTTTCAACCAGATGTATAGGTCAAAATATTGTTATTTCAGTGCAAAAGTTTGAGCAGGCTTAAGTTCTACAACATGATACAAAAAAAAACTCTGAAATGATCAGTAGTATTTTGAGGTATGAATTGTTCAAATTTTCAACTTCCGATTTGAACCGGAAGTTAAGGTCAAATGGGGTCAAATTGTATGTAGCGTTTTTTGAACTTTCAACGACCTGTTTGATGATTTATAGATTGTAAAAATCCAACATATGGTTCAGGAGTTATGATTTTTTACAAATATTAAACTTTGATTTAGTGTAATTTGATACCTGATGACGTCATCATGACATCATCAAGTCGGTGTCGTCTTGATATTGAGGTTCAATTGTCTGACAAGTTTCAACGTTCAATTCACTTTCAATCTCGAGTTACGCTGTAAAAAAGGCAAACTTCGACCCAGGGTAACAACCCGGAAGTGAAGGTCATACGATTTTGTGGTTAACTTTTGAAATGTTGCCCCAGTCTTGAACTATCAGATGCCCAACTATGAACATCATAGCTGTTAAATTCATTGAAATGCAGCAAATACCAAATGGTCACTTTTCAACTTTAAAAACCTTGTAATTTGACACCTGATGACGTCATCTTGACGTCATGAAAACTGTGCCGTCTTCATATTGTGGTTCAATTGTCCGATGAGTTTCAATTCAGTTTCAATCTTGAATTGTGTTGTAGAGAAGAGTTGACGTGGAAGAAGAAGAAGAAGATGGAGAAGAAAAACAAAAAACAACAAAATCAAGAGGTGTTCGTGCTTGTATTGCACGAACACCTAATGATGAAAACAGTAAGTTTCAGATACATTAGGAGAGGACAGAACATCTATAGGCCCTTTTCTGTCAGATGGCACACACCATTTTCTTAACCAAAGTGTTTGTCTTTTTATAATTTTTTTGACATCTACTTGTTGACAGGTAGATCTCTTTGGAGGTGTTAAGCCTACTGCAAAACAAATAAAATGCACAATTTGCAAAATTATTGACTAAACACAATAGCCATAATTAAAACATTTCAGATAAATTGCAGTTACTTGAGGATTTTTTAAATACTTTCAATCAAAAATAAATACAGAAAACTGAAAATGGTGAATAAAAGTACAGAGGATCTCAGGCATACCATGATTCTTGTGATTGTTGCAATCAAAATAAGCAACAGGGATTTTAGAGGCGTGTCAAATGCGGCAAACAGTTCTCTTGACGGTTGGTGCTGGTGTGAACTTTCATATCATTGAATCCTCAGAATGAAACTATCTAGCAAATGGCAGGGGGGGGGTTGGACACGATTTTAGCATGATCCCACGGCCGTTCCAGTTGGAGCCGTTCATTTAAAAATAGGGGTCGCTCTTAACCGTAATGTCAGAAAAAGAAGAAAAAAAATCGGGATACTAAGTTCAATTAACATGAATGTAAGGTAAATTACGCATTATTTAGTAAACAAGTCCAAATACTCATCGTCCCAGCAAAAAAGTAGAGAAGCCAACATAAATAAAAACAGTGATACGCCGGTGTCTGCTTTTTCGGCGAGCAGCGAGTAGCACAATTACCATGGAGGTAGGAAAAAGTAGTCACCCCTCCAGCAGTGCCAAAAAGACACTCTATCCTGAAAAAACTTATCGTCCTACCCCTGATTTTTTTCAACTTATGAAAAGAACAGGTAGTTCTCTTTGCTATTTGTAAAAATTAGAAAAATCTGTTTGTTCTCACCAACTGATATTTGTAGTTATAAATGTAAACGTTCGAATAGAATGTCATCGCCCAATAGTACTGGCAGCTCCGAACACGCACTAGGTTTACCGGTTACAACCGGATCATTCCGGTCCCAAAAGGCACGGTTTGACACCGTGCACATGTCTAGGCCGCACGCTACAGCAAAACACCTGCACCGACTGCCCGGCCAGCTGAAGAAGTGTGTGTATTGGTTGCTTGCATGCTCATGAATAAGACGAGTATCAACGTTCGTGGCAAATGGCATGCAAAACTTTCTAAGGGGATCAGGTTGGCTTACTGGTTTCTTTCCCTGTATGCCTTTCTCCTCTGTGGACCTTGGTTCGCATCCCACCTCCGACCAAAGCTTGTATAAAATGGATTGGGTTTTCAGACCCTACCTCATTACATGGGTAGGGTAGATCTCTTTTGAGATTGTAAGATTTTCTGCATCACAAACAAAATGCACCACATGAAACCTTAGTGTTTAAAAATAAGGATCCATCATTAAAATTGTTAGGTTTAGATAAGAAACAACCAAGCCTGTCCAACTATTAAATGATAACCAAATAATATACAATAATCTTTTAACGAACCGTAACACAAAAAGAAAATTTCCGGTATTAACGTTAAGATTAGTGCTGGTATGAACTTTACTATGAGATAATTTGCAGAATGAAACTAGCATTCAACTGTCGACAAAAAATGTGTCCTGTTATTGTGTTAAACATAAAACATTCCAAAGTCTTCAAAACATGGCAGAAGAGAAAACACAACTCAGCTTGCAAACTTTGAAATGATTGCTAAACAACATACAAATCTCTTTTAATAAATTTGTAGTGCATCTAAAACATTTCCGATTTAAATTTGTTGAAACCAGAGCAGCAACAGACATTGTGCACGATTTGTAGAGAGCTCCTTTTAAGAATGTGTGTTAATATTAAAACCTTTTGTTTTAGTAGAAATTTACCTTTTAGTGGTAGAGTGCAGCTTTTTCATCTCCTGGACATCTTCTTGTTGAACGACAGATTTTATAAGACTGGCAGACCTGTAGAAGCAAACAAAAGAAAAATTAAAGGGCAAATTTTGTTCGATTGACGTCATCCACTCAAGCTCCATAATAAGTAAATTTTGATCTTTTGTGTGGGGTGTGACTGTATAACACTGTTGGTTAAAGGAATCTACCCAGAGTTGCACAGTGCTATGAAGACAGCCTGTTTTACCAGAAGAAATGAAATAAAACATAAATTTACCAACTACCAAGTATTTGACTTGGAATTCTATGTTTAGTAATGGATCTACTTTTCTCAAGGTGATTTTTATGAAACTTGCCACAATTGTTTATTTTACAAGTTCTACATGATGACGCAAAACAAATTCAAAAATTACAATTAAACGGCATTTTAGGATTTTTTCCATAATTTCCAAGGTTTTTTTTTCCAAACAAAACAAATTTTTTGCAAACCTGTTTATTTTGAAAAAATTCATAACGTGACTCTTTATTCTATTGCTAAGGTAACCACTGGAGATGTTTAATTGTTGGTTTATCCCATTTTCGGGACAAAATTTAATTTTGGGGTTTCAACTTTTAAAACTGACATTCCCGCTCATATTTGGGGCCCAGGGTGCATTGATGAGGCATGATTGATGATTCTATATTACTTCTTGGAAATGGCATGTTTAAAATATTCCATTCATAAAAAAACTTGATATAGTTTTCCCTAAACTAGGGCTGAAAACACAAAATCCAAGATGACCGCCAAATAGGGCAGCCATTTTGAATTCGCATTTATCATCACCACGAGACACATCACTTTCATTGTTTTGGAGAAAAAATCTTTAAATTGCGGTCCTGATAGGGATAAATAGTATCTAAATAATTGTTCCAAAACATTCATTACAATACTGAGAGTTGTTACAGTCAAGTACACACTGTCACAAACAAAAAATTACCTAATGGTACGTTGGTTGTACTTGATATAAAAGATTGGTATGCCTGACTCAGTGATAAACAATTTTTATTTGGGCCTACTTGCCCCAGTCTTTCTGTATCCTTTATTTTGGATATAAAAGGAAGGAATGGGGACTGTAAATGGCATCAATTTACCTGTTTATAGATAAGGCAGTTTTATATACCAAGCTGCATGATGATAGTTGGGTCTTAGACATTTACTTCTTGACATGTAGATGTTTTAGAGACTGGAGCTGAGGGCAAACAAAATAAAAACACCTTTTTAAAAGTTATAATTTTAGCCCCACTATAATAGTAATTTTGTACAAATCAAGAAAAAATGGTGAGTAGAATTAAAAATCAGAGGCATCCTTTTCTTCCTTTCCACTTTTCCGGAAACATGTCAATGCTGAGGAGGTTGCTAAAACTGTTACTTTGTTTTATGATAAGTTCTACTTTTTTCCCTTTTCTAACATAGTATAAGAACTACTGTATTAAATCAACACAGGATATTAATTTGTCTAGATCGAAATACATTGGTGTAATTTGAACCAATACATTATCAAAGAAAAACATCATTCATTAATAGTTAAACAAAATTATAACAAGGTAGCAAAACTATGGGTGATTTGATAGCAATTAATTGTACATCAAATCATAAATGGTACTTTTTGCAGTGAAGGCTGCCAGTAACTTTGCAAACCACTGATACATATTTCTACATCTGTCAGATTTAAGCTAATAAATTGTACCTAGCCATGTGTATTTTCCTCTTGTGTGTACAAAGATATTCAAACAGTGTGTGAATATTCATAAGTTTGTAAGGTCATGCGAATAGGATAATTTTTTGAATACATTAACCCAGAATTGTAAAGATAACCAAGAATGTCTAGAAGTAGGTGTGGCCTTTAGTGTAAGTGTGTAGCATAGAGAAAGGTGTGTAGTGACATGTGAGTGAGTTGTCAAGAATAGTAATTTTGGTTGTATACCATTGTACATGTACCAAGAAGCACCCTAGTCATTTGCTGCATGTCTGATCTATGATCACCACAGTGGTATAACTTCTCTCTTTAAATCCAATGCTTAACTGCCAGAGCAATTGGCTCCATGAAATATCTCTTTGGGATTTGTTTTACTAAACTAAGCATTGGGGCTACCTGAAAGCCATCTGTCGAAGACTTGATTGATTACAGCCAGGGTGACAGTGTTAGAAAAAAATAAGCTTAATTAATAAGCTTGGGCGATACCACGATATTATCGAATATCGCGATACTAGTTCTGAAACGATTACGATATCGGGTCACATTTTTCTAAATCGTGATATCGGTAAATCGCGATATCGTTAAGTATCGCGATGTATTTCCTAGCCGAGACGATCTTGCAACAATAAATCTCCTTGTCAAGACGATCTTGCAACAATAAATCTCCTAGTCGAGACGATTTGCTGCAACAAAGAGCTGCAAGTCACAGACCGCGACCGCAAGATTCCCAAACAGATCCGATCCGACGGGGTTTAGTCTTTGAAAAAACCAACATCAAAGCCTTAGCGATCAGGCGGTCTCACGCAGACGGGTGTTATCACGTGCGCTATCACGTGCGTGTTGCATACACGCGAGTAGCGTGATCTACTTAGTTATGCACACATAAAGAACAGTCTGTCATGCGCAGTTAACACATTAAATGTGTGTAAGTGATAGGCCCACATTTTCATACCATAGGTTTAGAGTAAAACCCGAAGAATAGGTGATTGGAACAACAGTGTTAATGATAAGTCATTCATAGCAACAACTCACACAGTGAGATTTGTAGAAGAATGACTTCATCAAAAATTAATCGCGATGATATCGAATATCGCGATATATTCTCGACGATATATCGTGGCTGGAAAAAAGGGATATCGCCCAAGCTTAAAATTAAACCATGGTAGTTTTAAACAGTACCTTTTATAATAAGCATGTTTATTTATTTTGAGGTCAACATAACCCCTTTCAAATGGACTGAAATATCAGATCAGGGCCAACCCATCAAGCCATCTGGTTACAGCCAGGTGTGGCTATTAGTTTAGCCCCAGGCTAAGAGAAAAGTTTACAACCTCAGTGGGAATTCTTAAAACTAAGGGAGGTAATTTATAAATAGACTGATTGTGAGACCAATGTTTACATGTCATCACGTGACTTATAGTGGTTACTAGGTCATCTCAGCGGATGGCAAAGACGCGCAAAGACTGTGTTGTGACAGAGAGCAAGTACACCGACAGTCGGCTTTATTTTTGTAAATAATAAAGTTGTATGTTGTGACATTGATTTAAATCACATTACTTTTTCATAATTACAAGTATTCTACTACAAAATTAGATTTATTTTGAGTTATGCACTACCGGCGTCGGACGACGATGTAGCCACCCCGTCTATAAGCTTGTAATGTAAATCACTGTAATAAAAGTAAAAATGAACATTAGCCTTGTGGAATTTCAAATAGCCAAAAGAATCACAGTTTTGGAAAGCCTTTTCCTTTTTTTTATGATTCTGCTTAAAAATTGCGACATTATTGTGTTTAAAAGTGTGCCATCGTCCGTGTGTATGAGCACCATATCATGAGGCCTGCGTTCTTTGCGGTAGATTTTCCAAAACTTGCTGGAACTGTCCTTACTGGTTTATTATCAGCCACTCCAGTGAGGTCTCTGGTACAAAGTCGCGGTACTCGGCGACCCTGCGTAATAAACGTTAAAGGCCCTGTACGCTATTGGTAAGATCGAAAAACACAATGTTCACAGACTCACACATAACTTACATGACTTAAAGTAAGTAATGGTAGAAAGGGTTCCTTCAAATATTTCTGCCTAAAATGCTATCGTTTCTGAGAAACGAGTAAAACAATAGTAATTATCGCGCGCGATAATTTGGAAAAACAGAAAACACATAAGATCTCTTTTCACTATTTTCTCGTGACCTCGATGACCAATTGAGCTCAAACTTTCACAGGTTTGTTTGTTCATGCATATGTTTAATCACACAAAATGTGGGCACGGATTTTGAGCTGTTACCAAAAGTGTACAATACCTTTAATATTGATAACAAGCGCCGACTACACATCAAAGACTGTGACAAGGGCGATCGTACGGTTCTTGCCCATCTAATTATTCTGATCAACGCAAGATCCCTTGTTCAACGCATTGATGAACTTCATATGATTCTTAATTCCAATCATACCGAGATCGCTGCTATCACCGAGACATGGTTTCCACCAAGTGTCGACCCATCTTATTTTGATGTTCCAGGCTACACCTTAGTCAGTAAGCCCCGGAGGTCCAAAAGAGGGGGAGGTGTTGCCCTTTACCTACATGGCCTTATACAGTTTAGAAACCTCACAGACATTGATGTTCCCGAGGAACTTGAGGCATTGTGGGTCTGGGCCCAAGCTTTTAGCCAGGATTTGAAAATAGGGTGTCCAAATTTGACTGGATTGAAAAACAGGGCGTCCAAATTTTTAGGATAAATTTTCAGCAAGCATGTACCATAGAACTATTTTTGCATTTACTGTGCTTTGAGTCTGGGCCGGCTAAAGGGTTAAAAAAAGTGAAATCAGCACTGTACAGCCCTAAGAATCGTAGTATTTCTCGTTGTGTTATTATTATTTTTAAAGTTTGGGCAGGGTCACGATTTGTTCATATTGATTACCCCGGTCGTATTCAACACGTAGCCCGCGAATTTTAAACGAGCGGAACGACAGATAACATTTCAGTGTACATTACATTACATGCATACGCAATATACATGTACAGTGTAATACTACGAGGGACAGTTCGACAGTGGTCATGTAAAGAGTACATGTACCTTCTGATATTAACGAGCAGTGTTGCTAGTTCTTTATTAAACTTGCATTACCCATACTCATGGTGGGAGGTTCACACATACAACAAGCAGACACGCACGTTTTGACTCATATACTGCGCATGTGCAATGTTGTGCACATTAATATGCACTGAAAGGTTGCGGCAGCCAGAAAAGAGCGGGAATGACGTGCCTAGACTTGGTTCAAGTCTGTGCTCGTGGTTTTTAGTCTACCTGATAGCCACATACATAGAATTGTCTAGTGCTGCTGATAGCCAATACATTATTGCCTAAAATAGCGCCCTCTTGTGGATTAACCTCCGTCTTTAACCTACGATCGAGTTAGAGCGCGTGGGGGGATTTTGTGTGGCTGATGCAGATAAATATTACCGCGATCTCAAACTTGAAATCAAGTCTACAACACGTGTGTCTCGAGCTAGCTGACGATCTATCACACAACCCTGAGGTACACGACATGTACATGTACATGTACATCATCATACAAGGCTTTTTACGTCGACTATGTACATGTACATGTATTTTGTAAACTTTTCTACTGCGTGGCGTTGCGTTTCAAAGCCTTTGCAGTTCAAGCCTTCCAAGGTAAACAATGAATGGGCGATCAGTATATTTAAGATAAATTGGTTGTATCTTGCATAAAGTTACCTTCACTGCAGCTGGCAGGTAGTAATAGTTTGGATTTGCGTTCGTTTTGCTTACATTTTCAGGTATTCGGATGTAATTTTTTTTTTATTATGTACAAAATACAGGGCGTCTTCAAGGGCGTCCGACAGTTTTTCGGGGCGTCCAAAAATAAAATAGGGCGTCCAAAAGACGCCCGGACGCATGCCTGGCTAAAAGTTTGTCTGGGCCAGCCCATGGCCCGCCCGCCTACCCAGATCAGTGGCTGCATTACTAATATGTGTCGTGTATCATCTGCCATCATCACCACATGATGCTCTGCTGATTGATCATCTTTCTACCTCACTGGACTCCCTACAAGCCAGATATCCGGCATCAGGTGTTGTAATCCTTGGGGATTTCAATCAACTAAATACAGAACAAGTGTGTCAGTTAACTGGTCTTATTCAGATTGTCAATACCCCAACCCGAGGTCAAGCCATTTTATACAAAATCCTAACAACATGCAACACCACTACTGTATTCCGCAAATAACTTCACCTATTGGTCTAAGTGACCACAACTCGGTTCTCTGGATTCCGTTGAAAGCTGACAAGAAACAGAACTCCTTTCATCAGAAGATTGTTCGTCCAATTAGAGAATCTGACAAAAGGAACTTTGGACAATGGATTACTGAATTTAATTGGAATGATGTCCAATCGGCATCATTTACATCTACTAAAACTGACGTCTTTTATCAAACTATTCAAAGTGCCTTGGATCAGTTTCTCCCAGCAAAGAATGTCTCAGTTCATTGTAATGACAAGCCGTGGATAACACCTGAACTCAAGTCACTCATAGTTAAACGACAGAAAGCCTTTAATAGCGGCAAACTTTCCCTGTGGAGGTTACTTCGCAACAAGGTGGTTAGACTCATTAAACAAGCCAAACTTGCATTTTATAACTGCAGTGTGGCTAGACTTAAGTCCATCAATCCAAGACAATGGCACCGTGCAATCCAGAAAATGAGTGGCCTCAATTCATGCAAAGACTTTAACCTGCCTGGTTCCTCCCCATTGGATATAGCCAATGAGATCAATAAGACCAATAAGACCTTTATCATTGCGACAAAAGACATTCCGGCTCTGGATCATGCTCGTTTACCTGCATACTTGCCTTCAGATTCACCACCTCCTACCATCACCCCTGAAGAAGTCTACAAGAAACTGAATAAAATCAAACTTGGCAAGAGTGGGGGACCTGACTGCTTTCCACCCTGTCTCATCAAAGACTTTGCATATGAACTTTGTTTTCCATTAACAAATATTTTCAACTGTTCATTGCGTGAGGGAATTGTTCCTGACATCTTGAAAATGTCTTACATCGTTCCCATACCTAAGTATAATCCTCCCACATTGAACAATTTACGCCCAATTTCACTCACATGCATTTTTGCCAAAATATTTGAAGACTGTGTGGTTGATTGGATAATTGGAAGACATCAGAATGCTTATTGATAAACATCAATTTGGGTCACTGAAAGGTTCTTCAACTACACATTATTTAGTCAAACTTTTGGATGATATTCAAAAGGCCGTTGATGTTCCTAAGCATTCTGCTGCCTTGATCACTACTTTGATCGTATTGACCATCAGATTCTGATTGAAAAGTTTATTCATTTAGGTGTGAGAACCTCTATTGTGCCATGGATTTGTAGTTTTTTATCTCCTCGTTCACAGGCAGTCGGTATAATGGGACACTTTCAAACTGGGAAACCGTCAAAGCGGGGGTCCCTCAAGGCACCAAAATTGGACCGATTGCCTTTTTGGTCATGTTTAATGACTTTGTCACCAATCATCAAGAGGTGGCTCACTATAAGTATGTTGATGATATGACCCTTACCCAGTCTTTTAAAAACTCTGAGAATGCTATTGGTTTACAAAACGAATTAGACTTTCTCCAAAAGTGGGCTGACACCAACAACATGAAAATCAACCCTCCCAATTGTGTCAAGCTTTGAATATTTGTTTCCAGCACACCCCAGCTAGCTGTACCACCTACTTTTCATATTGGTAATTCATCCATCAATCACACTACTTGCAGGGTTCTGCCCACAGTGGTCGGTGCCGGAAAACCTGTACGGCACTCAGGATTCCCCAACCACCACTGGCAGAATTTTCTCTGTTTCTGACCACCACACATTTTCCAAATTTTTAAATTACACTCGCAATTTTCTTTCAAAGGTTTTCAACGAAATGTAAAACTGGATATTTACCAGTAAAAATGGTATCCTAGCCATTAATTTTGAGCACTTCTTTGATTTGAGTCTATTTATATGATCTACCGTGAAACTGATCCATCTCGCAATGGTTTCCAGGGAAACATTTTTCCACCACTAAAGAAATCCTGGGCAGAACCCTGTACTTGTATGAAAATTCTTGGGGTCCATCTTCAGAGTAACCTTAATGGGATACCCAGATGAATTCAATGTGCAAAGCCTTCAATTATAAATTGTACCTTCTGCGCCAATTAAAACAGTGCTGCACGTCTATTGATGATTCATTGTTTACATCATGTATGTCAGACCAACTATTGAATATGCTTGCCCAGTCTGGTATTCAAGCCTCAATAAGTCTCAGCTTGGATGCCTAGAAAAATTGCAGCGCAAGGCCCTTCGTATTATCTTGATGTATGATTACTGTAAAACTAAATCTTTTGCAGAAATATATTCCCAGCTTGGCCTCCCTGCCATGGATGTGAGACTTGAACAGCTCTTCATTAATTTTGGTAAATCACACCTCAACTCTGACAGATATAAACAATGGCTTCCCCCACCTAGAAATAACAACTTGAGAAATTCTGATAAACTTTGCTTAGTTAAGTGCAGGACAAACCGGTTCAGAAAAAGTTGCATTTCTGCCCTAGTTGAGCTGCTCAATCATCAATAATTTTACTGGCCTATAGATAATTTGTTTTCATTGTGTAAAATTTGTTGATTGTATATCTTCTTACAGTTTTTTATTTTTTATTTTAATTATCTCTATTTTTATAGTTTCTTATTGTATATTTGCTCTTGGATTTTACTCTTTGATGTTTGAATGTATTTTTATATTGTAACTTAAACGCAATTCAGCCTTTTGGCTGCAATGTTTGATTTTTAATAAACCAATAATAATAATTTGGCAAGGTCTCAAGAGGAGACTTGGACTTTTCAAAAAAATTGTAGAGTTTGGCGGAGTGAACAAATTTTGTCTCATGGCCATGGAGAACTTCAATTTTTATTTGTCAGAAGGACATGGCTCTCACAACATCAGCTTTGGACATCTGTTGACGATGGAGGTAAGCATTGGGCTAAGTAATGGAAGTTGATAGACACTTGCATGGTTAACAGGTTTCAACAGAAATAATATAAATGGTAATGCAGACAATGTAATATTGTGCACATGCATTTGGCATTGGCAGTGAGTTAGCCAGTGGCATAAGGGGAGGGGGTGTATGCAGGAGCCCACCTGCCCGGAACCCTTGGCCTTGCCCCCACCCCCCCCCCCCCACAATAAAAAAAAATCAGGTTAAAAAAAAAAATTAACAAATGAATGGTTCTAATAAAACAAAAAAACAAATATGTCTTTTCCCCTCCATGCTAAATGAAAATGTCTAGTTGCAGCAACACCAAAATTCATGTAGGTCTACATTATCTGCTCTGGCAACAGTTACTGGTGTCACTGTTAATGTAAAGAAAAAAAAACTCTTTGCAAATTATGTTTTATCAATTAATTTATTTATTTTGTGGAAGCTCGTGGGGTAGTCATGGTAGAGTGCCTCGGTCGTAAAACGGAAAAGCAGTTTTCTCCTAAAGCACTTTGACCTTCTTTATTGAGTTTCACCTTGGAAACAGCTTGAAAGAAAGACAAAAACAACTTGCATTTTTGTACAATTTTTTAAAACTTCCCCTTGCACATTTACACGCTACCCTCCTTCTCCTTCTCGTAGCACTCTTTTCTTGACCGTGCTTTATTTAAAAGAATTTCAGTGATAAATGTACTTATCACTTCTCAGAAAGTTCAGACGATTTTATTTTGTACTCGGCATAGTCTATGCTCTTCCTTCTTTAACACCGAAAAAGCAAGTCAACACTTCATGTGTGCGGTTTTAAACTTTGCGCCCGGTGCCGAAAACACTGAAATTTCTTCAAATTATGCGAATGAAAATTCCCTTCAACAATTTAAATCTTAAGACAAGAAAATTTGCAACTCACCATCGCATTTTTTTGTAGTTTACCCTCGGAACTCCAGTGAAAAACCGACATTTTTGGAGCAAATGGCATTGATATTTTCCAAGTCGTACACTTTTTCTTGAGAGTAACGCACGGTCGACAACAACAAGCAGCACCTGGAATCAAGGGTGCTGCCCGTTCTTATTTGCATAACAAAGCCCGACCTTGTGATTGGCTAACTTTTATACTATATTTGGAAATAAAATTGACTGTCTCTCAGGGGATGAGATTATTTATTTTGAAGGGGCTGATTAGAGTTGTTTACTTGCATGGGATGCACTCGCGGGATTCGATTAGTTAATTTGTTTTTCCGAAGAGAAAAATAATGTCCCTTGAAGAGAATAGAATACACCCTGAAAAAGAGTGACCATCGTTCTAGTCTAGAAGTGAGAATTTAGAAGTGAATCAATACCACCCATCCGATAAGTAACACATACATCTATGTGCGACTGAGAAGTAAGGAACACTGTTCTTGTATGGGGTTGACAAAACTTCAAAAAGTACTTCGGATTTATTTTGAGGTTTAGTTTTTATTAACTAATAAATCAATAAACATTCAGTTGCTAATAATAAAAAGGATAAAAACATGTGATTATCAAAAGTTGGAAATAATTCCCCAGTTTCTTTTAACTTGCCACATTTCCAGCCCAACCCAGCCCCGCCACCCACATTGTAGTCAAATTTCACCCTTTTAAATAAAATCTTGTTGTAATCAAAAGGTTTGGGTTATTTTAGCACACCCGCCAATCCAACCTACCCTCATTATGTACGTGGTTATAAACTCTTGAGAACGGTAAATTACAGTCAATTTAGTATAGTCTAATTAGTCTAGGGCGATGGTTAACCAATGTTGTTACTGATATAATTTTATATACTTGGGGAATAACAGTGCGAGGAGCCGGTCTTCACTGCGTGGTAACGACCGGGTTGGTGGCTGACCGGGTAGGTGGCTGGCCGCTGTTAATGGACCGAGCCGAAGGCCATTATATTAAACAATATTTAGCAGACGAAATTTCAAGTTTTTATTTTTCCACTTTTGTTTAATCCTCGTTCACAACGTTTCATTACTGGTGCATGTATTTACAAGTTTTTAAAATACTTTTTTTTACAGTATTTACACAACAACAAAATAAAAGTAAGCAAATGATATTTGTTTGAAAAAGGTTTGCCCAAATTGTATGGAAATGTAAAAGCTTCTCTTTATTAAAATTCTTTAGAATGACCGTGCCGCCATCCCACGTGGAGCAACAATAGTAGTGCACTCAATACTATGCTGGTTCAGGGGCCAAATTCGCCAGTCCCAGAGCCGGCCTTTATATGGTGCATTATATGTGATATATATATCACATGTTAATGCACCCGCACGTGACCAGTCTTCCAGTCAGAGTTAGCCCAAGTTAGCGTGGACTCCTCCGTTGCGTACAACGCGACGAAGTCCAGGATATAAAGGTCCCGTACCATTCCCGTACCATATTTTAACCTTTTTGAGGAAGCTGAAAGGCTTGACTCACATATTCCTTGTGTCCTAAACCTTACGCCTGCTCTATTCAGAATTGCAAATTATATCCTTGGATGACATTATTGTGAAAATCAAATGAAAAATTTACGCATTCTCGGCGACAGCCTAAACTGACAAGACGTGAATGCTTCAGCGCATGTGCGTCCTCAGACACGCCCACAAATCTAACGCGGAAGTCGGTCGGGTCATTCAATCAACGACAATAAATTCAACTTTGCTGTGGGTTTTGTTAGAGGTCAATGATAAATCACGTTGGTTGGTGTTGCTTGTTTGTTTGTTTGTTTGTTTGTTTGATAGGGTGTTTGTTTGTTTGATATGGTGTTTGTTGTTTTTGTGGCGTTTAATTCAAGCTGGTTAACCAAATATTTTCAATTAATAGTATTCTTAGGTGTATTTTCATTTGATGTCTTTATTAAATATTTTTTTACATTTATAGTAGTTAGTATTACTAGTATTTAAAGGCACATTACAGAATTGGTAAGAAAAAAACTTGTAAAATATACTTTTGATCACAGATTTACATAAAACTTACACTGTCTAATGATGATGATAGTAGAAAACATCCCCTGAAATATTTTCTGTCTGAAATGCATATTTGATGAGAAATGAAGTGAACGTTTTATTCATTTGTTGAATCTATGTGATTTCATGCAAATGTGTAATCGGTTTTTAACTATTTTCTCGTGACCCAGATGGCCGATCGATCTCAAGCTTCTACAGGTTTGTCAGTTTATGTATATGGTGGATAACATAAAGTGCTTACACTGCCAGCAACTGTTTTGTTAGCAAAACCAATTCTGTAATGTTCCTTTAAAAAAAATAAGAAGATATACAGCGTATAAACACACCCTAAAACTTACACGACTAATTCCCTTAAGTCAAACAACATTCAGAATTAGTCGGTAACTGGAACTGTTTTTTCGATACTCGTGTCGAGACCAAACCGGCTCTTCTCGGAGCCAACACTCAAACAAAAGAGATGTACACATGGTTGTACCCGCAAGTTTACTATTATTTATTTATAGTTTTTCCTATCGTGTCAATTTGTTATTAAAATTTTACAAATAGGTTCTCTTACCCAAGCATGTCAGTCTGTGTTCGGGTTACACGTTGCTGCCCGGAATCCAGCGTGGTACAACACGTGCTCCTTTCTCAAAGCCTCACCACCCATCCGAGTTCAGATTGGGCATACCTCTCCTTGCTCTCACAGAAATGGCCAAATGAACGAGTGGAGTTTATGTTCTTTACCCAACTAACCAATTACGTAACTTTATTTCCACATCAGCGCAGAAGTATAAAATGGGCCCTTGCGCTCAATAGGCCTACATTTCTAATATTGTTCAAGTCGAGATTTTGCAAGAATAAACACAACAATTGATACCGTTCAACGACGCAGCCAGGGTTATGTCGGGAGGGGGGGGGGGCTCAAAAGTGTAACAGGTTGGATCCAGGGCCGGCCTTACAGTCCCTGGTGTGGTCCAGGGGCGAAGCTCCCATAAGCTCTGAGCTTTTGGCGTTTTTGTTGTTTGTTTGTTTGTTTGTTTGTTGTTGTTGTTGGTTTTTTTTTTGCGGGGGATCAAGCCTCTGTGTGTCTAAAACAGTAAAATAGACACACATTTTTAAGCACCAACCCTGAACTGAGTGTACACTGCAAGAGGCAAGAGTTTTCTTTTAAAAAATGTCAATACTGCGGACGTTGTCGAAGATAACATAACTGGGCGGTGCTACGTACTTTTCATCAGTGGGCGGCAAATTCCTTGAGTAAGCCCCCTTCTTTGAGTCCTTATTTTCTTTTCGGGGGGGGGGGCTTTTTCAAGCTCACTGTCAAATGTATTGTTGGTCTTGTTTTTATAATGAATTTCTAGGCCTATACCTATGTAGGTCCTGATAAAATGATTGGTCTTGTCACTAAAAAACTTGGCACCTCTTGCATTGATCCTTCAGAAAGCTTGCTTAAAAATTTAAAGTAAAGGGCGAATTTGAAAATCTTTTTATTTATTTTTATTTCTCTGTATAAACAAAAGGCTGAAATATTTCTTGTAAGTCAGATGTTCCTGTGAAAAGATTCTGCTTGGTTGAAGTTCCCCCATATCACAACAGGGATGATGTAGATTTGACATTCTTAAATCAATTTCTTCCCCTTCCCTCCCCCTCCTTCATTTTCATTCACATTTATTTCAGTGCTGTCATTATGGGTCAATAGTACATCAATTACTGTTGCATACCAAAATAAAATAACTGGAATACTAACAAGTATAGATGATAACTGCACATAATGACAATGATCAATCAATAGACAACATTGATTTAGGTCTTGGGTGGAGCACAGCTTTTGTACCCGAACCTATTGACATACAATTGATACAAACAACAGACAAGACAATGAAACAAAAGTACAGAGAAAGTACCAAACTTAAGTTTAAGGAGCATTATCATTGAGTAAGTGTTGTTTAAAGGAACATTACAGAATTGGTTTTTGCTAACAAAACAGTTGCTGGCAGTGTAAGCACTTTATGTAATCCACAATATACATAAACTGACAAACCTGTAGAAGTTTGAGATCAATCGGCCATCTGGGTCACGAGAAAATAGGAACAATTCATATAGATTCAACCATGAATAAAACGCCCACTGAGCGATAAACTCCAATCGGAAAATTAGTTTATTCATTTCTCATCAAATATGGCATTTCAGACAGAAATATTTCAAGGGGTGTTTTCTACTATCATCATCATTAGACCGTTAAGTTTTGTGTAAATCTGTGATCAAAAAGTATATTTTACAAGTTCTTTTCTTACCAATTCTGTAATGTTCCTTTTAGATTCCATTTGGATATTAAAATTAGGATTATTCAGTTGGGTTATTCAGAGCATTTCAGAATGCGACACTGCGATGTACTTGACCATTTTTGCATACTGAACTTTGGTTTAAAGGTATTATACAGGATTGGTAGAGCTGACAAAACAGTCGCAAACAAAGTTCATGTTTTGTGTGATTAACCATATACAAGAAATAACAAACCTGTGAAAATTTGAGCTCAATTGGTCATAGAGGTCACGAGAAAATAGTGAAAAGAGACCTTATGTGTTTTCTGTTTTTCAAACATCAAGTTTATTATCGCGCGCGATAAAAACTGCTGTTTTATTCATTTCTCAGAAACGATAGCATTTTAGGCAGAAATATTTTAAGGAACCCTTTCTACCATGACTTACTTTAAATCATGTAAGTTATGTGTGAATCTGTGAACATTGCGTTTTTCGATCTTACCAATAGTGTACAGGGCCTTTAAACCAACAAACTGATTACTCTTTGCGATACTTCACGTATTGTGTGAATGGATACTTGACGTCAGCATAAAGAATGAACTAATACACTGCGATAATGCATTATTCATGAATTTGTACAAACATCTGAAAGTTTTAGAACATTACATTTTACAAGTAACGGAGTGGTATATGTTCGCGGTAACTAACATAAGATTTTATCATGTAAAGCCCTTTCTTGTAGAATAGTTAAACAGTTACCTTGAGCTACTGTATTAAATAGTTCAAGTACAGGAGAACATAAGAGCTGTCTAGCGTCAATAACACAGATCCTTTGGGGACTCCACAACTTACAGGCCGACTCAAACAAGCAGAATTATAGATGGCAAATTATTTTCTTTTTGATAAATAACTTCTGAACCATTCCAGGGCTTTCCCAAAAATTCCTTAATTCCAAACAAATATAATGATTTGTTGTGATGAAAGACTTGGAACAGTCCAAAAATATACCAATGGAGAAGTTTATTTTCTCAAAAACTTCCAACAGTCTATTCACAACAAAGGAAATTACTAGTTCGGTTGCGTGTTTTTATCCTGGATCCGAAATGCCAGTCAGAAAGTAAGTTATACTATTAATGTTATACTTATTGATGACATTATTAAAGGAACATTACAGAATTGGTAAGAATAAAACTTGTAAAATATACGTTTGATCACAGATTTACATAAAACTTACACGGTCTAATGATGATGATAGTAGAAAACATCCCTTGAAATATTTCTGTCTGAAATGCCATTTTTGATGAGAAATGAATAAACTAATTTTCCGATTGGAGTTTATCGCTCAGTGAGCGTTTTATTCATTTGTTGAATCTATATGATTTCATGCAAATGTGTAATCTGTTTTTCACTATTTTCTCGTGACCCAGATGGCCGATCGATCTCAAACTTCTACAGGTTTGTCAGTTTATGTATATGGTGGATTATACATAAAGTGCTAACACTGCCAGCAACTGTTTTGTTAGCAAAAACCAATTCCGTAAGTTCCTCAAACTGCATGTGTTGCCTCCTTTGTGAAACGTGGCGTAATTTTACTAATAATATTTAAAGTATCTGGGGAAAACACCCAAGTTGGTTAAGTTTACATATCACCTCAACAACTGCAGGCAATAAAATGGACATGAAAACTGTCAATTAATGCTTTACTTTGCACTGCCAAGTGTTCAAATGTTTCTACAGTAATTATTAAAGTGAAAGAAAAAAATTGTAATGATAAAATAGGTCAAGGGCAATTTTGCTGCTGGGTTGGGATGCAAAGCAATATTTTGTTTTACATGGCCTAATTTATGCACAATACATGAGGAAACTTGGTTTCAAATAAACAACTCCTGTGGTAAAATCTCAGAAAGCCCTTGATGGGGTAAACAATCATACCCACATACTTAAATCATGATATTTCACTTTTAAGATTGAGCACTATCAGGCTGAGCACTACGGAGTTTGTGGAAAAGCCCTGGACTGGTTTCGAAGTGAGGGAAACTAAAATTGTCACTGGACCTTTTCAAGGGGCACCAAGTCAATGACTAGGGGCATGGTGACAATAGTCTCCATTCTCTCTGTGAAGTATTGGGCCTGAGTACTTATAATGTACGACCCATTAATGAAACTAAAAGCCAAAAATAAACTGGTACAAATGGAAGGATCATTATATGAATTTAGGGCAATTTTGTTGACAAAACTTGCAGCTGCAATGTCAGCATTTAATTTGTTTTTCTTAATGCTCAATACTTGATTCTCAATACATTGTTGTTACTTTTTGACTTTCAATATAGTTTGCATCTCCTGTCGCATCTGAAACTTCTGCACCTTTCCATTTACAGTCAGAGGGAATGTCTTCACAAAATGAATTATCTTTGGGACCTTATAATGAGCCATCTGTATACAAACACAAACAATAGAAAAGTAGATTTAGCTTTTACAATACAAAGAAACAATAATAAGTAAAGACTGAATAAATTCAGAATATATTCTGATAAAGGCAAACTAATCTATCTGTAGTATCTTCTTGATTATTGATCTGTAAAACACAAGGTGTGTGGGAGTTTCTTTTGGAGCTCAGTGGTTGATACATTAAACGTGTAGCATAAATGTCTCTGTTCAACCATACTGAAAACTTAATTGAAAAACTACTGCTGAACTCACCTCCCCTTTACAGAAGTCCTTAATTTCTTCTTCAGTTGAAGTTTGTCCTTCCTTTAATTTGACCCAAGCACAAACAATCTCACCGAGACGTTCATCTGGAAGTCCAATCACCTGCATTACAATGTGAACCATGAAGAACAAATCATTAAGATAAAAAGTGAAATCTAACCACCGATAAGAAACATCCCAACGTATTCAAGATTTGAAATCAAAGTATCCACCTGAACATCTTCAATCTTTGGATGTTTATACAAGAAGTTCTCCAGCTCCACAGGATAGATATTTTCTCCTCCTCTGATGATCATATCTTTCTTACGTCCAACGATGGAGACGTAGCCTTCATCATCCATAACAGCTAGATCACTAAAGAAGGTATAATGAGAATAGATAAACACTCTCCTTAAATACATGTAGTTACAGTCATGTTCATTCTAGTCACTAAGAATTCCTCAGCTTAAGTATCATGTGATGTATTTTATAACTTGAACTCTGTAGTTGAAAGTCTCAAAACAGATATTTGGAGTAAAAACTTTCCTCACTTAAACAAATTGAAGGAAGGTATTGGACGATTGGTGTAGGAAAGGTGTATTACGTGCATACATACATACATAGGTAATCCAACCCTGAAGAATGTCTTCCTACTAACTAGACTGACAGACTAATGATCAGACAAACAAACAGACAGGTAGCTACTTACCCTGTATGGAACCATCTTCCCTCATCAATAGCCTGTTTTGTCTTCATCTCATCTTGCCAGTAACCAATCATTGTGGTATATCCTCGACTGCATAGTTCTCCAGAAGTATTACGGGGTACAATATCGCCAGTTTCATCGATCACTTTTAGCTGGGCAAAACAAATACAAATAATTACTAATTTTTCAAGTTAATAATTTAACAAAAACAACCATAGCCACCCATTGTTACACTCATGGGAACACCTTTTGAAACACAAACACCATTATTACCAGATAAATACAGATCTTGTATTTGACAAACTTACTTTTGTTTATTTAACCCATCGATCGAGCATTGGATAATTGACTTATAAATAAGCTAAGATAACTATTCCATCAGTTGTTTCCAATCTGTCTGTCACACAGACACCAAATACTCCATACATTAATTATTGCTGTGCACAGCCATAACTACCTTTGTAAGAAGACTTTTGTCTCTAAAGAGTGCAAATTTGTTTAAGGAGTGAAAAATAGCACTCCTTAAAAGTTAAACAGGCAGATTTGATAAAATTAGGTTTTAATTTATCTTTTTAGATTAATGTGTGAAGTTTGGTTCTGAGGAGAGCAAAGAGCTCTCTCCAATAATTCAAGGACAGCAGTTTATAGCTCTACTCTTATTTCTTGAAATGAAGGAAGGACTGTTGTAAGTCTTTAAGCTGCTTGTTTAATTCTTACCTCATTATGGCAAACTGCTTTTCCAACTGTTGCGACCTTCTTTTCAAATGGATCAGATTTAGATGTTTGAATGATCAAAGGAGAAACCTCAGTTAGACCATAAGCAACCTTCCACAAAATGGAAAATACTTTGACTTAACTCGATTGTATGAGAAATTTTAACTTAACTAAGTGCTTATTTAGTGAAAGTAATTTAACATTGGAAATCAGAATTACCAACTAAGGCTGGTTAATCATTTCATCATCATAAAAGTTGTTACCAATGGTTTCAACTTCTCCAATTGCCTCTGAAATGAAATTGTAAATTGGATAATTTTCAGGTAGGATTGGAAACTTCGCATGTTGGGAATATAATCAAGTGTGGTTTGTAGAGACACCATGAAAATAATTCTCTTTATGAGCTTTGGTGGTTTTGATAAGAACCAGTGGTTAACATTACAACACCACCACAACTCATCAAGAAAATTATTTACATGGTGTCTCAGCAAACCTCATTTGATTTAGATAACTTTCAACTATTCAATTTATCAATCCCCCTCCCCACCCCAATTCAAGAATTCTATTCAAACAACAAAAGAAAAATGTTAAATATTAATGTGACATACAGACAATTTGGGCATGTTGAGCTTTTCTATGCATTGACGTACTATCTCAGAAGGACAAGATGAACCACCCATCAGTCCAGTTGATAGACTAGAATAGTCATAGTCATTGAATTTAGGATGATTCAATAGGTCAATAAACATGGTCGGTGTACCATAAAGAGATGTACACCTATAGGAAGAAAAATACAACACAAAGAATACGATTTTATAGATCAATATAACTGGGTTGAAAATGGGCTTATTCATGGCTACATCATATTCTTTTTTTTATGATTTTCCTTTTTTTATGAGTGACTTTGGGTGAGTTTTGTTGTTTTTATTAGTTGGGAATTTAAATTGGTTGGGGGGAGACATGGCTTTTGTCTTAAAATAAGTGATAAACATACATAGTTAGCTTATTTTTCCACATTCCAATGTTAATCATTAATAATTAATTAGTAAACAATAGGGCTTCAGATTGTCTTCTGCATTACTTGATTTTTCCATCATTCAGGTAGATTTTTGAATGATAGTTACATTAGATTTTGATAAAAACCTAAGCAAACTGCCAGTATTACATTTATTGAATCAGAAGTGGAATATAATGGGGTCAGGGTTAACCAAACTATTAGTTCCTTAAGTTATTGCTCACTTTTCTGATGACACTGCTTTAAGGGTGGCTTCAACCTCAAACCCAGGGGCAGGGATGACACAGGTTGCACCATGAACCATTCCACATAATGTACCAAGCACTGACCCAAAACAATGGTACATTGGTACTGTAATACAGATGATGTGTTGCTGTTAAAATAACAAGAGCAATTTCTTTAGTTTAGAGAATACCATTATATACAACATCTACCATCTTGTCCAATTTGACTGTACAACAAATTAAGTTTTTTAACATGTCCATAAATATAACAGACTTCTTAAATGGCTTGATATTAAACTGTCTCGCTAAATGTTAAGTTATAAACATCAAGTATTTGACGATTGAATAAAACAAATTAAGATTAGTACCTTTTCATGGTAGCCAATATTGTGTCCAGCAATATAGGAATTGTTGATTATGTTGTGATGTGTTAGTGTTGCACCCTTAGAAAGTCCCGTCGTTCCCTGTAATTCAATACCAAGTTGAGAAGATTATCAATAGCCATACTATCAAACCAATGTGGTGTACATTAATACACACAGGAATACATGACAAGCTTGTTTAAAACTTGCTTTTGCTTCTGGTTTTTGGCACATAAATGGTTTTAAAGGTATGGATACTTTGGGAGATTTTAAATGTACCCTTTTTTAAGAAACTGAGTTAACATTTACACACACCTGTAGTTTAGTAACAATTAATTCAAATATTATAAACTTTTGTGGAGTAAAAACAACATATTTTTCTCTGCTTGACAACATACACTTGGGGAAAGTTATTTTTGCTTCAGAAAGAATGTATAAAATTCATAATGCTTTTAAACAGTATCTTTGATTTTAGAGGCTTTATATCGATCATTTCAGAGGTCTGTTTAAAAATGTTACTGGACAGACAGCCACATATTTAAACTAAATTAACTTTATTTGGCAATGAAAAGCTAAAATGTGATATTTTTATATTGTTTCAATGAATGTTGGAACCTTTACTTTATATATTTGGTTCTGTGTCACATTTTTATCTCAAGTATAGATTGTGAGAACTCTGTGCATCTTCCACAGAAACACCCCCACCTACTCCCACTTACAGATGTAAACTGTATATTGATGGGTTCATCAAACTGAATCACATGTTTGCATTCTTCAAGGAGTTTCTGTTCAGTGCTGCCTCCCATATTCAGGAGATCAGGAAAGTTGTACGTTCCTGGAAGACTATCTTCACCTCTGAAGATGACTGTCTTCAGATCAGGGAGCCTAGACAAAAAGTTAAACGTTCCTGTTAATGTGTCAGAACTCTGGTTCCCCAACATCAAAATCGTCAAAAAGAAACTGTTTATTTGCCAGTGTTGGTGTATTCCTACTGATTCCTACTAGGCAGCCAAACCTTCCATTCTTGGCATGGACAGAGTAAATGTGATTTGGAGAAGATTTGTTTTGTTTAAATAAGCAATATATAACTGAAATTGATCATTAATCTAGTTAAGATTGAGTGTAAATAGCAAGTGATTTTGAGTTACAATTCTCTTCTTGTGTAGAAGGTTATTGTTACACATAACCTCCAGTACTGATCCAGCATAATGCAAACACATTAAAACCAGTCTTTTCTTACAGTGTGCATATAAGAGCTTCTTTGAATTACAGCTTAGAGATGAGTTATCTTTAGAAAAAGAGCAATATTTTTATTTTAATTGTCCATCAGCATCAATTGTGTTCTCATCTAACCACTGGCACTACACATCTAACATAATCCATTTATACATACAGATTATGTAACAGTTTGACTGATATCATAAATCATAATCCTTTTATAAGATAGAAGACCACCCTAGGCTCTCTCTGCAAACTAACAGGTTGTTCAGACACAGTACTAAAGTCAGTTTTAATGCAGTTTTAACTCATTCGGTTTTAACTTTGTGTGTCTGAACGCTCCTAAAACTTAATCGAATCAGGTTGAACCCGAATGAGTTAAATCGGTCGGCGAAGGTGGTTTAATGCTAAACCACTTCGGGTTTAGCTTTTAGCACAGTGTGTGGACAGAACAAAGTTAACCACCTCCCGTTTAAATGCTCACCAGTGACCAATGATCCAAGACATGTTGGGTAACACCCATAAATTGTGAGGGTTTATGCAAATGTAATGGATGCTGTTGTTTGGGTCACGGTGCTGTTTGACCTCTTAAAACCAAAGATAAACCATATCGGGTTTAACTTTGAGCTGTCTGAACACCAGGTAGTTTTATTTTTACGACCCCCCCCCCACCCACCCCGCTGCTCATAAAGTCATAAAGTTAAACCTGTTCTGGTCTAACTTTAGTATGCTGTCTGAACATGGCCTAAGATTCATTCTCTGAGTTGAGATTTTCCATTTGTTTACAACTTGTCTCGTTATGTGGAAGTGATAAAAATTGTGGTCATCAGTCGACTGCAGTCATTATAATTTTTGCTTAATTTGTGAAGAAGTACATTACACAGTTATTTTGACATCATGAGTTCTCTACTGGTGAGAAACAAATTATTGATTTCAATTATATTCCCCCCACGTCCCCTGTTATCGTATCATGGGCTCAGGGCTTGAATCAACAAAACAGAAGGGCCTACAGGTCAATATGTAAACTAGACCAGAATTATTTTACGAGACCTGAATCAAAATGCAAAAAACAAAAAACAAAAAAACTACACAGTTTAACACATAAATTGTTTTTCATTTAGATAAGCACAAGGAAGATTGATCACATATTGGTAAGTGTACTTTGATATTTAACAGAGTTTATAGTTAGAATTCAGACTGAACTGAAAGTCAACATTTGGAATTTTTGTTTGTGTGTGCAAGATGCACACATAAACACTAAAGAGCATGAAATATACTTCACCTGGCACTTTTGAGCTGACCTGGTTTATCACTTGACAGCTCAGGACAAAGCTCTTGTAGCATTGCATAGTAGTCCAGTGTTCGGAAACTCTTATCACAGACAACTGCTTTGCAACTAGACTAAAAAAAACAATGAATACAGTAAGTAAATTTCTGTGAAAAGGAATTCCATTTAAAGACCAACTTGTATGAAAATAACATTATCGTTCTTTTGCATGTTATACAAAGGTAAACGAGTGTGTCATAATTACACATAATTGAGTAAAACTAAAAAAAAAAATAAATCATAGTGTGAAAAAACACATTTTGATCAGTGTCACGCCGGCCAAAAATGCCAAGTTTCACAAAAAGCCCTTAAGCGCCTAGTAATGAAAACAGCTCTATGATGTAACACTACGGACTTCAGCCAAACAATACAATGGAAAATGCAGAGCACTAAAGATAACCAACCTTCATCCAGTCCACGGGACTGGTCTTATGCTGGTTTTCTGAGGCATTTGTACTTCAGTGTTGATTTCACTTTTAATTTTTATGGGTATTTGCTGGGAACCATGCAGGGCGCCCCCAATGGCGGGAAAAAACACTAGTTCAAAAATCAAAGAAGGGGGAATGGTTTTTCTTATCAAATTTCAACAAAATTACAGGAAAGAAAACTTCAAAATTATGACCAAATAATAAAGGATAAATAGTCAAATTAGTTTGAGTAATTTTGTTCAAGTTGATATTTAAACAGAAATAATTTTGAGTTGAACAAAGAATAATTGACAATAGCAGGACTTGAACCTGGACCTCCGGATGAAGGTGTCGGCGCTCAAACAACTGAGCTATCTATCCCTAATGTTGTCTGTCTCCCTAATTTGTCAATATCTTTGTTTGGGAGAACCAGTCAGAAGTCATACAGCCTGTAACTGCCACCCAAGTTTATGATACAACCTGGAAAGGGAGTGATCCCTGGCTATATGGCAATATATCCAGTCAGTTTCCCTTGTGGTTTATTACTAAAACATAAATAAATGACAGAAATCGTGGAATCAGTTACAGCACTTGAGACAAGACAACATCATTAAAAAATCAGTTTTGGTGAAACAAAGTTTCTTCTTATTGGGTTTATGTTTTTTCTCAAAAATGTTCAAATTTGAGTTCCTAACCTTTTGCAGAAAGTATTCCAACTCATGAGTTCTAGCAACTGGGTTAATGTTGACCATAATTGCCCCGATACGACACAATGCAAACTGTGTCAGAACCCATTCTAGCGTAGATGGTCCCCACATACCAACTCTGTCACCTTTCTTGATTCCAAGGGCCAGAAGTCCCGTTTCTACTTTGTAAGTCTAAGAAAAAGACGTTAGAATGTATTGCTTAGTGTTTATAATTGTTAAACCTTTTTATAATCAGAGCTGCCAACATTTGCATCTTGCAAGCAGGGAGACTTTTGTACAACAATCAGGGAGATATTTAGAATTACATTCATCATGACCGGGGAAAAGTTTCCATAATAAGGTATATCTTCAAATTTGTTCATCGGAACATGAAAAAAAAGGTTTATTTTCAGGGAACTTTCTGCAGACTCAGGGTGAGTTACCAGCTCTGTTTATGAATTACACTTGATAGACTTCGTTCATGTATAATATTTTGGATTTGGTGTACTCCATAGGACTGCACTACAGGTGTCACTGGTGTTTTCACTTTTCATCATGTCCACTGCCGTATTGCACAGTGTATAATAAACACATGAACCTATTTTTATGAGATTTGTTGAGCATTCTGGCCAAACACACTTGTCTCAGTGAAAATACGGTTTGCTTTAATCCTGGAGTTGTATTGTAGAAATGATATATAGTAATTAAAGCTGCAAGTCTAGCTGTGGTAATTCAAGTTGTTCTCCTTTAATCTAAATCAATAATACATAACAGCCTAAGTATTGTGTGCCCTCACAAGTATTGTTCAAAAACTGGATGAATCTGACATCTCCCCATTGTGATATTTAAATGTAGCTTTTTAATATTATGCATATCACGCAAAAACTGCAAATGCAGTAAATTAATTAACTATGCAACATGCGCATAGTTCTAACCAATGAGATTAGTTTGAACGTTCAGCATTGTGGTCTGAAGTTTAATCCACACAAGTAATACTTGAAGCTTGGTTTTTTTTAAAGTAAAGAGTGTACTAAAAAACGTTATCAATCACAATTAATATTTCATCCCAAACCAAAATACACTGTTTAAAGGTAGGGTCATTGTTCGATGTTCGTTAAAAAGATACAATAAAAGTCACCTGTGAAAGTTGCAGTTGAATTGTCTACTTGTTGAGAAAACGGGAAAATACTGTCACTGAGTATTTTCATCAAGATCGTCGAACCCATCCACATTTTGCTCATTGACAGTGGGACAGAGGGTACCAACTGGCAGTATAGACTGTGCAAGTCTCGCGCTCATTCGAACTTCCGGGACCATAGTGGTCCCAACCATATGGAGTTTTACGTGGACGAGATTTTGTTTTGTCAATTATTTTAGTTTAACGTAGTTTATGACTATGAAAATTATATATGTTGTTGGGAATGTAATACTTAGTGATACAAAATATGAAAGTAAAATCAATTCAACAATACAACAAAGAAAACCCGAGAATTAAACTTGACCTCAGCTTCCGGTTACTGCAAACAATTTTGAATTTTGTGCTCACCTCCGATAACAAAACTTATGTAAACGCTCGTTTTGGATGCGCGATGATAATCGCCAGATGATGTAATTGCAACGCCAGGCCTTTTCATTGCAGTCTATGATTGTTGAGGCGTCAGCGTCCTCTATAAACTGCACCAAGCGTTAATTTTACGCCGGTGTGACCTTTGCGAATCTGCGTAAGGGGTTTCTAAAAAGTTAAGATCAAATAAGCATCCTTGTCCCAGAGTTTTAATTATTCTTAATAATAATTAACACATTATTTGTGTATTAATTATATAAAAGCTAAAACTAATTTTATAAAAATTCTACTGAGTATTTTTGTTGTTCAGATTTTGTCATTAGATATAATTTAAAACACAGATTGGATTTCAGAAAAAAATATGTTCTTCGTTTGACGTGTTTTCTCGTTCCGATACGCGCGAGACTTGCACAGTCTATTAAAGGCAGCATTAAAAACAGATAACACCAAACCATTCAGGCAATCTATGCAGATTGACATAATTTTGCAGGATATTTACTTCCATTACTATCTTTAAAACAACTAGGATCTTGGATACAATTACACAATTTCTTTTTGAGGTCATTACCAAAGAAGGACCCTACCTTTAGGCATAAACTCATCACACTCACAATAATACAAACAAATTATTTAGTAGTGAAGATTTTTACAAATACCTCCTCTTTGAATTGTGCAAATGTCCTTCTGATTCCATCTTTACAGAAGACGAGTGACTCTCTATCTGGGTACTTCTCTGTTGTTTCATCCATTACTTGACCGATTGTTTTACCAATAAGTGGCTCTTTACCCACAGCATGGAAGTAGCTCAACTCATTATTGCTGGCATAAACAGATCTGAGGAGAAGTGTTGTTGAAGTGTTTAATTAATTAACAATTTACATACATCTTTATTATTTATTATTAATATCAACTCTACAATCTGCTCAGTTAGTAAAAGCTCTGGCCTTTTCTATTAAGTGGTGTAATTGGTGTTCATTAAAGTAAATTGCCATTGGGTACTTTTCCATTGTTAGTACCAACCAGCACTGCCCTACTATACCCAGAAGTCTGATCAATACCATTGGTCAAGATTTGGGTCATGTTATTAATGATCGTGTGACCTACACTTCGGTTTATTATGCAAGGCATTCTCCAACAGAGAGTATTGTGATGTCACTTGAAATTACGCCACCGTCGCTGACGTCAAACTAGGCCTCTCTAATAATACTATCACTGATACTATAGTTACAGTTACTTCTATTGCCTCTCTTATAAATAGATTAGATATTTCATTGTCTACATTAAAATCATGGAAATTTGACATACACTGGCTGTGTACTATTACAAATTGTTTAAACTACAAGATATAAGGAGTTGAAAATAGGCTACAGAGCAACAAGAGACCGGTTATTACAATCATTACAAAAGACCAGATAATTATACAATACAAGAGTGCTTAAAAACAACCCCAGATTAGACCCTACCACGTACCAGTATTGCTATTGACATTCACATTGTCATTGAAGTGAATGAGCATTTAGTACAAATGAATGTCTGGTTACATGTACACAGAGCAGAGTGAAGACGAATACCCAACCTACATGACCTACTGCATGACCTACACAATGTAATAGGCTTCTTACTTTACAAAAGCGAGCTGTTAGGATAATTTATAACGCTGGTTTTCTTGATCATACTGCTGCATTATTTTGTAATCTTAAATTGTTAAAATGTAATGATCTTTATCATATGAAATTAGGTAAATTTATGTACAAGTACATGAGTAATGCATTACCACCTTGTTTTAGCTCATTCTTTACTCTAACTACTAGCATTCATTCATACAAAACTCGAAGCACTTCAAAGAAAAATCTTTTTGTTTCTCGCAACCGAACCTCAATGTATAAAAACAGCCTTGTTCAACGTGGTGTTACATACTGGAATAATTTGGATGGTTCTGTTAATTCTGCAATCACTCTACCTATACTTTCAAAAAAACTAAAACAATTACTACTCAGTACATATTCATTATAATTATTTCATGACTTTGATAGTATGAGCCAATTCAACAATAAACAGCGCTATTCATTAATAATAACATAGATAGCACTGTATTAGATGTTATGGTTTACATATCATAGTGTAGATTGAATTGAATTATTGCTATTTGATTCCAATGGGTAAGAAACCATTCATTTCGGAACACATTTATATTAGTATAATTAATCTCTATTAATAAGAGACTAAATTGCGAGCGCAAATGGCAAAGCAATCATGGCACTGGGTCTGGGCTTGCTTAAGGACCCAGAATTTTGTTTAAACAGTACAGTTTATTATTGTAAAATATCTCTTGAAGGATGCCGTGAGCTAAATACATATGCATTGTGATCTGATTTGAATAGTCTACATAGTACACACTACAATAACATCCCTAAAAAGCGCAGGCTTACAAACACAAAAAGTTCTTATTGTTATTATAATTTTTTTAGCGGGGTCCAGTGCCCCCCCTCGGTTCCTACATGTCTGTATACCATTACTGACTCTACTGTGTTAAATATGAATCCATTTACCTGCTGTTTGAGAAACACCGATAAAATGAAGTTGCACAGGACTTCCATCGTGTCCTCAGCTTTGTTGATTTACTCAAATAGTTAGAAATGTTTCCCTGGAACCTTGGCACACTTGTAGTCCACATGAACCTCAACATACGTGTACATGCCATTCTGGTATTTGAAATGTAGTCCTTATTCTGTCATGCCACAATGTACTCCTTCAAGCACCAACTATGTACATCTGCAAACAAACAAAACGTTCAAAAAAGCAAAGTTCAGTTCCAATGTTATACCACATGCATATAGTGCTGGTTGTGTGACAGGTATGTTAGAGTTGATTATCCTTCCACTGTCTTTTTCACCTTATGTAAGTTATGTGCAAATCTATGAACAGTTATATTTTCAGTCTTATCAATATTGTACACACCCTTTAGGCTCTTCTATTGCCCACTTAGTTAACATCTTTGAAATCCACTCTTTTAAACGTTGTAGCCCCCAATGGTGCGAATCAAGTCAACCAAGATTACACACAAAAGCCTGAGCACAAATGCAGTTGTTAAAAAGGTGTGTTTTGTCCATGTTCACCCTCCATACCATCTATGTTGACGTCAGTGATGGGGGGGGGGGGAGGTTCTATATTTTCATTCCACTGATGTGTATTAAGAACTGTATACTCAGTACTTTCCTGAGCTCTGTGAAAAGAGAATCAGGTATAATGTCCCATACCAGTAATTGAGAAGCAATGATTGTGGGAACTCCATTTCATTGAAGTTAGAATCAGGTAAGAATTGAGTTAGTCATGTATAAAGTTATTTGTGTCTAGTCACAAAGCATTCTTACTCACTGATCTTCTGTGGGTATGTAAATTTGCAGTTTCCATCATCTCAGTTGGGCTCTACTGTAGACTCTGATCGTAATGCTTGGAGAATAAATGCAGCTCACCTTGAGACCATAACCTGGGATATGTTTACAAGAGAGCCACAGAGCCTGGACTTCCTGCAGGCACAATTTGTAGGCTTCTCAAGGGCAGATCACATTAAAGCTTATATTTTATAGAGATTGTATGATTTGTATCAACTTTTGATATGAAGAAAGGGGGCACATCTCAAAACCTGTTCAGCTGCTACTTTTATAACTCTTTAATTTATGTAGAAATTATGATACAAAATGTGAAATTTCCCATTGACAAGAGTATTATCTTGCCTGCCCGAAAGGCCCTGGAATGTTGACGAACACTCTATCTTGTCAACTAAATGAATGAAATCTTGCCATTATCTCATTTTACTAAAAAAATTGTGTTTATTTAATGTTCTTCACTGAAAATAATTCAACTGAGAATCTCCAACCAAAGTTTTAAAATAAGCTGTAAATCAATTGTAACTAATCTTCAAGATATGTTTTCCCCTTTTTGATATTTAACTTTTTAGAAATCAGTGTTATTAATGCACCTAAAAACAAACAAGAAAGTAACAAATGTCTCATGTCAAGATGAATTAAATTAGTTTACAATTTAATATCGATTGACCGATTAGCTCTAAATGGTTGTTATGCATGGAAGGATTTCGTCCAGCAATGTTGCATAGCAAAATAATCAGACTGAAGATGTACTTGTTGCAAATTATGATTTTTGAGTAACAACTGAGCCATTTTGAGAAACATTTTGCTACGCTATACAAAGGAAAATCATTTACTGTTAAGTTTTACAGCGACACAAAATATTTGATGCGTATGAGTAAATATAGCAAAATATAATCACGAGGTGAATTCTGGACAATTCCATTTTACTAGGCGAAGCAAGGTGAAATGGAACAGTCCAGATTTGAATGAGTATTTTAATTATGCTCTGCTATAATGTAGGAATAAAATGCATCCTTTATTTGTGTTATATACCCCACACATAGATCTCTGTCATTTGATATTTTTTATATAATTCATAATTTATTTCAAAAATATATAATATAAAGTTTTGAACAATTTATAATTTATTTAAACAATAAGATATCAAACAGCTGATAAATACATAGCTGGAGCTATTTAAGACAGATTGGCTGAAGCGCATTGGGCATTCACTGCAATATGTGTGTTGGCAAGCAAGCTTACACACGTGCTAATAATGCACATAATAAAAAAATACAGGACTCAACGTAAAATCTACTAGTACATGTAAAGCAAAGTGTCCTATATTTATAAATATAGGACTCCGATATTCAACTTTGGAGTGTCAGAACAGTATACATGGCAAAATAAAGTGTGACACATGACGAGTGTTCACCAATCAAATGACAAGGATCTATATGTGCGGTATATAATGTAAAATAGCATACCTGTTCACGCCATGCACACAAAGTACATCACCATGATCTGCATTGAACAATTCGAGCCTTTCTGCCTCAAAACTATGGTGTAATTTAAATTGGTTTCATTTCCACATATTATTATGTGTACAAACAGGTTTGCCAAATCAGAGTATAATTTTACCCTTGTAATCTTGAGAACTTTGATGAGTTGTACTTTTTGGAGTTAGGCCATTTTACTTTAATCAAACTGAAGACAGTGTACTTAATTTGATGATGATCTCTTTGAAGTGACAAATAAATTATTCAACTTTGGTGCATCATCAACAGCAAAATGTTGTTTACTCAAGTTACCCATTTTGGACAATAACAACATGGAAGCTGAAAAAGTATTTGTCCATTGTTTGTGACAGTTTGAAAAAGTAGCAAGTGGCCTGGTACATTGATGTATGTACATGTAGGTCAATCCATGCTCATAGTAAAGGTCAATGGGCTTCGTTCTAATGGCAGTCATTGTTGAAGGAAACTAGAAACACTGTTTGCATGGTTTAAGACACATTTTTTACAATTTAATTATACTAAGCTGGGAAATACAAAAGAGATCTACTGCACGTTAGCATAAATAGACCAATACATAGCATAAGGGTGCCGGCTTTAAAAATATCTTGGCACATCTTTGATGCACAAGGTACAATTTCATTGGATAGCGCCCTCTTTGACTATAAACTAACTAATATGGATACTAAGGCCCTTTTCGGATCCAGGTCTTTGGCTTTGGCTTTGGCTCTGGCAATAAAATGTACACTTTCTGTATGGAGCTTGAGACTAAGCTGCAGCTGAATCCATGGTTTCCAAAAGGACCTTTGGGCAAGATAAGGCCAAGGGTCTATATTCAACATAGAGGGCACATCTTAGTATGGTGGTCACTAGATTGAAGTCACATGTTTGATTTTCACATGACAACTTATTGTTGGTTAGCCACAGATGCTGACAGGCACAACTAGTGACTAAACTGTTCTTGGACGTGACTGTTGCAACTTCTCCCTTCCTAAAGTCCAAACAATCATAGCTGACATGATTGGGCTGCAACATGATAAGTATGTTCAGAAGTCTGTCAGTTAGTTTGACTACTTTGATAAAGCCAACAATATTTTGATTGTTTTATTTTTAAGGGTGTTGTTTCAAAAGTCATGTCCGTGCCTTGTCACTTCATGGCCTTGATAGGAAAGAACAACTTGTATCAATTGTGAACTATCATCCTAAATTCATAAGCTGCATGTTGTATCATTGGTTCATGTCCAAGAAAATTAAATTATTACAAGTGTAACTGTTTGGTATTGAGAAGCACCTCCCACACCTGAGTTTCAGTGTGTTTCCTTCATGGTCACCACCCGGTTGTCTAAGTTACAGAGGTCCAACCCGGATTTGAAGTTCATTTGGGAGCGTTGGGATCGGGGCTGGCACCCGGGTGAGGTTATCGCAGAACACGAGGGTGAACCACCAGACTTAAAGCATTGGTTGTGGCAGTGGTCGAGGTTAGTGGAGCGTGAAGGGGTTCTTTGTGGTCGAGTACAAGATCCACTAGTTGGAGAGTTGTTTCAAGTATTAATGCCCACAAGTCTCCAACAAAGAGCTATGGAAGGCTGCCATGAGGGTTGGGGTCACCAGGGGGTCACACGAACTTGCTCGCTCCTTAGAAGGCGAGTGTATTGGCCAAAGATGGCAGTAGCCATCCGTAGACACATAAGTAAGTGCAAGTGATGCGTCATTGCCAAGGCATCACAGCCTATCCCTAGAGTTCCCATGTGTCATTTATTAGCATTTAGGCCTTTAGAGGTACTTGCTATTGATTTTGTTAAGGTAGACCGGGGGACGAGGAGGTTATGAGAACGTGCTTGTAATGGCAGCTGTGTATACCAAATTCGTACAAGCAATACCCTGTAAAGACCAGATAGCAGAGACAGTTGCCAAGGCACTTAGGGATCACTGATTTTCACTTTTTGGCGTTCCCAATAGGCTCCATAGTGATCAAGGTCGCAATTTTGAGGGGGAGGTAGTGTGGGAATTGTGCGCATTGGGATAACAACGCCATACCATCCGGAGGGAAATGCGCGGGCAGAAAGGTTCAACAGAATATTGTTCGGTTTGATCAAGTCCTTTGATGAGAAAGATCGTCGAAGGTGGCCAGATATGCTGCCTCACCTGACTTTTGTATATAGTGCTACCCCACATTGTTCTGCTGGAATCGCGCCTTACACACTGAAGTTTGGGCGGGAGCCGTTAATTCCACTAGATCAGATCCTTGGACGGACTGATAGTGATTGGGGCCAGGACTTCATTCGGGAACAATCCCAGTTACTTAACAGGGCAGGGGATTTGGTCAAGGAAAATGTTGAGAAGAGGTCTCATCAGAACGAGACTCTGTATAATGCCAAGGTTAATGCAGATCCGATACCAGTTGGCTCTCAAGTACTTTTGAGAAAATGCGCATTCAGGGGGCGTCATAAGATCCAAGATAAGTATGAAAAGGACCCCTACATAGTAATTTGGACTAATGAGCATAAAGATGTTTACAAGATTCGTCCGGTAAACGGTGGGCATGAAAAGACAGTAAATCGCAAATATTTATTGTTGGATCCTCTGGCCGAAACAGTTTCGGATATAGGGGATGATTCAGACGAAGATTCAGATGAAGATTTTGTGATCTTGCCAAACACCAAGAATCAGGGGTTGGGTACCGAAAAAGTAGAGAAGCCCCTTGATGGAACTGGAGTCAGTGGACAGTTGGCTTTAAGGAAATCCAATAGGAGTACCAAAGGGAAGCATTCCAACCCAAATCACCTGCCTCGACCAGTTTGGAAATACTGACACGGTGTTGTTTGACTATCTGCACTGTTGGGTGAATGCCAAAGGTTAACATGTTCCCCTGTTGGAAAGGTTGGGAGATCCAATGTCCTCTTGGGATATTTAACTGGAGGGTATCATCTAATTGTGAAGGTGTCATCCTGACAACGTTTATTCTGTTGGTGGTGCTTAGCTTGAAATTGTGCATAATGAATAAGATTGCTTAAGACCTCTGCTCTTGTGGGAAAGTATTTGGATCTTTTGTGCCCAAGAGGGTGGGTCTGTTCCGAAGCAAGCCTCTGGTATTGTAATTTTTGGGGGGTAAAATGTGCCTTATTTTTGTGATTTGTGAAAGTGTCAAGTGGGGATCCAGGATCGTCCCTGTCTGTGTATTGATGTAATATGACTTTTGTGTTATTCGGTCATAGCTTTGTTAAACGTCTGAGAAACAGGCGTCACTTTACTTTAAAGGTAGAATTGGAACGTGCCACTATCCCGGTAACGTGCCTGGGAGAGGGTGATCTAACCTTAAGTTGAATACGATCAAATCTAGGTTCTTATTTTTATAAAATCGGGATGTGCCACTATGATTGAAAGGACACTTCAGCAGCTTGTTAAATTGTTTGAGGCTCGTTGCTGGTAGTCATGTAACACCTTAGAATGGTATATCTTGTTATGTCTATACATGAGAACTTTGGCTCTGTGTTGATTAACTGATGTTTTTGTATCGGGTAATTAAACCTTGATTTTGGTTTTGGTTAGTGTCAAGAAAAACAAAACAAAAGAAACCAATGTTAATGCATGTTGTTACTTTATATTAATGCAGGTTGTAACTTGTAAGAAAAAAAGTTGTAAAGAGTTACTTGTTCAAACTTGTTAAAAGTTATTAAATAATTAAACAATCAAAGTAGTTTTTATGGGATCTACCGGAGCAGATCCTTCAAGTAGAGAAGGTTTGTGAATCAGTAGTGAATCAGTAAATACGGGGATACGTTTAACGAGCGAGGGCGCAATTTATTGTTTTCCCGGAACTGCTCATGTACGACACAATTGACCTCGTAGTAACACCAGGTCAAGGGGTGCAAAAGGGTTGATTAAACATAGTTCGGTGGTTGTCAATTAATAAAGTTTGTTAGAAAAGGGAGATAGACACAAATAATTGAGGCAAGGGATTTGGAGTGATTTATGGTATGTTGTAGTAACCATTTGGGTGCCTCAAGGCCCAACTACGAAATCTAGGATGGTAAATGATGGGTTGAAACACGCGTATGAATATTGAGGTAAAGCGTACACCAGACGCGGGAAAGGGAGCGAGGTCGTTCTTTCTGCCAAATATCCCTGTCATGAAAGGAACTTAATATTATTTGCAGGCATTAATGCCACAGAGTGTGCGGTGAAATGGGGTTTTTTAGATCACTCCAGCGGGGGGAGGGGGAGGGGGAGGATTGTTGGATTCTTGTGGGAAGGTCGCTGCATTGACTGGTGAGTTTCAGGCTGACATTCGTAGTTATTTACTGGGTTTGGGTGCACGGATGTTTGTATTTGCGATATGTGCTACATGTACTGTAAATGGACATTGACATGTTAAATGTATACATACAGTTTAACTTAAAATTGTATTTGGACAGTGTCTGGTTAAGCCTTTATTAATTACATTGTTGTGTACTATTGTCATTAGGCTTTTTCTCTGGAATGAAGCTAAGTGAAGAGAGAATTAAAGAGATTCATCTATGCTGAGATCCCCAACACGGCGTCATGTCTCATCTTTATTCATGTTATAACGAGTATACTACACAAGCAAAATACACCAAAGGGGAGGTGAGGATTCTAGTAGACCAATTCCGACATTGCGATGTTTCTTGCCCCAAAACGGCATAAGAAGAAGCGTGGAAAGAGCTGGAGGAGAGATTTGGAAATAAGAGCAAGATCACAGCTATGAGATTGGACATCGGACTCCCAACACTTCAAGAACGACGATTACAATCATGTCTGGTCATGATGTACAAAATACTTAACCATCAGATAGTTATTCCATAGAGTATATGGTTATTCGTCTCCCACTACACCAAACACAAGACCAGAGCAACCAGAAGTCAACATCACCTGCCATTTACCAGACTAAGAACATCATCAGACTCCTACAAATACCAGGCCTCAAACTTCAACATTTTTAGGGCAAGTCAAGGCCACTTTGGCCTTGGAGCAAGCCAAATTTTGGAGGGCACCAAGGCCAGTAGATTGGGCACCAAGGCCAAAAATGCAATTTAAAAAAGGCATGAAGGCCATCAATAAACACTGTGATGCATTAGTTACCCCAAGTTTTTTATACACAAAAATTCAAAATATAAAAATTGGAAAATTGGAAAATTAAAAATATATAAATTGGAAAATTGGCCAGAGGTTCCCCTATGGGTGGTTAACCCGAAAAAACAATTTGCATGAATAAAATATTGATAAATCACATCTTATTCATAAATAAACTGTAAACTGTGAAGCCACCAGATGTCAACACACTTTCCAGGTTAAAAAGAACATAACATCCACCACTCCTATGACTATGAGTCAAAAAACCAGGTCACAAAAGCACAAAGACACGGCATGCTTGCAGTAGTCTTTTGAGTGAAGCAAGAGTATTACAAACTAAAACAATTGTATAACAAACTGTAGAGGATTAACCACAGAGACACCACACAGGCGGCTTGTCTTCTGAGTGTGAAGCAAGAGTATCATTTGTATAACAAACTGTAGAGGATTAAGATAAGAGGAACTGGGTCTCAATAGGTGGGGCCAACATTAAATAACGAAAAGGATCTCCAACTGTCGGCTTCGTCTGTGTAGAAAAGTTTGTTTTTTCGTAATCATTGACAACTGTGTAAAAAATATTCAGAAAAATCGCGGCAGCTGGTGCTTCTAAACAACTTTGATAATGTATTTAACTTCTACTAAAAAGGGCACCACGGCCAACAGGGAATAAGGGCACGGCAATTATGGCTTTGGAGAAGATGATTTTTGGAGGGGCACAACGGCCAGTAACAAGGGCACCGACGGCCATGGCCGTCATGGCCGCCGGGAAGTTTGAGGCCTGAAATACAGCTTCTTTCCTTGCACCATAAAAGACTGGGATGAGCTTCCTCAAGAAATCACCTTGGAGCAGGTCAAGGAGGCCATCAGCTGCGAGTAGTCATCCAGCATCATGTTTTTTACTTGCACATATATTGCTGTTTTGTCTATATTTTGGCACCCAAGTACACAAGCTGTCCAGTCGGCAGCCGCACCCTTGTCTAGATGCTGAACAGGCTTTGACAAGTAGCAGAATAGATGTAGATGTAGATCACCACGACTATTAAGGCCCTGTCACACCTTGACGTTTTAGCAAGCGTATGCCGCGTCTCAAAATTTCTTTAAAACGCTGGCATACGCTGAACTATCAATGTTTTTTTTCAATTTTGGGCGTACACATAGCGTATTCGTAACGAATTGGACGTATAAATAATGTAAAAGTAACTTATATTGAACGTTTCGATGACTGTAGGGGGGGGGGGGCGACGACACACTTTTATTCTCTCATGTTTTGATCCTAGTAGAGTTCTTCTTGTTTAGCTAATAGGGTTGACAAACATATGGCCATTAACAATAATTTGCATTCACATGTATACTAGTTTTGGTTGGGAAGCAGTTTGAAACAGCTAATTCAAATTCTTTTGAAATGAAGTCAGAAGTGAGTTAGTTTGCTTTATACATCAAAATGATGCCTGCAATGATCTTTACAAAGGTCTTTAAAGTAAAAGCCATTGAAAGTTAAGTTTTAGTTTCTCATCATTACCCGATTAAAATAATGCCACAGCTCTGAAGAATATTTTAGCGGATGTTTGTATGAGGAGCCCTACTTCAGCTTTCTGAACCAAAATGTTGTTTTAATGATATGTAACCTAATTCTCCAGTTTGATATTTCTCAATGTTATGTTTCTCACTTTATTGTTTCAATAATTGACTGTTTTTGCTGTAGCTTAGATGTTTTGTCTCTTTAAAGTGCATCTTACTGATGCAGTCACTAAACACATATGGATGAGTGGTGGCGCTCTTTGTTTTAAGACACTCTTGTGTGACCTACTGGCCTATCGACCGACTTGTCCCAAAGGTCACCACTCCTGAAGGATTTAGGTCCCTCGCGCTGTGTTCACAATAAAACAGTTTAAGCTAGAGACAATCCAATGCATAACACTCTGCCTTAAAATTCAAACCTGCCTCCAACTAAACATTGTAGTGCCCTCAGCCCCCTTACATTGTTTTGTCTCTTAGTCTTAGTTCTTCTTCAAGCTGAGGTGGACCAACCAATACCAGAGATGGCCTCATATGTTCAAGTGAGAGGAACGGGATCAGTCACTATCCATCGATTTCCACTTGACACTCCTGATGGTCCTCTCCATCTTGCTGTTTTGCAAACACAGTATCCAAGTGCCAGAGGTTTACAATAACCAGATTGGGATGGTGAAGTTGTTGTCCCGTGCCAAACAGATGTCATCAAGCCAACAGATAAAGAGAGATGGGGTGTCAAGATATACAGTCGACTCCCGTTATTAGGAGCTAGCATATTACGAGGTTACAGTTAATACAAGGTTTTTTGCCGGTCCTGAACTGCCCCGTGTGTGTTTCAATGCATTTAATTACAGATTATACGAGCACGGTAGTAGCGAGAACACGGTTACAACGAGGTAATTTTGTCGGCCCGTTACGAGCAAAACATTGTTTCAACAATCAAGATTTCCCTGGTACCCGCGTTAGCAATGAACCATCTAGCATTACATTGGTGGTTACCAATGAAAATCAAGATTCTATTTGTTGACTGCTGTGACCAAAGTTTTGCACCGAAAGTTCACTAAACAAGAACAGCAAGTTAAAATCTCAGAAATTTTGTCAATCATGTAAAATGTAATTTTTTTTATAAATTGACTTTCAAACTAAAACAGTTTTATTAGCACAATTTTGTGCTTGTTTGTGCACACTATGTACACACTATGCACACAGTTATCCAATGTATTGCAGCAGCCTTATCTGTGTACACGTGCGGCCATTATGTTATGCACTTTGTGCATAGTGCATTGATATTACCGCGATTGGATATTACGAGCTTTGGAAAACAGGCTAGTCTGGTGGACCTCGTATCAATGAGAGTCGAATGTACACCCCTCTCATCCCTGAATCTATACCCTCAAGCGACATCACTGTGAAGCCAGCTAAACTTCTTGCAGTAAGGCCACAATCAGTAAGGCTCGTAATGGCACCAGAGAGGAAGACAAGTGCCTTTGAGGGCAAGGTTGGTGAAGTCAAGGATTTTGTCACTTCTATGAAAAATGCCTTCAAGAGATATTCTATCCCAGAGGACCAACAAGGGGCACAGAGCCAAAAAGCAGAGGTCAAAGCACTACAATCAGAAGACATAAGGGTGACAGACATCTTGGCCTATCTGCTCAAGTCATACAGCAACACCTTGGCAGTGGGAGAACTACAGCGGATGTTCCTGGAGAGGCAGCAGAAGCCAGGAGATACCATAAGAGATTATGCTAATGACCTTGAGAAAAGATTTCTTCGTCTAATCCGTATGGATTCATAGCTATATGCAAAGCCGAATACCACTCTGTGCAACTCATGCCGTGACCAATTTGAACAGGGAAAGATGGAGGATTTCAGAAAATTATGAGAGTATGCCATTAAGCGTCAAGGAATGAAGAGAGGAGTCTAGGTTGAAGTCCACTGGTGTGCTAAATGCTGCCATCCAATACCCTGGAAGCTACCACCCCACTGAATCTCCTAATTGATGTGTCCGTGACGATATCAAGACTACGTTAAACACCTTTGTATCAATTATTACATTATTACCAATTTTTGAAGATGGTAAGGGTTCGATTTTTAAGGCTTTAACAAGTCCTTATTTTTATAAAGAGGGCGCTATTATGAGGTAGACGTGTTTAAGACTTTCCTATCTGACAGGCTGAAATTTCCACATTTTTTTCAATTTTCATGATTGTCCAATAATTTTAAGTTTAACTATCTTCAGTAATACATATTCAAGTTTCACCGAAACAAGCTTTATACCCATATATAAACCAAAAATGCCACCACGATGAGAAAAGAAGAATGACCGGTCTAGCACTAGCAGCACTAATGGTACTGCAACCTCGAAGACGTCCAACGTTAAATCGTCTGCTAACATTGGCACATGGGCTTGCTCAACCACGGCTGTTGATAGTGAAACCAGTTCTACCGAGCGAGGGGTCTCTATGTAGCAACTTTAACAATCTTTGTGAGGATCTTCGCTCAATGATTGGAATCATTCACTCTAAATTGGAATCGATCATCTCTAATCAGCAAAGTATTCTAAATAGAGTGTCTACTATAGAGGAGAAACAAGCTGGTCTTGAAGCGGCAAACAGTTTCACTTCAGACTCCATTAAAGCACTTCAAGGGCAGGCCACTATGTCAACCACTACCATTGCCAAATATGACAAACAGTTGTAAGAGTCTGCAACCACTCTTACTGATCTCCAGGCTGACGTACTTCAACTAGAGAGGCACTCTCCTAGTTTTAATCTGCACTTTGGAGGTATCTCAGAAGAGCCTGCCGAAAACCCAACACATGCTACCAGCAGTTAAGAAGCTCCTGACCACTGACCGACTCGACCACTGACCTCTTGGTTCACCTAATTTCAATAGTAATTGTCTGTCTGAATGCAAATGCATGTCTTTGGGGACCACTGTCTACAAGCTCTCCTTCTAAAATGGATCCCTCTGCAGTGGTCATGTTTGTTTTCATCTAGTTCTTGATATATCTATACTGTAAAGTTGTATTCTTTAAACTGATCGCTCTTGAGTGACAATGTCTTTCTAATTTGTTTATACTGCGGAAATAAATGAACATTGACAGGCCAGTGTAGTTAAGGTTGTAGAGACATACATGTATATGGACAGATTATTTAGGTTTAATGCCATGTAAGGGTCAAAAATCAGCTTTATGGTAGGGTCTTGGTCAAATTTAAGTCTGTGTTAAGTTTAGGGTCATATAGTTTTCAGGGTCAAGTTCAGGGTCTAGACCATGTAATCATGGTGAAATATTGATTACTGAACAGTTTTGTGTTTAATGCCTAGTTTTTTGTAAAAAAAAAAAAAAATTGCATTTCTCCTTGAAGAGAATATTTAAGTTATTTGGGAATATCTTGTTTGATGTTTTGATTGATTTCTTTCAGTACTGTCAGTTTTCAGAGTTAGTTATCAAAAGATCTGTTAATATACTATTATTTACTATGATACAACAATACAACATGTGTAATACAACATGATATAAAATGATGAAATCACAAATAGATGACAGTTATTCTTATCATCAACCCATAGAATGATGGACCCAAACATTCCTCCTGAAATATCATCCCAAAAAACAAACAACACAAAATGATTATGTCTTCATAGAATAGCAATCTAACCAATGGAATTCAAAGAACTCTTACCAAGTTGCAGTCAGCCACAGCTTCCATGATCCTCCCAGACCATAAGATGGATACGTTGTATTCACCAATCACATTCACACCCAATCAAAATCCACGAAACAACTAATTGAGCCTGCCAACCCCAGAGGGCCACTAAAACACACAGCATACGAGCACTTGACTGACTTGTGTACACTGGCTGTAACAAACAACAAATAGTTTACATCTCAAAGTTAAAAATATAATAAGCATTTATAAGCTTAAAATTGGCACTGGTCTACTTACAGGTCAATTGGTCATGTAGACTTCTGACTAATATATTCATTTTCAATACTTTTGGCAAATAAGTACATGTACTTTTGAAAATGAAATTACATACTTTGAATCGTATTTTTAACAAAATAATAACAATAAAGAAGATTTTAAAAGATTATTACTTTTTAAAGATCAACTCGAGCAAAATTAACATTACTGTGTGTAATAATTACATATAACTGAGGCAAACTCAATAAAAAGGGTCTCACAATGTAACAAAACCCAACATTTTCAAGTGCCTAAGATTTATACGGACTTGATCAAAACAAGACAATTGAAAATGCATAGCAACGAAGATAAACAACCTTCACACAAACTGGTTTCATGCTGGTTTTCTGAGGCACTGATACTTTTCATATTTTGGGTCTTTGCTGGGAAGCATGCAGGGCGCCCCAAACGGCAGAAAAAAAGACTAATTCAAAAATAAAAATTGAGGGTGGCTAGTTTTTCCAATCAAATTCAACAGAATTACATGGAGGAAACCTTAACACTGTGGTTTTTATCACTTGTTCCAACTCAATTAATTCATGGTATCTACATGGTTTCTACCTCCAAGATTGGATTTGCAATCTCTAAAAGCTGGTGACTTGCTTATTATTCGTCCCAAAAAACCAACATGATTTCGTCCCTCCAATTTGTTCATAGTTGACATCAAAAAACATATATGCCAGAAAATACTTTTCTGTGCACTCTACGTTTCCTGACCACGCAGTGATTGCTCACCAAGGGAATTTCCCCATGTGGCTTCACTCCCACAGCAACACGGCCCGCTGTATCTTCATCTCCTAATGATAAAGTATTGCATCAAAATTCAGCTAAAAAGTAAGTGTTTTGCTTTTCAAAACATTCTTCCACATTGTATGAGAGGAAATAATGTGATTTTTTAGGCCCCTTTATTGTGTGCTAGTGAAAGAAAGGGCACTGATAATAAAATGTCATTTGTTGGAACCGTTTATAACTTATAAGTTCTAAATTGCACCATGGGAGTTCCCCCCCCCCATCTCAGACCCCTTGCCCCCTCCCCCACCCTCTAAATTGAAAATGTATACTAACATCACTGGCTACCAATTCCACAACAGACTCTTTTTTTTACAAGAAGAAAATTACAACATTCCTTATATAATCTAAACAATCCCTAGGGAGAAAGTTCGCATTTCCCCCATTTTTGCTAATTTATTGTATGGTCAAGACAAGTCAAACTTCACAACCCAAGGCCAAGCCCCACTAGTGTGGCCAAGTGTTCACTGGGGCTACCCAAGGCCTAGCAGCTCAGCCTCAACATTTCCTTCAAAGTTTTAGTACTTTAAACCTTCGAGGGGCAACCCTGACCCACAAATAATTAATCTAAAACCCGCCTACGGATAAGAAATCAGGTTTTTTAACCTAAGTCCTGAACTTGTTCTTCCAAAGCCAAGCTGGCTTAAAACTTAAACATATTACAAGTCATCCATGCTTCAACGGCTGCTTGACCCATCCTCAATAGTCCACGATCAAGAAGTTTTCATGGCTGGAATTCCAGAAATATTTTTTAATTTGTAATGTTTTCTTTTCAGATTAAACTCATGAATAAAATAGCTTGACTAAAAATTGATTAGAGAGGAATTTGAACCAATGACCACCAAACTAACCTCTGGAAGAGTTGCATCTCCCTTAAGGTGATCCCTGTCCTGCTGGTACCAGGTTGTATTGTAAAATTGGATGTGATCCCTGGCTATACATGGCAGTTAAAGGTTGTATGGCTTTCGAGTTGGTGAGCACCGGCATGTTAATCCAGAGGTTGTTGGTCCAAATCCCGCTCTAGCCAATTTTTCTTTGTTCAACACAATTTTTTTAAAATTTACCCAGTCAGTTTCCCTTGTGGTTTATTACTTGATAAAATAAAATTTACGTACAGTTTTTCTTCTGTCAATAAACTTATTCAAATTTCACACACATGTTGAGAGCAAACAGGATTTTTTGTACCAAGAGTGAAGGATGGTCTAGTTGTTTAAGAACGGAGGGGTTATGTCCAAAAAGCCTGTTTCCCCTGCAGTTCGGGTAACACTATTTGCTTTTTCGTTTTTGTTTGTTTGTTTGTTTGCTTTTTTTTTTGGGGGGGGGGCAAACTGCAAAACTTAACTTTCCAAATTGTATCTTGTCATTGAAACCAATTGCACAGTGGAAAACAATCACGTTTTATCAAAAACTATTTTAACTGTTATTTTAATTACTGTATATTTATATATAAAAAATAAACTAAAAGTGAACTAGAATTCAGTGTTTGTAGAAACAAACACTATGTGTTCAGGTATCATTAGGGTCATTGTTGTGTTCATGTGTGAACTATTTAATTAAATCAATGAAAAGATTGTTGATAGCTTTTGAAATTTCACAGAAAGTAAAGTGAAAATCTAATACATTTATACCTTTAATTTACACAGAAAATAATTGCTAAGGTTAGGACTTAACTTCCGGTTCCAACCAGAAGACAAGGTCAATTGAGGTCACACACACAATGTGTTTGTTTATTTTCAAGTTAGTAAAGACCTCTCCGATGATGTATAGATTGTAAAGATCCACAAAAAACTTTTTAAAAAACAAACAAAAAAACACTGAACAATAACAATAGGTGTTCCTAGCTATGCTCGGAACACCTAATGATTTCTAAGATTCCGATTGAATTGTAGAACACTTATACTGAAAATGAAGGTGTAGGAATAAGCCAAGCATCAATAGCCAAGCATCTCAAATATGTTTGATCCCTCCGCTGGGTACCAGTGCCTCGTCCAAAGGTCTTGGATGAGACAGATGGGGCAGAGCATAGCTCCAGCTTTGTTCTGCCCTAAGCAAGAACAAAATGTTTTTAGTTGAATGAGGGCGCCATAATAGTTGGTTGTGTTCGTCTGTGCTGAAGGACAATCGATTCGTCTGTATGGAAAGTATGGCTTTATAGTGCTTGGCCCATTTCCTTCATCAAACTCAAAAGTTGGCCTCAGGTTTAGGTTTAAATTTGTATACAGACCTAAGCAATTTATGGAAGATAGCAGCATGTTTTAATCACAATGATCAAAGTTTCAAGATCATTTTTACAGAAAAAAAGATTAGAACTAGTGTTTCCATCTACTTAATTTTTCATTTTTGAAATGTTAAAGGAACATTACAGAATTGGTAAGAAAAAAACTTGTAAAATATACTTTTTGATCACAGATTTACATAAAACTTACACGGTCTAATGATGATGATAGTAGAAAACATCCCTTGAAATATTTTCTGTCTGAAATGCCATATTTGATGAGAAATGAATAAACTAATTTTCCAATTGGAGTTTATCGCTCAGTGAACGTTTTATTCATTTGTTGAATCTATGTGATTTCATGCAAATGTGTAATCGGTTTTTCACTATTTTCTCGTGACCCAGATGGCTGATCGATCTCAAACTTCTACAGGTTTGTCAGTTTATGTATTATGGTGGATTACATAAAGTGTTTACACTGCCAGCAACTGTTTTGTTAGCAAAAACCAATTCTGTAATGTTCCTTTAAGTTTTGAAATTGTTTAAATGTTTTATTTTGCTTTGTTAGTGGATGCTCTGTTCTATTCTTTGTTTCGCATGTGTGCCGTGGGATAATATTTCTTCTGTTGGATCCGGTGACCTTAGCCTTGTTAAAACACAATTACCCAAGGATTTTTCCATCCTGTTTTGTGTGTTTGCTATTTCATTGTGTACATTAAGCACATGAAAGTAAGAATACAGTCTTGCACATATTGCAAAAAAATAAACAAAGAATTAATGATCACAAAACGCTAACTTAAACAAATGAGTTTTCAACCTGGACTTAAATGTATCAACATTGTAAGAAGTGCGAATATTGAGGGGAAGATTGTTCCATAGGGAAGAAGCAGCATAAGAAAAGGATCTTTCACCATAGTATTTTGAGCTGATTCGTTGTTTAAATTCCAAAAGAGACTGAGTAGTTACAACCTCACACAGCTGTAGTGTCACAACAATGGCTTTGGTTTGGTTTTAAACAGCTATTTTTATAAATTTAGTTGTAATCTTTAATTTATAAAGCTTTCATTTAAAGTATTGCACGAAAATTCAGCCAATGATAAGTGGTGATTAATTAAAAAAACTAAAATGAATTGCCGGGAATCTCATGACTATTAGCCATGAAAAAACAATTGTGAATGTAACATACACAGCACATGACCATTAGCCATGAACAAACAATTGTGTTTGTTATACCTCTGTCTTGAATGCTGTATTTTCATTGACGCAGAACGATCACATGAGCGGGCAACAAATATCCATGTACGCACGCGCGTCGTACAACTTTCTGTGCAGCAAAGGATCGAGATTATCATCGTTTCGATGAAACTGGAGTCCTTCACTGAAAATATTCCTAAGAATTCAAGACAAAGGTATAACAAAATAATTGTTGCCTGTGGTGACATGGTCCATGGGTTTTGTACACCCTCAGGGGCAAATGGCACCCTCGGCTTTCGCCTCGGGTGCCATTTGCCCCCTCGGGTGTACAAAATACCATGGACCATGTAACATACACAGCTTGTGTATGCTTTGAACAGCATCGTCAGTCAAAATTCGTACAGAGAAAAAAATCTTCCATTGAAAATTGGACCATTAAACTTTAATGGAAGAAAGAAATCTGTTCAGTCATAAATTGATTTCATTTGTAAAATAAATGTCAGGGAAATGGAAGTCTTGACATGATATGTTGAAGTTTCGTTTAAAAGTCTCTTGAATGATTTGGACAATTGGTAGCTGATCGCATCAAATGGACCCCTTGCTATAGAACATTAATAGAGCTTTTTATGGCAATTTCTTAACTAACATAACAAAGCAATGCCAAATCAACAATCAAAAAGTCACTCTTGCAAATACATGCATTACATCAGTACACTACTACCTTATATGGGAAATATAGCATCTCTTCTCGGAAAGCTTACATTTCACACATTTTGCTCAAACCTCTTCCCACTGACAGATAAAGTTAAAGTTGTCTGCCAAAACAAACTCCGCAAAAAGACAAAGCACAAAAAGGAAACAATACAGAAAAACTTGAGTCATTTTAGGAACCAATAAGGGAGACCCCGGTTTGGTTTCCCTACCCATGGCCCATTCAGACCAATCTCAAGCTTCATTACACTCAACACCAGTGAAGGTTAAAGTTTTAATTATTAAACAACTGAGTCATATGCAAGGTCTGAGGCAGGTTGAATTCATACAAAAAGGTATTGTCATCACTTTATCGATTTCCCTATCAAAACAGATGACGTATAGCTTTTTTAACCATGATATTGTAAACGAGGACACCAACAGTGGGCAATGTCTGTGTTATAAAAGCTGTGATTTATCAGCAAAGTTTAGTTATAGAACATCAAGTGTTTATTTCAAGAGCACACAATAGCTTGCAACTTGCCAAGGATTTTGATGTGTGGATGAAAAGCTGCTACCTGCATTGTATATAATTCCTTAATGCACTCATAATTGTTAAGTCCTACCAGTTAAAAAGGACAGTCAACAATACCCAGACAGTATTTCCAAGAGAAGACTAACTCAGTAGGTAGAGTTAGCACAAATCATCGGTATGTACAACATGAAACCTGTTCCAATATTTCTATTACTGCTAGCAACGCTCACAGCTAGAGCCAATGGAGAAGGTATGTGTATTAAGTTTAAAAATCATAATCTTGTGGGGTCTTTAAAGCTCTTTTCTTACAAATTTGCATTTAAATAAGTTTGATCAGTTTTGTTTTTCACATCTTTTTTTGACAAAATAACCTAAAATAAACATGGGGCAGAATTTTCATGTTGACATTTTCAGGAAAATTTTTTGTTAATGATGTTCAGTATCAAATAGTATCAGAAAACTATTCCTTTTATATATTCCACTCTATTCAAAAACAAAATCTAAAAAACTATTGAGGTACATAATCATCTTAGCTTTAGATCAAACAAATGGTCCTTAGAGAGTGTTTCAAACGAACACAAGATTGCTTTTAATTATTGGTGCAATTCTTTGACCCTGTCATGGTTTTAACAATAGATTGTTGTTATAAATGGAACACTCGGTCACACCCAAATATTCACATGTATATTTCACCTTGAATTTGCCAATCATAAAATTATGTCAATGTAAATTTCAGAATGTGAAATTAACAGATGTCCTGGTAATGAACGATGTTTGACGAGGAATGTCGCTGGTCTACCTGACTACGTGTGTGAATGCACTGCTCCGTACTATATGGGCTATAACTGTGAAGCTACATCAAGTATGTATTAGAAATCATTTATTGTATCATTGAGGTTTTAGAAGTTATTTATTGTATCATTGAGGTATTAGAAATAATTTATTTCATTTTCACAAAATTGTCATCATTTCATTGGCTCAGTACTTAACGGAACTTATTACAATTTGTTTGGATTTCATAAAGTTGCTTTTGAATCTTTAGGAGCTCCTGGTTAGTTGATCAAATGTTTCAAAAGTTACTTTTTGATGAAAAGTGTTAATTTTGATTGTTTACCCTTCTGATTTATCAGCATTTTACATTTAATGTACTTTTGATTAGTAGAAAAATAATAAAGTATTTAATACAGCGAGTAAAAATGCAGTATTCAAAAAACTGTATCATGGGGCAAAACAGTTATTAAAAAACACTACATATATGGGATTTTTGTTTTATTGCAAGAAGTTTTAGTGCTAAAAAAATTTGGCATAATATAATTTTGTCCTAATTGTCACTGAATGAAATGAGTCGAGTTAACCAATGTCCAAGTATACTTTGTTTTAGGAAATCGGCTCTCAGTTGAAATCTGCATGAGAAAATCTTCTAAATATATTACAAGAATTGCATTTTTCATTTTGTTAATTTTGTTAATTTTCCTGCAGATACCAAAACTATTGAAACCTGTTACGGTGAGAACTGCAACACAGGTAGTTTCTCATCTCCAAACTATCACCAAGGCGGTTACACCAACAGTGAATCTTCCTTGTATCTGATCTATATCCCACGAGCAACAGAGATTCGCTTCAGCTTTGCAAGTACTTTTCAAATTGAGAGAAATGCAGATGAGCTGTACGTTGGGCAAGGACTAAAAATCCCCTACTTCTCTCTGGCACTAGAAAACATCTCCACTCGACAATACTTCTTTGAGGGATTTGGACCTCCTAATCCATTCAGTATCTACAATGATACCGTCTGGATTTACTTCACTACAGATAGAGGAGGAGGAACATATCAGGGCTTCCAGATATTCTGGAGTGCTACTGTAGCAGGTATGTCTGGGTTTAGAATTCAAAAGTGCAAAAAAGAAGAGAAAAAAAGAGACTAGTGTCTTTCAATTAAAACTGTTCCCAAAATGATTCGAAATTGGAGCCAACTAAAAAGTAATTTGCTTTCTCCATCAATATTTTGCTTTTTTCATTTGACTTCCATTTTCCCTTTCTCTTCCATTTCCCACATGCCTCCCTTACCCTCGCTGTGCCAATTTACCCTAAAAACCTTTATACAAAAAATCAGCTAAACACCAAAAATTCAACAATGAAATGAACAATGATCAAACAATGGAATAGATTCCCATGAGCCAAGTGATAGTCACTCTACTCAACTTTAATAAGAAAAATTTACCAAATAGTTTTAATATTTTGATATAACTATAAGAGTTCGACACTGCATACATCGTTTCCTACTTCAATATCCACAAAAGGAGATTAGCGTGAAGTTTCTTGTCAAAATATGCGTTTCCGGATGAGAGCATGCAGTTGGGATATTAATATGATACTGTCCCTTCAAGCAGGCTCAGTAACAATAAGATGAACACATCATGTATCAATTGGTGTTTACTTAAATCCACTCATAGGATGTCCAACTATGTACTATATGACTAATGGGAGACTTTTGAATGCTAGATGGCAGCAGACATACCAGGTAAAATTCCAACGTTTACGTACTCCTAAGCATGTGCACATCGCCAAGAACAATGGATTTACCAGGTAAAGTCTGCTGCCACATAGCATCCCAAAAGTCCCCCATTGGTCTCCAATGCACAACTTTTTTACTCAATTGTTGATTACAAAATAAACAATGTTTTTGTTTCCTTGTGATAACTTGCTGCTTTATTTTGATTATGACTGATGCTTTCACTTTGTCTCTGTTGCTTTTCTTTCTCCTTCCTGTTGTCACTCTGTCTCCTTGTGTGGGTGTATGTACCACTTCAACACACAATGCTGTTTTTCTTTCGCAGATGACATTTTTCTGATCACAGATCCACCAACAACTAAATCTGCAGCCTGTCCACAATCTTTCCGAAGTGGATTGATTCCAACACTGATAGCATCACTTATTCTCACTCTCTCATCTTGCGTCTTATAAGACAAGGGATTAACTCCCCCTTTTTCAGAAAATAAGCAGCAGCAATAACAATCTTTCTAAAGAACCTCTCATTACCAACCTTTTAACAAAAATGTATGAAGAATTATTTATTCTCATACAGTCAAATTTCCAGCAATCTGTCAACAAAGACATAAGGTACTCTATTCAATCAATGCAACATCTGTAAAGAATTGTCATCTTCTTTGCAATCTTTACATGTACAACTGATACTTGCTTCTTTATGTCATAGCATGCTCTTCCTCTTGCCATTTTCCACCCTATCTTTCTATGACCCGCATCTGCAAATGCAGGACTGCAATATGAGCAACAGCCACAGGTCAGTCCAAGCCTTGCAACAGTAAATGCAGCCAACCATAAGACAGCATCAACGGCTTCAACATCACAGCCACTGATCCAACAACAAGCGCATGACTGTTGACAACAGCAAAAAACAAACAAGCAGCTTTATAATTTATGGTTACATTCACAGACCATTGCCAACAACAACAGCACCTACATCAGCAGCACCAACAGCAGCACTACAGCAGCACCAACAGCAGCACCAACAGCAGCACCTACAGCAGCACCTACAACAGCACCAACAGCTCCACCGACAGTGGCACCAAAAGGCCCCCTATCAACACTCCAAGACTCGAAGATACCCACATATCCAGAGACTACTGTATCCTCTGCACCTCAAACAAGCATTATTCTTAGGGTGGCCTTGCATTTTTACTGCGTCCATCGGTTTAATCTTAACATGCCTTTTTTAAGATCAACAGATGATTCGAGTATACCTGTGTAATTTCTTAGGAAAAATTAATACATCTGCATTTCAGTAGTATCATAAATTTTTTAAAAGAATATTACTTTCTGAAAAAAGTTTGCCTGCTCTTTGCAAAGTATAAAAGCACCGCAATAAACCAATATGCTTTAAAGCACCTCTCAACACAAATTTTGCAAGAAATATTTTTCAAATGCTGAAATTTAAAAACAAGTTTGTTTTCCATCAACAGAAAAAAGAGTTTTTGTCCTGACTATAATTGAGTGTGTCTTCATCCAGGAATATCATGAACTTTTCCACAGCAATGACAACACTGAATATCTAAGATACAGCACTGTTGATTTGAAAGGAAGATTTCATATCATGATCTGAAACAATGGACTGAATTTTCAATGTTTGAGGGTTTTACAAATGAATCCACTATTTATACTTTCTTGCTTGTTGCCAAATGTCTCTGTTAATGCAATTTATTTATAGGCATAGCTGTGCTTTTGCTCAATTTACTGTTTGTAATATTTCTAATATCGCTGGGCGATTCTCCTTGATGTTTAAAACTATGTTTAAATTGTAGAATGAGAAGTATACAACATTAGAGCAAAAGAAGTGATTGAATTGTGCTCAATGTGATTGCTTTTCTATCATGTAAATGTACCTTGTGCCTGACATAATAAATCTTGTGTGTATTTTATGAGAACGTTTTTGTGGGTAAACAACTCATTTGAATCCAACCCTATTCAGTACTTGGTTATTTGCTTTGTCTTGAGTTCACATGTATTTCAGTCAAATGAGAAATTCTTTCTGGAGAGATCTTTTTTATTCAAATAATCTTCTCAACAACAATATTTTGATTACAAATTACCATAAGTACACAGACTGATTACATTATTTCTATACACATCCTTTTCTACTACTTTTCCTAAATTCAAAATAGTTATATTTAATGCTAATAAAAAAAATAAATATCCGATACATTTTCTCCTTTCAGCTTGATCAATAAATAAATAATGATTTTTTTTTGGTGACCTACGAATATTAGTTTGGATGATTCAAGATGGCTATAATCCAACTCCCATCTGTCAGGGAATAGTGATGGTCTCTTGTCATTCTGTGCACTTATAAGACAAATATTGACTAGAATCTTACAGTATAAACTTCGGCATATTACTCTTATTTACCATGCAATTAATCTTGTCATAATGCATTGTACGCATGATTATACTGCTATAAATCATGCATATAGTTTGAGTTACACTTTATTTTACAATTAATAAAATAAAAACCAAGACTATTATTATAAAATGTACAATGGCATGCAAAATATCCTTATTCCACAAGTAATTTTTCTTCATTATGAACCAACGACCATGATAAACGTGCCGGCGCTCTACCAAGTGAGCTATCTAGCCATTTTGATTTCCTTACTCTGTATGTGTACTGGATTTATTCAACGAGTTGTTGCAAACTTAAGAACCAGGATGTCTAGACATAGAGGTTATTCATGCGTTATAATTGTCTATGTAAGCTAGTTACTTTGATTATACACTGTACTGTAAATATCACACCAAACATGTACATCAAGGTTTTCTGTCACTCATTCTGTCTTTCATTGATTAAAGCAAAGCTACTATGAAAAGAGTGGCTAGCCTGCTATAGCTATGTACTGCCACATTTGTTTCCATTTACAATCCCTTACCTACCTAGCCTCATTGTAGATTCATGAGTTGGTCTCCAGTAATGCTTCTTGCCTCCTATCAATGGTAACCATCTGAAGAACTGGCAGAACAAGTTGGAAAGCATCCTGGATGTAGGATGTACTATTAGATGCCTATAAAAGTCAAAAACATGCCGAAATAAATCAGATATAACATTAAGACCAGTGAGACAACTATCCCTTCAGATCACTTTCAAGATTTTGACAATTGACTTCACATGTACCAGAACTAGCCATCAAATCCTACTTAAAGTCCATGAGCCAGGGGCTAAAATTTTCACATATTGGCAACAACTCAAGGGACTAATTGTAAAATCACTTTCTTGTTGCAAATATCCCAAAACTTAACATAAACTATGATAGCCTCTCTAAAAAAATATTTTAGTACCAGTTTTCAAAAGATTTTCACCGTAAATTTTAAAACCTAAGTGGTGTTTGAAGCTTTAACGTAACGATAACTATAAATAGTAGTAAACTTGCGGGTACAACCATGTGTAAAGAGATCAATGGTTGTACCCCGAGTTTACTACTATTTATAGTTATCGTTACTTCTTATTTTAAAACCTGTTCGATAGCCTCTTTCGTTGTTAATTCAATGGCTGTTTAGATAGTAATTTTTTTAAGCCCATGTATTAAAAAAAGGAAAAAAAAAATTGTTTTTGATAAAATGCTACCTATGCCAATAAATACCCCTCTTGATGACTTTATTGGAAAAAGTTGACAGGAAGCTTTGCTTGCCAAGTGACAATTACAATGGCTGTTTGAGTTTGCACAACTCAATTATTCACTCTCTGTGCAAACACACATGGGCTTACCCCCCAAAATACTATCTAAACAGCCAATGGAAGAGGCTAGGAAGTTTCAGAATTTATGGAAAAAATCTTTCATAAACTGGTACTAATCTTATTTTTTTGAAAGGTTTATGGTAAGTTTAGAATTATTTAAAACAAGAAAAGTGATATTAGAATTAGTCCCTTGAGTTGGTATAGGCAAGTTTGGCTGGCTCATGGACTATAATAACAGTCCCAAATCCTCCAAAATCTTATTCAGGAAGATGTCCAACTTTGTAGGATATGGTACAAACAATAAATCCTTATTATTTGAACTAGCATACCAATCTTATATCAGTTGAAATTTCTGGGTGTCAAGTTACTGTGTAGAATTTAGTATTTTGGAGGAGGATATGAGAGGATCTGAAGCCATGCAAAGACAAAAGCTGAATATTAAAGGTGTCATCTATCTGCAAATCCACTGAACAATTCTTACATGTACCTTGACCCACTCTTAAAATAGATTACCAAAGCTATGTGCCCAATTTGTGATGTATCTAAATCCTTTCATTTTGAAAAAACCCCAGGTCAAAGGTCAGAAACGGGTCACCATCTTCTTTGGAAAAAGTGACAAGATAGCAGCTTTGAGTGTACATTATAATTACAGGGTAAACAAACTGAAGTTCAAGGATAAAAGTTAAAAGACGAGTAGCCCAATATAATGATTCTATTCATTTTTAGGAATTTCTTACTCAAAAAGCTACTTCATACAACCCTATAATGACAGAACTTTGTATTCAATGAAACTTTTAAACATCTGTTTGACAGACACACAGTAAAGGTGTAGCCAGGGTAGGAACAAAGCAAGAGAGGTTATGACCTTTGTGGACTCGTGTAAAAACTGACCTCTAGGTAGATGTTTGTGATGAGAGGATTAACATCTTCAGAGTTCTCATCATCTTGATTGGTTGCTTCTTGATTTAAACATTCAGCAAAGTTATTAGCCAGGTTACTGACCTCTGCAGCTAGGACACTGGTCAACCTAAGAGATCAAATCAACAACAATCAGTAATGTTAACTAAAACCAAAACATCAGATTTGAATAACATGAAGTAAATTTGATTATTTTACAGCAACAGTTAAAATGTTCTTTAGAGCCAGTTGACTTTTACTTTACGGGAATAATTGGAGGTAGTAATTCGTGTAATATGATAATGTTGATGGAATTGATATGAACAGCTCCCTCTATAGTTGGTATAGGTAAAAATGCATCACTTAGACAAGTAATAAATGTAGTTGGTCTTGATCCCAGACTCTTATACATATCCCTCATTGCATCATATGTTGATTTTAAGACGCAAGATGTGTCCCAGAAGCATTGTGTCACTTTAAACTCTTTTTTTTTAAAAGGTAGTGTGATAGATTGGTTTTTGTCAACGTAATGCTGATTTACAGGCCAAATTGTCAATACAGATACAATGTAAGTCACTTGCAGAGATGCCACTGTGGTAACGAAAAAAAACATGATTTTTTTTTCTTAGACATAAGCATAAAGCCACTGAAATAATGTCGCATGTGGTAAGGCCAAATAATACCCCCCAAAACATGTTTAGCGTCCTGCCCGCTTCCTTTTCAGAGGCCGCCTCCTTTATTTTCTTTTTATTTATTACTTCTTTTTTTTTTAAGGTTAAATTTTTATGATCTCTGACCAAAAAAATCAATTCTAAAACATTGTATCTTTGACTTGAGCATGCCGAAAAAACACCAACAAAAAGCTAGCAACCATCTTGAAAAAAATCCGGCCGTCTTGAAAAATGTGTCAGGATCGAGCGACCATTAAAAAAACCCAAAAAACATTGCCTGACAAATTATCACAGAGCAATCATCGCAATCATTGGTAACATTGCAACAGGTAGGCCGACAGAAAAACGCTGTTATTGTCCCTTTCTTCAGCCAAGACCAATTCCATTTGTTCTTCACAGTAGACTCAATTTGACTTAAGGCTATCAGTTCTAGCTATCAGGGCTAACTTTGATTCTTTCCATCTTGAATGGTTTGAAGAGATCGCGATCGGCCTTTGACTTTGTGATGTGCGTACGTACGTATCAGACGTTCTAGACAACTGTCCTGAATGGTCACGGAATTGGTTGGTTTCCGGCGAGTTTAGTAATAATTTTTATGGAGAATGCGATGGTAGACCACCGCAGCATGAAATTAGACTCATTTCAAGGCTGTGTGCTAACACATGCGAACTTCCTACACACACATGTCAGCAGGGTGTTTGCATGCTACGCCTCAGGATATTTAAACTGCGATGGTGTCGATCGCGCGAGCTCGGGAAAAAAAAATGTTGCTGTTTTTTTCTCTCTTGGTCTTTTAATAAATAGACGGCCTGATAAAAACGGAAGTTGAGTTTTTGTTTTTTAAAAACTGGAAATCCGGGTAAAACTGGAAGAGTGGCATCTCTGGTCACTTGTGAAAATTTCAGCTGTATACAGCCTAGTGTCTAGTTGTTGAGCAAACAGTCAAAACTTTCACCGTTATTTTCATCAAGAATGTCCAATCTATCCACATTTAGCGAGGTTACGCAGGTATCAACTGCTTCTGGCTACAGCATTCAAAAAACGGCACCAAGGAGATTCAAATTTTCCAACACACTTTTATTGGATTCTAATCAATGAGGGCATTTCAGACAAAGTAATATCACAGGATGCTTACCACCATTACCACCTTCATAACACGTAAACTTTCAGATAGTAATTACCAACAAGAAAATTTGGGGTCATTACCAAATATGACCTTACCTTAACGGGCTAAAAGAACTGAATACTTCACAATCTGACCTCGAAACATTGTAAGCAGACCCCCTTTACATCCCTATAATAGATTTTTGTACAACAATAATCTCTTACTTTGAGAGGCTAGTGGCTCGTTGTACAGAACTCTTCCCTTGTTCCTTATCCTGAGGTAGAAGCATCAGCTCTGATGCCTTGTGAAATTGCTCTATGACTTTTGATGTGAACTCAGCAAGTATCTCCATAGCTTTAATGTGTAACTCCTAAAAACAACACAACGCAAAAGATGCAATAAATGCAAGATGCATTGCTCATTGGCAGGCCTGGAATTGTACGAAGGCCATGGAGACCATGACCTCTTTTGCCCTGGTCTTGGCTTTGGTGCGCCTTCAATATTTTCCATAGACTTTAAGATTTTCCAATGGAAGTGCCCTTTGCAAAATCAAAATGGAGCCCTCTCTCAAAGATGAAATTCCAGGGCTGTATTAATACTCAGTGCAACAGCATCTCTGCCCCTTAAAGGCACTGGACACTATTGGTAATTACTCCAAATAATTGTTAGCACAAAAACTTACTTGGTAACGAACAATGGAGAGCTGTTGATAGTATAAAACATTGTGAGAAACGACTCCCTCTGAAGTAACGTAGTTTTTGAGAAAGAAGTAATTTCTCAGTAAAATATTTGAATTGATTTTGAGACCTCACGCTTGATGAGGTCTCGAAATCAAGCATCTGAAAGCACACAACTTCGTGTGACAAGGGTGTTTTTTCTTCCATTATTATCTTGCAACTTCGACGACCAATTGAGTTCAAATTTTCACAGGTTTGTTATTTTGCGCATATGTTGAGATACACCAAGTGAGAAGACTGGTCTTTGACAATTACCAAATGTGTCCAGTGTCTTTAAATTAAATTGACATATCCTAAACAAACAACACCACATATAGGAGCAAGGTCAGCAATTTTCAGTGTGATAAATTCTAAGGAGCTAGCTCCTTCTACTCTTCATAAACAACATTACTTGTTGACTGGATTGTTAGTGTCATAACTAAGGGCTGTACTTGTTGACTGGATTGTTAGTGTCATAACTAAGGTGCTTGTTGACTGATTGTTATTCATACTAGGGCTTGAATTCATTTTATTTGACACTAATATAAGTGGGTCAAAGGACTGGACAAAAATGTAGGTTGCTTTTGTGAAAAATCATAAAAGGTTAACAATTGGCATTCCAGAATTTACAATATTTTATTATTCTAGCATTTGCTAACCTTTAACTGAATGTACCAAAATGTTTATCCAAACACTATGCCTTTCTTGTACAGTCAAGCCAGTGTTGTAGGTCTGGAGACTGGTCTCGGTCTCGGTCTCGGTCTCGAGACCACTTTTTGCTGGTCTCGGTCTCGGTCTCGGTCTCGATACCCTGTGGTCTCGGTCTTGGTCTCAGTCTCGGACCCTTCCAGGCTCGAATATTTGCCTGGTCTCGCTTCGAGACCAGCAAAATATGCAAATTTATTTGATTTATTCAGATAGCAAATAGTTTAAGAAAACTTGCAGTTTGTACAGACAACCTCGCTTGTGGTTGTGCGAGCTTGCACGCAGCGAGCTATATGTACTGTACATGTACATGTACATAGTGCCATGTGTGTGCTTGTGCCATCGGCTTTACCCATCATGAGTTCGATAAAATTGGGAGCGAGTTTCTAGCTATGACCAAAACACGCATGTATGTAATTTACACATGTGGTCTCGAGGTCTCGGTCTCGGTCTCGGACCAAAAGGTCTCGGTCTTGAATCAGACCTTAGGGTCTCGGTCTCGGTCTCGGTCTCGGTCTCGGACCTCCAGGTTTCGGTCTCTCGGTCTCGGTCTCGGACTCCCAGGTCTCGACTACAACACTGAGTCAAGCACTGACCTTTATTTCTTGTTTCTGACCAGCTTCCTGTTTTATCTTGCATTCTGCTAACCAATCATGAGCTACTTTCTGAACCTAAAGGAAAATATGAAATTATATTCTTATGTTTCTTAATTTTGGGTTGAACAAAAAAAAGATGACTAGAGCAGAACTTGAAACTGAGACCTCTGGATTAACGTGCCGGCGTTCCACCAACTGAGCTATCTAGCCCTTATATTAGCGGTCTCCCTATTCTGCCAATATCTTTGTTCGGGGGTATTGAAAAAATAGGGAGACTGCCAACATAAGGGCTAGATAGCTCAGTTGGTAGAGCACCGGCAGTTAATCCAGAGGTCGCAGGTTCAAGTCCCACTCTGGTCAATATTTCTTAGTTGACCCCAAATTATTACAAATTTACCCAGTCAGTTTCTCTAGTGGTTTATTACTTGATCATTTATTTCTTGATAATATGCATTAAATACTGTAAATGAAGCATTATTAACACTTAATGGAATAAAGCAAATCTAACTCAAATTTACAAAAGGTATCTCTAAATTCCAACATTTAAAAAGTGCAACACTCCTTGTATTCTAGCTGCTAAAAAAACAATCTGCAGAAGAGAAGCAGTTTTATTTTTAGGTTGGTTTTGTTTACAATCATTAAGTTACTCTGTCTTGTAATTCATAATTTATCTTTTTCAATGCTTTGTTTTGGCTTTTAAGATATTTTGCTTTTTAAATTACTTTCAGTTTAGTTTGCTTTTGTGTTTAATTACTTGACTGCTATCTAAGCACTTTTATTACTTTTAAAATCTTATGTTAAGTTTGATTTATTGCCCTGGTTTTACTGGCCAGATTTGATATTTGTTTTTGTGTGGCACTTGGGGTATTTTACATAAGGCGGCATATAAATGCAATTTATTATTATTGTTTTGGAAACAAAGAATAAGATTCAAACAAAAGACAAAACTTTCCTTTTGTGACTCTGATTGGAAGCAGACTTACTGGGTTTGATTTCTTATGCAATTCTGAACGTTAATATATTTGGGGGAAAATAGACAAGTCTGCTGCCACCTAGTGTTTCAAACATCTCCATGAATTCCAACAATTTGCTTCCATTAATAGCATCTCCAGAAACAACAAACATTTTCAAGGAAAAATACATTAGGTTGAGGAGGAAATGATATCCCTTATTTTATGAATTCAGTTTGAATGAAATATAAATAAATTATAATCTTTCCCTTCTAAAAAGCTACATTAGAATCTCTTATCTTAACATCTGGATTGGACTAGAATAGCTTACCCGCTGCAGTTTATCAGGAGTAGATGCTACAGTCACACCAAACAGATGTTCAGTTATTGCATTCACAAAGTCTTGCTCACTCCCTTCTGTAAATCAGTCCAATGGTAAGACCCAAGTCCAATATCAGAATATCATTGACACTTTAGGATAAACACTAATAAAAAACACTTCATTATCTGTGAATTTGACATTTTCCATTCAGCAACTCAACAACATTTTTAATATTTCCCCAGAGTTTAAAATATAAACTTTTTAACCATAAACTTAAACTTAAACTCGGCAGAATTGTCAAATCTTTCTCTTCAAAGGTTTATGCCCAAACAAAACAATTAAAAGAAAAATGACTTAATAATAAAAGTCATTACAAACGCAATGGTACTATCTGTTATTACATAAGCAATGGGACTATCTGTCATTACATAAGCAATGGTACTATCTGTCATTACAAAAGCAATGGTACTATCTGTAATAACAAAAGCAATGGGACTATCTGTCATTACATAAGCAATGGTACTATCTGTCATTACAAAAGCAATGGTACTATCTGTCATTACATAAGCAATGGTACTATCTGTCATTACATAAGCAATGGACTATCTGTCATTACATAAGCAATGGTACTATCTGTCATTACAAAAGCAATGGTACAATGTTACTATCTGTCATTACAAAAGCAATGGTACTATCTGTCATTACAAAAGCAATGGGACTATCTGTCATTACATAAGCAATGGTACTATCTGTCATTACATAAGCAATGGTACTATATGTCATTACATAAGCAATGGTACTATCTGTCATTACATAAGCAATGGTACTATATGTCATTACATAAGCAATGGTACTATCTGTCTTTACATAAGCAATGGTACTATCTTTCATTACAAAAGCAATGGTACTATCTGTCAGGGAACTTACCAGGCTGATCCTCTGACTCCAGATCCTCTAATTGAAATGCATCCCTGATCTCAATTAACTCCGTCTTCAAACTCTCAAGGTCATCCGCAATGAGCGTGCTCAATGACCCTTGAACTTTACTCTCACTCTGATTACTAATCATTTCTAGCGCTTCAAGGTGTGCCAGACCTGAACATGGATGAGAGACAGCATTCTAATCTGACGTTTCATTGGAAAATACCAAGGAAGTTGACAAAAATTCAAACTGAAGATATGGTACAGCATACAGCATCAATATCAAATTAATTTCTAAACTGCCTATCACTCAGAAAAGGTACTGTTTTTAGAAACTGATGATTGAAAAGTAAAACTTAAAATGTTGCCAACCTGTTCAGAACATTGAAGTTAACAGAAATGAAAACAATTACAGACCGTGTAACGTTTGCTTACAAAAGGAGTGAACTTGTACCTTCCAGGGCCTTTCTGGCAGGCAAGATACTACACTGAACATTTCTTTTCAAGTCATCATACATGTTGTTTTTTCTTTTGTTGTTCTTCTGAGCACCTAGAGACTTTCTCCTGAAGGTGTAATGTGCTATATAAATACAGTTATTTTTATTATTAATACACTGGTCATACATGGGAAATTTTAAATTTTGTGTCATAGTTTCCACATAAACGGATTATAAAAATAACACCTGAACAAGATTTGAAATGTGCCCCCTTTTTGTATCAAAAGTTGATAAAATCAGACTGTGCAATCTCCATAAAAAAAAAATCAAATTTTATGTTTTCTTTATTAAGCTGTGTACAAATCGTGCCTGCAGGAAGTCCAGGCTCTGTGGCTCTTTTGTAAACATGTGATGTCACAGATTACATGGTCTATATGTTGATATCTAACAACGTTTAAGCCTGATGTGAAGGAACTTTCACAGTCTAATTTTATGATGTGTCTTTTACGCAAAACCAAAACAGAATAAAACCGTTGTGTGGTTGTATAAATTATATGGTCTTACCCTGAAACTGATCAAAAAGGAATCCAAAGTGTGCCCTCTGTCGTTCTTTTTCCTCCTCTTCCAAAAGAGCAACTGTCTCAGCCTCCTCCTTAGCATCTCGTAATATCTGAAATCAAAACTTGGCATTAAATAAAGAGCCAGACACTCATCTCAGCAGTATAGTGCACCAACTATGAAAACATAGGTTTTTTTAAATCAAAATACTTTGGGTTTAATGTGTTAAAAACAAAACAATATAGAGAGCCTTGTTGTGGTAAAACCAATATTCACCAATACTTGATCTTTGTATGTAAATTTAAATACAATATTTCAGTAGCTGTGATAAAACACTGGACTGTGGGCATTGTCTTGCAACTCTCCGTTACATATTACAGAATCATTTATCTATTTTTACCCCTTCTGGCTAGGTCAATTCTTCCTAAACAAGTTAGGAGAAAATAAAAACAATTTCTGATTAGTCTGTGCAAATCTAACAAATATTTAGAATTTATTCCTTCAAAGGTTAAAGCAATAAGATGTGGAAATCCAAGGTTTCTAGAATAGTTTCAAACACAAGATTTGCATGATCTGTTCAGAGTAATAGCCTGTATCCAGCATACCTCTGATAACTTTCCCTTCTGTCCACCGGCATGTCCCTTCCTCTTTATTACTTCAGTATCTCCCTCCTGGAGTACATCCATTGTCTTACGTCCGATGGTCTCTAAAGCATCCAAGCCTCCTGTAACTGTCTTACCAACGACACTGGTTATAGCTGAAGCTCCAAATGACAAGAAACCCTTGACACTAGATGAAGACGTTGCCTCTGCCTGGCCCTCAGGAATGTCTCCTTCTGTTCAAATAATTCAGTTTACTAGTTAAGACAGTAGAGATTCTACATACACACCAAAGGAAAGTAGAATTATCTGCTAAAATATCATGCTGTTGTGTAACAAATGAGGAAGTACTACATGAAAAAAAGAATAAGATAATGCTAAAACTGTAAATGAATTTGTCTGATAAACTTAAATTATCTTCAACCACTTTGCATCAGATGACGTCTTTATCTGCAATTTTTTTGAGAAAGACTGGCGGTGAACGATCTTTAAACGCCCAGAGCAACTTTGGATTGTCCTCAATTTTCTACTGACAGCCGGATGGCTGTATTCTTATCCACTCGGACTTTCCAGTTAGTGTGTAGCATGTTGAGGCAGGCATCTACCGTGATATGATATGTTTACTCGTAAAACAGGTTCTGGGAAAACTTGCCTTGTAAAATCCCTTTCCGGGGGTTATTGTGTAATCCCCAATTCCAGACCTTTGTCCTGTTGTTGTACAAATGTGGCATACAATAATGGACAGTCTGCCACCATTTTTTGTCATTATTTTCAGCTTAATGGGAGGTACCAGTCCGAGTGTTCCAAGATTCCAGCACACCATGGCAAATTTGTGGCTGCTGCTCATGGCCAAGGTTCTGAGAATCACAGTGAGTACCTACACTGTAATTAATTTTCTCACAAGACAACATCAAATCCCGGAACTGATTATAGGGTTTTATTGTGGCAATGATATTTTCAAAGGAAAACGATTACTCAAGAAGCTCCAAAAATAGGAAGGAACTATAAATAAATAGTAAACTTGCGGGTACAACCATGTGTAAATCTCTTTTGTGAGAGTGTTGGCTCTGAAAAGAGCCGGCTCTGAAAAGAGCCGGTGTGGTCTCGACGTTTTGAACAGTATACTCTGCTCGTCTTCACTTTCTCCTGAAGACAAGCAGAGTATACTGTTTGAAACGTTTCAGAGCCACCACTCTCACAAAAGAGATTTACACATGGTTGTACCCGCAAGTTTACTATTTATTTATAGTTCCTTCCTATTTTTCCACACCATGCAAAGCTTCAAACAATACTAAGCTCCAAAAAGTTCCGGAAAATAATACCGAGGGAGGGCACAGATTTTTTTTAAAATACCGACGCTAAGTGGTTAAGCAATGAAAAATGTCATATCTGATTTCCTTATGATTATGCTTCTTTAGAAAATTTGGTTATGTAAATTTTAACTTACTGATAAAATGATAATATTAATAGTAATGATGATAGCGTCACTCAGTGATACTCATGGGGCTGCAACATTATTACCACTGGTCACTGAGCCAAATAATTATAGCTCCCTTAAGAGTGTACATCCTGTGCTGCTAGTATAAAGCACACCAAGCTAAATCAATTACATGAACCATCTCTGCCCTCACAGCTACCCATTTACCCCTGGGTGAAGAGAAACAATTATAGTTAAGTGTCTTGCTCAAGGACACAAGTGTCATGACTGTGATTCTAACCCACACCCTGATGACTCAGCACCAAAACTTGAGTCCAATGCACTGAACTGCTCGGCCACATCATGCATGATGTTGGTGCTTTGCAAGTATTCATATGACAACCTTACCTTGTCGTTTGTCATCTTCATCCTGATCTTGCTTTTCTCTATCTTCTTTTTTCTCCTCATCTACTGTCTCCTCTACATCTTCCTTCTCATCTCCTTCTCCTCCAGTCTTTACAATAAACTGCTGTTCTTTCAGTTCTTGTTCTGACAGTGTTTCTGGTTTTGGCACACCAAGAGATGTTTCAACATTCTCAATAACTGAGCTCAAACTGTGACCTAGTAAAAAAGGGTTTCAAAATCTTTAGAGTTTCTTGTTTTAAAACACCTACAGCAACTTCAAGTGTTTATTCAGCTGCAACCAACTGAAAAGAATTTTAAGCAAACTTAAGTATCGAAAATCCACCACTACTTCCCTATATTGCAAACCGATTCCTTTTAGATGAAACCCCCTCCACTCCCCCCTCCCCCAAATATAGTATTTCACTAAATAAAGCGCACTTTTATTTTCAAGCAGTAAAATTTCATGAAACAAAAAAAACTCATAAAATTTCTTTGTAATGTTAAAACAAAATGTGCACAAATTTACGTTTATTCACTACATGCGTACATGTTTCATACTGAAATAGAAGAAAGAAAGCCACAACTCAACACAAAATGTGTAACACATACCCACTTTAGAGACTGAAGACACCAAGGATGAACCCCATCCTCCCCATCCCCAGCCTCCACTTGATTTTTTCTCATCTGGTTTCTCCCCTGTCAGCTTACTTAAGGCTCCTGCCATAGATATTCCAGACTTCTCACAAGAACCACCTGCTGTCTCATCAGTTATCAAATCATTTGAGCTCGATGATAAAGGCACATCCTGAACATTTCGGTCAATCTGATTTCCAGACTCTACTAACTTCTTTTCATTTTCCTGAGAAACCACTTCCTCTTCTCGCAAAACTTCAGCATCTGTTCTCATTTGAACATCTTTAGCACCTTCTTGTTTACATGTAGCATCTTTCTGTGATTGAATGTCTTCCCTTGATTGACCTTTATTAGCGTGTTCTTCAGAGTGTGCATCGTGTTGTTCAGAACTTTCTGTTATCAGCTCTTTGACAGCTGTAGGTTTACTTTCATCCAAGGTCCGAGATTCCACCTTCCCTCTTTGGGTTTTTGCACCCTTACTCATTGTTTCTTCAGACGATTTTGATTGTTCATTGTTCTCGGTTGATGAAATTTCACTTTCAGTTTCCTCCTGACTTGGAAGTGTAGGTTTCTCAGGTGAAGCTTCAACACTGATGACTGGACTAACTGGTTTAGAAACCTCACTCTCGGCTTCTTTTACTTCTTGTGCAGGTGCTTGTTTTTTCTTCCCCTTCTTTCCTTTTGACTTCTTGGTGTTGGACTTTCCAGTATTTTGAGATTCCTTCTTGGTTGCTGCTTTACTTGAGGCACTTGCAGCAGATGGATTTGATTGTGTTGTAGATTGTCCTCTTTGTCCACTTGAAGGTGGGGACCTGTCTAGTGTTTTAGTTTCTTCATCTGCACTGTGAAAAGCATCGTCGCTGTCAATTTCTGCCATCTTGCCGATATCTTCTGTTTTCTGTTAAGTGAAAAGGAAAATTATGCAATTATTAGAACTTCATTAAAACTGTAAGTCTGTTATAGAACCTTCTCACTGATGGCACATCTCTACATAGCAACGCCTGAAGTCTGCCATGCTGGGATACTAAATATACGTAGACTACGTAAGCATAGTGCCATCCAGTGTTGCGTTTTGTAACACATGATTGTGCAGTTCTAGTACATGTGTGCATGAGGTGCGCCTAAAATAGTGACAACATCCGAGAAGGGTGATTTTAAACGTAAAATTATATTGTACCTTTAGACTTGTTTGATGTACATTATTTGTCTGCAGTACCTTACTGTGAACTTTTGTTAAGACGTGGTCCACCGGACTGATCCATTTCCCTTGTACAATCTAAACCTTGTGCTAAATGCAGCGCAGTGATATTGATACACATTACATCATAGTGCATGCATAATGATAATTTCCATATGGAGGAGTTTGCTTCCTTGAACAGATCCTATATGAACATCATGTACACATCAATATCAATAATTTAAATCATCACATCAATATCAAAGATTTAAATCATATCAATATTAATGATTTAAATCATCACATATCAAAGATTTAAATCATATCAGTATTATTAATGATTTAAAGGCACAGTACACACTTAGTAATTGGAGCCTACTGATTGTGTTAGTCATGTATAAATGTAGACCTGTACATACAATAAGCCTGTGACGGTTAAATGTTTACAAAATCACTATCCGTTTAGTAAATTACTAACCGTTTAAACGAGAAAAAAAAATTTAAAAAAATGTGCGTTTCGTTTTCGCTGCCTTCATCACTGTATTTTTATGTGTAAAACAATTTAGTTTAGTTAAAAATTGCCGAACAACTACTATTCAATGGCTCAATACTTTTTATCTCCGGCGAGTACAGTCTGTCAGAAGGCTGAAATTAACTTGTTTGTGGTGTCAATTTGCCGACAAGCTTTCGGACGGTCGGCTCTATTGTGGGCGCACGTGATTGGCACGTGCTCAGCGATCTAAGCAGGGGACAGGAAATGGGATCTTTAAAAAAGTAAAATGTAACCTTTTTTTCATTGCGTGGAGGGGTGTCCCATATCTCCTAAACTCATTGATCAGTCGCATTTCTATGTTCAACGTTTGTGTGAGCCTCAACTTTATATTTCGTCCCGTAACTTACTCCAGTGTTCACTATTTTATGTATAGTGTTTTAAATTGTTTCCAACTCATAACCGCTTTACAAAATTAAATTAATATGAATCCAAAACTCGAAATGCCGCGCAAGTCAATCAGCCCGGTTTAGAGTAGTTTTGAAAAGATCAACGAAGACAGTGTGAGGTGTAAAATCTGCACTGAATTAAATAAGGCATCAATGTTAATGCATTTGGTGAAGTTATTGGATTTTTTTTATAGGCCAGAATGATAACTCTTTAATTTCAAATGAATTGTTGGGGAAATTTCCGGGCCTATTCTACCCTCGAGCGCGACTTGTCGCTGTTCCAAACATCATGTTTTGTATGAAAGAACTTGTGTAAAAAAAAACGTTGTATGTGCTGACCAATCAGCGTCCAGTACAATGTACATCGGGCTCGGGCTAGGCTCAAGACAAGAGAAACACGTGAGAAAGGATTTAGTTTTACACTCGTTGTTCTTGGAAAAGACGGGGCGTCGATGACATCATCTCAACCAAGCAATGTCCAATGAAACTTTAGGATTCACATGGCAGTGGCCGCTGATTCTATTCAGTGCACCCTAGACTTGATTCAAGTCCCTTTCTCGTGCGAGGTCCCCAACACACATGTAACGCGCCAGCATGCAGCCACAGTACAGACGTACATGTATACTACCAGTGCGCCCTCACCGACAAAATGTAGCTATTGTGGTGGCGATGCACGGTATTAGGACTTGAGTCAAGTCTAAGTGCACACGTGCGTGCGTAAACGTTATACTGCACGGAGTCGTTTGTCAATACACAAAGCTGCCGACTTTGTATGGACATTGTATGGGCGATGGGGGATATTCACGTGACTTTGACTTTTAGCGGGATGCTGTGCTAAAGATCGTGAAGGATTATCTCTCGGTCGGTATATTTTTGTTTGAGCTTTATTAGGACCAACATGACACAAGGACTTTAATACAAAATACACTGACAAAGATACAGTCTTGTATTAAAGACGCACACTCGTCAACGCACAAAAGACAAATTCGTGCCACGAAAAGTCACCTTTCACCCAGTGCGATGGACAGCTGTTACAATCCCGAAGGGCGCAAGCTCATTATTTATGCAGGCTCAGTCTAAAAATAGCTCCGTACAAATGCTGTGGCATGTGTGTCTACACACACGTCCCACGTATCCGTCCGTGTGGTATCAAGGCCTCTAGCGCGCTAGGATAGAGCTTGCTGGCCAGAGGCAGGCGCACAGTACACATACCGGCCCTGCAGCTTTAGCTAGAGCTGCGGACGGACGGACTGACTGAACTCGTTGGTTTTTTTACGGTGCAATAAAATGGCCACGAAGAGGCGAGGCTCAGGAAGTCTCCTGGGGATATCACAATCTGCAAGTAAAAGAAGAAAAACGAAGCAAGATAAAGCTCATCAACAGAAAGTTCACAGGGTCAATCTGGCTGATGCCAATGATGAATTCCAAACACTGCGACAGCAGTGTGGTTTTAAAAAATCAAAACCTGCTGAGTTTGTCAAGCATCTGATGACTGTCCACAACAAATACTGTTCGTTATGTGTACCTAAAAAGACTAGTACTAGTAGTACTACATGTACTAGTTCTAGTAGTACTACCACTAGACCTTCTACTAGTACTTTTCGTGATCAAGACCAGGGATCATTTCTACCGGAATATTCAACAAGAAGGTAGGCTAAATAAAGTCAATTGAACCATGGAGCAATAAACTAGATAATTGTTCCATGATTGAACAGCGACATATTACCCAAAATGTTTTCAAACATCAACATGTCTTAATTTTTTGACAAGTAAAAGTGGAACAAATGAACGATATCGATAAGCTTTGACCCTGTGTTTTCCTTGAAAAGCTTGTTTTAAGTTGTCCTTGTTCTGTTCTCCTTAATTTTTTTAGTTTGCCAGTTATAGTAACTGCAAAATAGTTTTATAATTATAATATCAATTATTACCAAGAGAGGTTTGCGGTAACACCATGTTAAAATCTCTTTTGAGTACTGTTGGTTCTGAAAAGTTGAACCGGTGGTTATTAGTACGACTCAACATTTCGATCAGTATGCTCTGATCGTCTTCATAATATCAATTATTAAAAAATACACAGTATTTTTAGTTACATAATCATGATGTTACTACTACATGTACATAGTGACAATTTTTTGTATTGCTGCAGTATGTAACAGAAATGAACTAACGGGGAACAAAAAAAGAAGTAAAAATACTTAAATTAAACATAATACCCTAAATTTTTTGTGTTTAGTTTCAGTGATCAAGACTTTGTGGCATCGACTCCAATAAAGTCAAACTCAGCAAAGAGACTGTTTGGTTTACTGTCGCCAGACCATGCAGACACTACTTCAGAACCGTTAGTATTTACATTGATCAACTATAGTTCATAGTTCAACATGCTCAAGTCGTCAAAGACAAATAAGATCTTTCTGAAGGTTCTATGAAGAGGGGATGGGATTTAAAATTGTTATATTTTGTGATTGTTCACTGATGACCCCTAAGAAGTCTATTACGTACACATTGATTAATATTTTGTTTATGACTCAACTCGCTAATTTTATATTTATTAATACTCACATGTACATGAAGATCAAGCCAATCAACTGCTGCAAAACAAGATGATCAGATGACAGGGCCTCACTTGGACCAAACTCATGAAGGTGTTCAGATCAGGTAACTCAATAAAAAAAAATCCCATTAGGGAACTATTTCAAACACATTTTCGTAAGTCAATCATTTTTGTGTTATTATAAATGCTTTCTAATAACTTTATTTGTTATAACTATTCTCAAATAGAATCACAAGTGACATACATAAATCATCCATTAAGCTGCGAGTAAGGATGATTAGCCCCCCAAACCAATCAATTAGTTAGATAATTAATGAAATAAATATATAACAAATAAAGAAATTGTGATTGAGTCTTGGTGTAGGGAAAAGGTAGTTAGCCTGGCTTTCAACATTATGAACTCGATGAGTACTGTATTCATAACATTAATATGTTTTTTTCTTGAAGCGACTCTTGTCTTAATCAGTCAATGGAAGAGGAAGTACTGGATTTCATCTTGGATGAAACCATCTCAGACGATGATGACGATTGTCAGGAAGAAGGTGAAAAGTCAGAGTTTTCAAACTTTTCTTTTGAGGAACTAGGCAGACTAACAAAGGACAAGAAGTTTGTCACCTATTCATCCCAGTTGATGCCGCTTGTCAAACTGGCCCATGGTATTACATGCAAACGAAAGGGGTGCAAGCTACCCCTTTCATACTGCTCAAAGTCGATAGGCTCGGCCATGCTTTTTACATGGAAGTGTTCTGGAGGACACACAGGAGGTTCCTGGTATTCTCAACCATGGTATCATAGGATGCTTGCCGGAAACCTTCAGTTAGCAGCATCATTGTTAATATCCGGTAACAGTTATACTAAGGTTGCCTTGATGTTCAAATTTGCAGGAATTGCCTTCATTTCTAATGATACCTTTAACCGTGTTCAAAAGATGTACGTCGTACCAGCTGTTGAAGAATATTGGGATGAGATGCAGCATGAAATGTTCTCCAGATTAACAACAGAAACAGAAATTCACCTTGTAGGAGATGGAAGGAATGATTCACCTGGTTACTCCTCCCAGTTTTGCACTTATACCCTGTCAAATGCAGTAACTAAGGAAATAATTCATATGGAAATGATTGACAGCCGTGAAGTAGATGGAAAGAGTGTCAACATGGAGTTGCTGGGATTTGAGAGAGCAATGAAGAGAGTCATGAAAGAAGATATAAAGATCAAAGAAATTACCACTGACGCTCACAGTTCCATTTCTGCCAAACTGAGTAAGTATAGCATACCCCAGAATCTCTGGACATTTTCAATTGATAATTAATGTATAATGTCATTTCATTGCATTTCTTTTCAAGTAGGCCAATGAACTCACCACGTGAACATATTTTATTGCATCATAAATAAATAATTCAAATATTGCCCTAGATGCTAAATGCAATTGAAGCGGAACAACTTGACTATTTGCTGAGTTGATCGGAAAAAGTTAACATTTGTTAGTTTCCTGTAGTGTCATTTTATTTTGTTTTTGTTATTTTTTAATTTTATTACAGGACACTCTGAGAAATATCAAGAAATTACCCATAATTGGGATATGTGGCACGGAGGGAAAAATGTTTATAAGAAAGCCCTAGAGGTGAGAACATTTAAATGAAGAATTTTTTTTTTTTTTAAGTTGCTCCCTGCTTGTCAAGAACACCATTTCATGATACTTTTATTTTTTAGGTTGCTGGTCAGAAGGGAAATGGTGCTATCTTACCATGGGCTGATGCAATCCGCTCCCACCTATGGTATGCCTGCAAGAAGTGCAACGGCAACCAAGAGGTACTGAAGGTATGTGAATTTCTTTTCACTAATCCAAAAAGTACAAGATTTTTTTTTCAAAGAGTGCTTTTCTTTGAACAGTACATGTAATCAATAGTTACCGAATACAAAGTTTATTTCTTCTGTCTGATTTTACATTTATGTTGCATCAAATTCCCAATGGAAGTTCAGAATTTAAAGAAGGTAATTGTGCAACTTTTTGATATGTCAAGGCAATTTGGGTTTCCTACATCCATCATTGCGTCAATGAGCACCGCTGGATTGTTGATGATGGTTTAACATCTGGAGAGTGTGAGCACGGGTGCTTGGAGGAAGAAGGACGGACCAGACCTTGGCTGAAGAAAGACTCACAGGAGCATAAAGCATTGAGGGAACTGATCTTTGCTCCAAGATTAATGAAGACACTTCATTATTATGCCAACTTTAGGTATGGTCCCCTCACCATCTTTCTAAATATTTCCATCTGTTTATTTTTTTAAATATCAAGTTGTAGCTGTGTTGTGATCCTTTATAGTTGCCTAAATGCATTTATATATACTGTTCATTTTATCCCTGAACAGACATACAGGATTTCTGGAGTCCTTTCATAATCATTTGCTGATGTATGTTCCCAAGCGTCACTCATACAGGTAAATATACATGTACATTTGTGTGGTATTGAAAAAAACATAATAGTCATGACAGGTTGTTTTTGAAAAAAGCATTTATTGTAACAAGTGGGATGCATTTTATTCCAAATTACAGGGTGTTGTCACAAATATACCCAAAACAAACCAGTTTACATCACAGGGTGTTAAAATAATACCAACTTAATTGTGTTGGCAGAAATTAGTGTTAATTTAGTGTTATTTTAACACCCTATGATGTAACTTTTGATTTTTGTTTTTGTATCTATATGTGACAACTGACAACACCCTAGTGTAAATTTTAACACCTCAGTTTTTGCAGTGTAAACATGAAGAAAGTGTATCATGCTGAAACCCTACATTAATTATCAGTGTAACATCTTATTTAAACAGCTGTGTAGGCTACAAAATACGTAACCTGTTGGCTGCCATTGATTGTAATAAGCACTTAAATCGACCCCAGCAAGTTGGACCAGATGGAAAACCAAAGTATGTAACTAACTTGACATGTTTTTATGTAAATGCATACAATAGTTAATTGTCTTGGTGAAAAAACTAATGTTACTGTGGATTGGTGAAACACATTTACCGGGCCTTGTTAAAGAAAAAGCTGTTTAACTTGGAATATTTCAGGTCTTTCAGCCATACTTTATGACCTCCCTGAATGTTTTGTGAAAACAAATACACTGTTTACAAAACCAAGTGTCTTATTGTACCAACCAACTGCACCTCTAGAAACTGCATGCATAAACCTTCCCAAGGATTATCCCAGGAACACAATCATTTCAATACGTCCTGTTGTAATCAAATCCTTAATTTGTCAAGAGCTCAAGAGCAATTAAACATGTCAAACCAAGGTGTATTTTTCTGATCTCATATTTTTTCCTTTCCTAGGTTTGTCAAGCGCTACTCCAAAAGGTCAAAGAAATGGACAGCACAGCCAAAGCCCAAACCGAAGACCTACAGCTACATCCCAGACTTGATGGAAAGGATTGTAGCTAAAAGATTAGTGGTATTTGGGCATTTATCACAGCATGTAACTTTGTCTGATGATGATCCCAGGCGCATTTCTTCCACGATTGCAAAAGTGCCAGCCCCATCCCTAGAGAAACTAGTCCAGGATAGACTTGATAGAATGAATAAGAGTTAAAATAATTGAAAACCACATTCTCATATCTGATATGAGAATGTGGTTTTTATCAGGTCTTGTTTCTTCAAAATATTTAGGAATCCATCCCAAACACTCTGAAGACTTGGCTAAACAAATGTCATAGCTTACCTGGAGTAATACACACTAATTGTTTTTTCTTTCATTACTTTCTTGCAACTGCGATGACTAATTGAGTCCAAATTTTCACAGATTTGTTGTTTTATGCATATAATGGGATACACCAAGTGAGAATACTGGTCTTTGACAATTACCAAAGGTGTCCAGTGCCTTTAAACAAAGTTAAGCAATTAAAATATTTTGGCACATGTTAAAAAATGGCAGTATTATTTGTAGTTAGAGCCTTGCAGGTCTGAAACCAATATAAACACCATTTGGTGCTGGAAACCTATCCCTTATTGCCCAAACAACACATGATGGAATGACTCTACGGTTTCCAGCTCCAAGTCGCCCATGCTGCCAGAGAATATATTGCCTATATGCTGCATGCCGAAAACTGTCATTATTGCGGTTTTGCTCTGCTGCCAGTATGTCATCTCTGTAGTTCATGGCCACATCCAGCACATGAGCATTCAAAACAAGCTGAGCAAAAAGCTGTGTGTGGGTGATGCAAGCATTTCGCCGTCTGGTGCAGCATTTGTTTTCTTCAGGTGTTGGCATCTCCCTGCAGCTTCCACATCTACACCATGGTACAACTTCTTGAGGGGAGCTTGGGGGTTCAGGGCTTATGGGATTTGGCTGCAGAATAAAATCTGCATATGATGCCGGCTGCCGTCGAAAAAGCTCTGCGGTAACATTTTCCAACTCTTCCCTCGGTAGATCTTTGATGTATTTCTGAAAAGGTCGACACACATTATTGTTATTTATAATACTGGAAAAATTATAGGTATCATTTTCTTATGTAAAAAGAAAATAAACGTTGACAAATTACCTTGATGTCGTCTTCTCTTGAATTTTTTTCTTGTACAGCATCAGTAGTTGGTCTGTTCTCGTTCTCGCTCTCGTCCTCCTCTGTTGTGTCTGAGTCTGACTCCTGAAGAATATTTTAATAAGACTGTTATGCCCTTTCTGTTTTCTTTGAAAAGAACTGTACATTTTTAATTTTTTCGAAATTGTGCCGCCATTATAATACTTGAGAGAACATTGTGAAACTTCAACCGTTTTCTAGAACGGTGGATATAAAGAAAGTGATAAAATTATATTTTATAATTACGTGATTCAATACAGATCATTTTAGATGAAACTAGGAAAACAGAAAGCTAATGCTTACTTGGTTTTTATTGCTGCACTTTCTTTTACGTGTGCCGCATTTGCATGCAACTGTACATTTCTGTAACGCACTCTTGCATGGGCAAACTCCCCGTGTCCCAATCTTTCCTCTCTGGCAAGTGTTCTTGCAAGCACAAGTGACGGGTTCACCAGCATACGGCGCAACCTCCGGCTCAGACTCCGCAAAAGACGCCATCTTTGTATTATCACGTAGAAGTACATGTAGTAACTGCTGCGTGTGCGATACCAGAGGGTGTAACTAACCTTCGCGGAACAGCACGAACAACTTTTTTGAGCGACAGAGGGGCGCCATTGTAAATATTGCTGTTTTGCTTGACGAGTGTGCGTCTTTAATAGTCAAAACATTGGGACTGCCATGTACCATAGAGAATTGTCTCTGGTGTTCGTGTTTTTTAGAACAAATTTATCTGCCGCCGACAAACGTTTAAACGGTTAACCGTTTAGAAAAGTTTCGTTTAAACGGATAGTAAATTAAACGTAGGGTCACAGGCTTAGTTAACACACATGTACAATAAAACTAACTTGTGAAAATTTCACTTCACTTCAGGTGGTAACGTTTTTGAGATATCACCGAAAAACCTCAGCGAATATTTCCACGCAGAAAGAATAGGCCCCCTATTCCCCATAGGAATACACAGTCTGAGAATTGTTCCGACAGAGACGCTTCTCAGATTCAAATTTTGGGGAATAAAAAGTGAGATATTTTCCATAACCGTAGTACTTCGAAGTTAAAAAAGTTTTTCAAAATTCATTATACTACCTAACGCTGCTGTACTTCTTACCAAGTAAGTTTTTATTGCCATTAATTTTCAGAGTCATTACATAACGTGTACTGTGCCTTTAAATCATCACATCAATATCAATAATTAAAATCATGTACACATCAATATCAATGGTTGAAATCATAACATCAATATCAATCATCATGTACATATCAATGATTTAGAACATCACATTATTATCAATTATATATAAATATCAATGATTTAAATCATCACACCAATATCAATAATTAAAATCATGTACACATATATCAAAAATTAAAATCACACATCAATATCAATAATTAAAATCATGTACACATCAATATCAATGGTTGAAATCATAACATCAATATCAATAATTTAAATCATGTGCACATCATATCAATGATTTAAATCTGAACACATGTATCAGAAGTCGATGGAGTTGCTATATGCATTTCCCACAAGTGCAAATGTGTTTACACGTCAATCTGTACCAAGATTTTTACATCAAAAGCGTGGATCTGCAATTTTGGGGGGGGGGGGGAAATAATGTCACCCAATGGATGTTATCTTTTGACCCATCAAATACTCCTTTTTCAAAATTTTGACATGACCGATAATGAATGTCAAAATTTTGAAAAAGGAGTAGGGCCTACAGCGCCCCAGTTACTGGGTCTAGGTAAAAATTTGAAATAACATTACTTGAATTTTGGTTTGCATTGTAGAAAAGCTTTATACACTGGACGTCAGTGCAGACTGCAGTGCAAGGGATGCTGACACCCAGGGCTAATGACGTTAGCCCCACTTAATGTGGCATGTTTTTGACAATCTGGCAGTGGCTCAATCCGACTGCTGACTGTGCATTGTGGGGCCAACCCAAGGTAAAGTTCTCGTAAGTTACAGTTTTAGTTACACACAAAAACAACTACATCATGTACCTGACCTTGGTCTGGTTGGACATGTTGGAAATCAGTTCTTGCCTGCCAGTCCAATTACCGTTAACCCTCTATGACAAAGTCTACTCTTTACAGCTTTACACGTATGTCATGACCAGCTGGTGGTGGACATGCTGCACGTAGCTTCATTTGTTTTCATGAAAACAAACGAAGATAACTGTAACTCACATGACTTACAACCGAGCATGAACCGAACAAGGACAAGGTCGCACCTTTTTTTTAAAACTAGGCCAAGTCAAAAATAAAAACATTGTTCTTTTTAACTTTTAAATAAAAAGTACGTGCACTTGCAGGTTTATTTCTTGAAGACTTACCTTCCAACTCCGTTGGCTTGTTTCAGTAAAAAAAAATAGCAGTGAAACTTAACTTTGGATGCAGTGTTCGCCACGTCAACACTAACCACGTATATTTTGGACCAATTTCCACACAGTCATATCGCGCCGCCCGCAGTAGTGTGATGGTGTGTGCAGCCGGCCAGACGACATAACAAGAAACAAGAGCAGCGCCCTCTATTGTCCATTCAGTTAATGGGATTTCTAGCCTGAACATAAGGGCCCAATATCATAGAGTTGCTAAGCACAACACAATTATGCTTACAAGAATAATAGAAGGAGACCAACCTTCAGGTCCCGTGACCAAACTCTGGGAACAAAAGTTTGAAAGTGGTTTTGTGTTCCCTGATGAATACTGAGCAATTTTGACTTGGGCTACCCCCTTAAAAATGTCAGGCATTTCCGGGAGGGGTCAACAAAGGTCAAACAGGGGTCAAAATTCAAATATATTCCAATTGTGTCGATATGCATATCAAATTACTCGTCTAGTCATGAGGATTCCCAAAATGTATAGTTTGTTATACCTCCAACCTTAAATGAGGGCGCTATGGTCAAAAACATTGAAAGGTCAACATACTTTTGACTGAAGGTCAAATTCACAAACACAGTTAACATTATCCGATTATCTGATTCTAATGATTTTAGTGTCTAATAATATGTTTCTGACATGGCAAATTCAGCTAAGCAACTTTTAAAAGTAAAAGTGGTTGACATAACCTTGAAAATTCGAAATAAATGGCTGCTAAAAGGTTAACATAAATTAGCCAAACACCAATTTTTTTTCCCCAAACCCATAGATAAGATATTAAATGTTTGTCACTCCATTTTTAAAACAAATAATGATTTTCATCGTGCCAGCAATTTGCGATCCATGCTTGCAGCTGCAACTCAAGTATGATAATGTGAAAGTTGTATCATGTATCTTTGTTCCCAGAATTTGGTCCTGGGACCTACATTAGGCTAGTCTCCTACTATAAGGTTACCAACCTAACTACCACTTCACATGTTCAATTTGTGCTTGGTATCCTGCTCATTTCTGCTAAGATTAAGAAGAAATTGTTCAGCAATATTTTATGCTTAAGCAGCTCTATGAAATTGGGCCCTGTGTTGCCTGTGACATCTGATGTCACACTTCCAGACTCGTAAATAACGCCAGATACCTGGCAGGGTGCTGCCAAATGTACCTTTGACCTTGCACCCCATTCAAACGGACGGAGATTTGTAATCTATACACACATTACATAGTGAATAAAACAACATTACATGGGTGCAAATGCATTATGCAAGGCATGCAGACGATCGGCAGTGGTACCTGACAAATCATAACACAGATATGGGAAAGCTTACGTCACTGCACGTTTATCCAATTAAATCCTTGTATCCAATGAAATATTTGAGCCTGCAGGACCAGTGCCTGTCTTTATCCTTGCAGATAAAGACAGGGAACCACGCTATCTTGTCATCAACTGACAGTTTCTGAAAGGAATTTTCAAGCAGTTGTTTTCCTTTTCTCCCTTATTTTAATTTACAGCATATCTATCTATTCATTCATGATTTCCCATTTGGTACCCTTTCTGATTTACAAAAAATGACAAAAAAAGGCCAGATTTAGTGACTGGCCAAACAATTAGTTTGTAGGGCTAGTTTTCTGGCTTCTGCCCCAGGCTCTGCTGACTATCAGTACAAATAGAGCCAAGAATCCCTTTGAATACAGTTATTAATCTTGTTAACAGAGACTTGACACCAATGAGTGTCCCAAAGAAGGAAACAATGTAACACAAAGACAGGGATGGGTGACAATTGTTATCTATATGTCAATACTCTGCAAACCATTCTTATTTAAAGGGTATTAAAAATTTATTGTCCAGTTCAATACATACAATTTTTAAATAAATTATAAATTGCAGTCATTTTCAGGAAGCTTTTTCTATGCCTTGTTTTTGGAGCAAATTTCAGACAAAGAGATCATAGAGCTTAGGTTTCAATACATTTCAACAAAAAGCAACCAAACTTTTTTTAAAACATCACCACAAAAATCCCAACAAGAAACAAGAAAACATTCCTTCAGAGCTAGAACTAGAATAACAATCATTATTATCTATATAAGGCTTCTAGAGTTGTACAATAAATCAGTGTATTAAATATCTTTATTGCAAGTACTGGATAACAGATCAATATTGTTTTCGTATTGCTCTGTCATCCGGGAACTTCAACTGTCGATACAATATTAATCAAAAACACTTCAGCTGGTACCCAATGTGCAAAACTGGTGTCCCTCCTGACAACGGAGCGAAGCGGTCACGAATTGAACTACACACAAAATGTCAGCTTCCACTGGTGCAAGATTTGTGGGAACCTTGGAACTTGAACTATTGAACATTATTTTGTGAACTTTTGAACTTTTTTAGCATTTAGGTAAGTTAAATTTTTTTATTTCGCTAGTCAGCCTGATATAGATAACAATAATAAAGTTGTATGGCTTCGTGTGATACAAGAATATATTGCTCTTGCTATGACAATATTGGACTCGTCTTCAACTCGTCCAATATTGTCATAGCTCGAGCAATATATTCTTGTATCACACTCAAAGCCATCAAATAATATGTAGATATTGATTGAGCATGCATTCCTACCCTTGGGTGGGGGACGGAGGGAGTAAGTTTGAGAAATAGCCAAATGATGCCTAATGATAGTAGTAAGTTCTGGGAATGTGATTATTTTAACATGTTTCTTTAGGTAACATCAATTTATGAGGTGTATTGGGGATCGAGGTCTCTAAGATCACGTCAGAAAGTTTTGTTGAGTTACGACTTCTCTGAGTTTTTTAACACTGTGCACCAGTAGGGAGAAGTTAAGAAAGGGTTGGATTTAGGTTGAGTGGGTTGGAGGGTCTCTCATGACCCTGTTGCATAGACCGTTTAGATACTACCTCACTGATGCCGTTTAGATACTACCTCACTGATGCCGTTTAGATACTACCTCACTGAGGTGTTTAACTTTTTGTACCCCTATGCACTAGTGGAGTGAGGTCAAGGAAGGGTGGATTTAGGTTGAGTGGGTTGGAGGGTCTCTCATGACCCTGTTGCATAGACCGTTTAGATACTACCTCACTGATGCCGTTTAGATACTACCTCACTGAGGTGTTTAACTTTTTGTACCCCTATGCACTAGTAGAGTGAGGTCAAGGAAGGGTGGATTTAGGTTGAGTGGGTTGGAGGGTCTATCATGACCCTGTTGCATAGACCGTAGAGTAACGACTTCGCTGAGCTGCATTTTGTTCCTTCAGTTTATCATACCAGCGTGGAGGATCCTTAGATGTCTGTGCACAGAATTCAAAGAAAATATCAACTCCCTCGTAAAAGCAAATCAAAATAGTTCATCCTTTTATTTAATATCAAAACAATGATCAATATATCAAACTAGATAAATTGAAGACCAATCTTTTATTTGGATCAGTTTGCTTCTTGAGAAATAAAAGTAGTAGACTTTCAAGTAAAACAAATGGAAGTAGAGCTAATTTCTTCTTATTAACCCCTTGCTTGACGTGGAATGCAGCAGAACGCTCCTGCACACAATGCGCATCTACCATTACAAACATTTTTAGGGTATATTCTTTTTGTGTACAATTTGTCATGCAAATTGGCAGACAGGATAGGCGAGTGTTAGTGCCCTGAACGTCATGCAAGGGGTCAGTACCTAAGGTGAACTTACAAAGATTGTTGGAGCTGGTTTACTGACATCTGCAATGTCTACCTTGCTGTGTCTTGTTGCTTGCTTGCATCTAGATGTAGGGCTGGATAGTTTCTCAATCTGCACTGCACTAGGATGTGAACTAGAGACCCCAGGATGTTGGCGCTGGCTGATATTTAACACTACTTGTTTCATAACTGCCATTTCCTGAATAAAAGAAATAAGTATAGGATATTGTCACCTTGTTAAAATGACAAATTATTGATTTTGCATTTTCACAAAGAGCCACAAAGATGCATGTAACACATTGCAACAGAAGAGCACATATGTAGTTAAAATCATTTTTATGGTTTCTCGAAGAGCCTCATATGTCAGTGTGCACGCACCCTTTCCCATGTAAAAACATGTCATTTAGATGGGCATATAAGTTGGTCATCTCACTTTTGTGGTTTCATGAAGAGACACATACCTTTCACTAATTACTTCAACAATTAGCAAATACTTTTAAAGAAATTAGTTAGTCATCAGAGAGGTTAAACTTTTACAGAATCACATGAGAGGTCTTAAACTGCAAACCGTGGCTTTAGTATTGCAGATTTGCAGGTTTAAGCACAGTGTAAAATGTAAATCGGTGACAATATAAAGTCTGTCAAAGTAACAATCAATACCAAAACTTGATGACAAAATTTATCACTCTAGAACAATTACTAAATTATCCGCAAAATTAAGAAAGTGTTTCCAACCCTCTCCCATCAACCATCAGAGAAAACAAACATACTGCTCGCTAAATATTATAAATTAGATTAAGACAATAATGATGTACCTCTCTCTGGTTAAGAAGTCTCTCTAGATCAGCTGACATCTGATTCCTGGATTGAATCAACTCATTCCGTTCTTCCTTCAATCGTCTTTAACAAGAAAAGAACAAAATCAGACTGATATACATGTACTGAAAATATACAGTGTGAAACAGAATACAAATAGTCAATCAAACGAGGCAAAGCCAAGTTAAATTGATTGCAACAAATGAAAATATTCTCACCATTGCACGTTCATTAAACATTAATTATTTGTTTTTTTACAACACCCAGGTAGATCTTTGTCATTTGAAAGAAAAATGTACAATATTGTATTCTGGCATCAACAACGCTGTGAAAGGTTGGTTTGTAGTCAGTTGCACGATGATAATCATCGAATGCTGAGGGGCTCCAGCATCTTCAGCAAATAGCGATGATGCATCGGTGACAACTGTTAAATGCAGGATATACTTTGGGTAGTTGTCAAAGACTAATGTCCTCACTTGTTGCATCCCAACTAAGAACAAAAATAACAAACCTGTGACAATTTGAGCTCAATTGATCATCAAAATTGCAAGAAAATAATGAAAAAAAAACACCCTAGTTACATAGAATTGTGTGCTTTCAAATGCTTGAGAACTGAAGCCTCTCTCAGATTCAAATATTTTAGTGAGAAAATACCTCTTTCTCCAAAACTATACTATTTCAGAGAGAGATTCGTTTCTCACAATGTTTTATACTATTAGCAGCTGTCAGATGCTCCTTACCAGGTAAGTTTTTATGGTAATGTATTTCTTGAGTAACTACCAAAAGTATCCACTGCCTTTAACTGTGTTTTAATGATTGTGCGTCAAGTTTTCAGCAGAGTGACCACCACGCGACTGACCAACCTCCGACTGACCAACCTCCGCGTGCATGCACATGATTGTCTAGTGTACAATAGTGCAAAGAGGACACAACAAAAATGCACACTTAATGCCACCTGACCTCCAATCCTCCGATCAAATGACAAGGATCTACTTGGGTGTTATATAATATGACATAACGTTTGTTCCTCCATAAGCACTTATATTAAACATCTTTATAAGTCTAGTAGAGTTAACATTAAACTACTCTTTAATGACAGTTGAAAGTTGTTTCTTACCTAATATCTTCCTCTACAGTAGTAATATGACTCTTGTGTTTTTGTATCTGCTTGTCTCTACTGCGAATACTCTCTATTAGATAGTTATATGGCTGCTGTGCCTGATCTAGGAGTGATGTAGCGCCGGACAACTGTAAAATAAAAACAAAGTCCAACATTCAAGTCAAACTTGGCACTTCCCTTATCACGTTGGTACAATATCAAATGAATGTCTTGATCTTTACCTCTTCTCCAAGTTGATGCATTTGTGTCTTGCTATTATCTAGCTCCTTCTTCAAAGATGTATTGGTTCTTTCCAGCTGGAGAACACGTCTTGCTAAATGAACACTGAACAAATGAGAACAATTCTGATGTTTGACAATTATTACTAAGTTCATAAACAACACATTTTGTTAAAATTTATTGTGCCACTTACATCCAATATGACATGCCATACATCTGCTACATCTTCATAAATATACCGTGTTTTGGCTGAGCGTTTAGGAGCACGGACTCTAGCTCTGGTGTTTCTGATCAGCAGAGTGTGGGTTTGAGTCCTGATCATGTCCTTAAGCAAGATACTTTACCATAATTGCTTTGCCCTTCGGATGGGCGTAGGTCCCATTTACTAGGATTGGTAGTGCACAGAAAAGAACCCAGAACACTCATCGTTGAAGAGTAGGGGTTAGGCCCAGTGTTTCTGGTTTACATAGCAAACACCATTGTTTACAGGTTTCCTCAGGCTTGCGAGCTAGTGATTACGTTTACTTACGAGGTATCCTTGGTTTCATTACCAGAAATAATTGTTAATAATAATAATAACAATGGGAATGTAAACACTCCTGATTGAGCCTCACCTGTGTTTAAGCCTACGTTTAGCTGTAGATGGAACATTAGCACCATAGCCATAGGAAAATAAAACCCTCTCTGCCTCCTCACCATTAACATCTACAGTTTCCAGAAAAGAAAACATGTCTTAGTGATAGAGACACAACTTTCTTTATATGCATTTTGCCTTTGAATTTTGGGTACCAAGTTGAACTTTACTTGGCACAATGAACACACTTTGTCTGAGATATCTTTTATCTATTGGTAAAGTCAAGGTGTCAGTGTTGAAATTGTCACTTACTCTCTGCTGCTTGCATAACAACATCATCTAGCTCCTTCTCTAGCTTCTCATAGATATCTAGCTTGGCTCGTAGCTCAGAAACCTGGGCTTCTAGTTCAGTGGCTCTGCGGTCAGAGAACGTCTGTATGCTGTAATACTCTTTGGTCAAAACCTGAGTTTGATTCAGAAAAGAGCTATAAACAACATCGTGAAAATGTGTGAATCAAGCTAATAATAGCAACAGGCTTGATAATCAATAGACCCCTTGCATATGAAGTCACTAGCTTAAACATCGCCCTCACTGAGGTCAAAGAAAGACCTGCCATTGGCTGTATATTGTGCACGTTTCCATTATTTGACCTCAGTAACAGTGGCCTATGCAAGAAATGTAAGGGTATAGAAAGGTTTTGAGTTACCTGTATTTTCTTGCGGTGTTTCTCTAACTCCACCTGCGTCTTCTCTAGGTTCTGAAGTGTCTCTTCATGCAGCATGTGTGCTCTCTCAGCTTCAAACTTCTGCATCCTAGACTCTCCAACGAGCTCTGATGTCTTAGTGTCTGATGTCATCTGGAGTTGCCGCAAACTGCAAAGAAACAAACGTAATATTAATATGTCAATAATATGAAAAATCACATTACTTTACTTTTATTTTATTTTATTTATTAATTATGGTTGTGAAACCAAGGATTCTCAGAGAAGCAAAATTAACAGCTACACTAGCCAAGAACCCCATGAAGAGAAGATGAGGAAGGAAGTTTTAGTTTTAGATGCCAGAGGAAAACCCAAGAAAGTTAATCAAGGGAAAACCCAATCAATCGGGTAAGGACTGAAAACACAATCCACATAGTGCCCCTCAGCGGGATTCGAACCAGGGTCCTATAGGTGGAAGGCGAGGAAAAGAAAACCAATACGCCAATCCAACCATCCAACCATCCAACTTACTCAGTAAGGAGTTGCTCATACTTAGCACTGCATTCTTTACTTACTCAGTAAGGAGTTGTTCATACTTAGCGCTGCATTCTTTACTTACTCAGTAAGGAGTTGCTCATTCTTAGCGCTGCATTCTTTACTTACTCAGTAAGGAGTTGCTCATACTTAGCGCTGCATTCTTTACTTACTCAGTAAGGAGTTGCTCATACTTAGCGCTGCATTCTTTACTTACTCAGTGAGGAGTTGCTCATACTTAGCGCTGCATTCTTTACTTACTCAGTAAGGAGTTGCTCATACTTAGCGCTGCATTCTTTACTTACTCAGTAAGGAGTTGCTCATACTTAGCGCTACATTTTTTACTTACTCAGTGAGGAGTTGTTCATACTTAGCGCTGCATTCTTTACTACTCAGTAAGGAGTTGTTCGTACTTAGCGCTACAATCTTTACTTACTCAGTAAGGAGTTGCTCATACTTAGCGCTACATTCTTTACTTACTCAGTAAGGAGTTGTTCATACTTAGCGCTGCATTCTTTACTTACTCAGTGAGGAGTTGCTCATACTTAGCGCTGCATTCTTTACTTACTCAGTAAGGAGTTGCTCATACTTAGCGCTACATTCTTTACTTACTCAGTAAGGAGTTGTTCATACTTAGCGCTGCATTCTTTACTTACTCAGTAAGGAGTTGTTCGTACTTAGCGCTGCATTCTTTCTCAGAAGCCACAGCTCTTTCCTTCTCTGATAGTGCGGCATCGCGATTTTCACGAAGATTCCTTAGTAATGAAATAGAAGGACAAAAACATGTTTCTCCCTTTAGCATACATATATGTTACTCAATAACAAAACCTTTTGACTTTAATATACAATTACTGACCCTTAGCTAAGCATAGCGTAACATTGAACTGTTCAGTACTGAATCTAAAATGACCAGGGAGAGTATTGAATTGAATTTGAGTAGTAAGAGTTTGAATAAACACACCTGTTTTCTCTTTCAAACATGTCCCTTGTAGTGGTCCTCAATTTATCTACCTCGGTGTCAGTTCGAAGTCGAATGGCTTCCAATTCTTGACGCAGCTTGCTCTCATACTCAGCCTTGTATTGATCTCTGAATCATATGAATCATAAGATAAGGGAGTTATTGTCTCACACTCTGTCATCCTATCTACCTTCAAACTCTTCAACTGTTCAAGCTGTTTTTACCTTGACTCTACATATTTCTCATACAAGTCCTCTCTGGATCTCTTAGCATTCTCCAGATCAGTAAATGTGTCTTTAAGACGACTGTCACTGTGATCATACTTGCTGGTTACATCATTAAGTTGCCTCTGAAGGTAATCTTTATCTTGTCTCAGAAGGGAAAGTTCCTGATTAACTGTTGATAACTAAAAACAAATATAAAAACAAAGACATGGGCTCAGAGATGTAAGATAACATTAGTAGATCAAGGGTCTGAAGGTAGATATGAGGACAGAGTGTGAGGTATGAACTCCCTTATCTTATGATTCGTATGATTAGTTGATTGGTTTAGCACCAATGTACATTCAGGAGCTCTTAACCATGAAATCACTCTCTTAAACATCAGACCACCTCAGGAGTTCTGTTAACTTACCCTTCAAGAACATCAAAGGCTACCCTAGGTGATCGGGCATTTGTTTATGCTGCTCCTAAACTATGGAATGATCTCCCGCCTTGTATTAGACAATCATCTTCACTTAATGTGTTTAAATCCAAGTTAAAAACCCATTTGTTTGCGATGAATTCCTTCTTGTACTGTTAGTGTTTTTGTTATGTTTGTTTTTTCCTGCATTTTGTTGTATTTATTTTTTCTAATGCGCAGTAGAGTATATTCACATAGGTATTGCGCAATATAAATGCCTGTTATTATAATTACTATCAAAATTGGAAGCTACAGTCCCCTCACTACAAGAAATAGACAAGGAAGGGAAAGGTTTATGACAATCAAGATGAATAATGACTAACCTGTTTGACGATATCTTCCTTCTCACCCAGACAATTTTTATATGCCACATCTAGGTACGTATGTTGTTTCTTCAGCTCCATGTAATCATGTTCTAAGTGATCTCTCTCACTACATTGAGAAACAATCAAACTATCCTCAATATTGGCAAAGTTCATGGCAATTCAACTAACTACATCCAGCATGATGTTACAACTTCCCAATTTCTTATTTGCACATAGTTTTGAAGAATTTATTTCTATCAAGATCATCCGTTTAATTTACTAATTCAAATTGCAAAATAAAAGATATTAGGTTCAGAATTGATAATAAGGTTATAACACTAAGTGTCAATAGTCTCGTAGACTGAGCATTTTACCTTTTGACTCTGTCGTAATTCTCCCTCTTGTAACCACCTTGCTGAATGGAGGATTTAGTCTCTGCAAGGTCAAGGGTCAACCTCTGACACTTCCCTTCTAACTCTATCCTAGTGTTGTGCTCCAATGCAAATCTCTAATGCCATAAAAGTATTTTAAAAACAAGTGTCAATGAGATCGTACTATACTCAGCTTCCAATGAAAAGCTTGATTTCAATAAAGGTTAACTTACCTGTTGTAATTGTGACAGGTCCTCTTTGTATGAATTGACTTGTTGCTCAAGGGTACTGTTCCACCCTCTAAGATCTGTCAATTCAATCTGCAGAGGTCGTACTTTATCAAACAATTTCAGCTGTACAGTAAAAGTAAATGATAAACTATAAACAAAACCTCAGCTTGAGTGAAAATACTTTAACAGCAGAAAGGACCCTGTAAAAACTGGCTGGTGAATATTATTTGTACTACGACTTTTGCAAAGTAAATTTGAATACATGTGAGATAAGATAAGTATTGAAGATAATTTAAATACAACAGTCACTTAATATCATTCAACTCCAACCTTGTAATTTTGTTTAAGTAAGCCAGAATATACACAAGAACATGTTTTTATGAAGCTGACTTTAGTTGTGTTATATGAGTTTTTAGTTATCTACACTGTACCATTCCTATAAGCTTAGTATAACCTTGACATTTAGTGTACTTCCGTATTGTATCCTACATGCAGTCATGCATTACTACCCCAAAAAACACTTCACAAAACATTACAAAACCTGTACGCCCATTGAATGTGTCAGAAAAACACAAACTCCAAAGCCTTGACAAGACAGACAGAAAGAATCATGAAATCACCATTCCTGCAAACTAAATCTTGAATTTATGCCACAAATCAGATACTCACACAGTTGAAACAATTAGCAGCTTTCCCCCTATTCTTCAGTTTACATTTACAGTGCATATCAAATCTTACATGGGTGACTTGCCCCAGGCAGGAAGTCCAATCTTTATGGAGCTTTGTGTAATAACATAAACTTCCTCTGAGAAAAAAGTATATGTTTCTCTGTTGGACACTTTCACTTTTATTTCAAACATGATATAATTTTTCATGGCAAAAGAAATGCGACAAAATTCATGTAAAATTTGGGAAACTTGAGTATGAAAGTATTTTAAAAAGCTGTGTTGTCCAAATAATGACTTTACTTTGCTCCTGCAGTGTTTTTAATAAGGTTTTATAGCAACTCAATTAATGATACTTTGTAATGTTTTTTTTAATGTCTATTCTTGCAAATTAATTATAAACAAAACAAGGTTTAAGTACAGTAGAAGAGAATGAAAAATGAGACTTTGGTCTGACACAAGGACTCAGTTAACAGTACAAATCTTTTTCTAGAGGAAGTAATTAGGATTCAATTCTTACCAACTTCTTTTTACTAAACAGTAAAAGCCAACAAAAAGTTGGTAAATTGCCTAGTTAATACAAACTTGATCCTGCTTCAAATTAAAAAAACATAAAGGACTCAAAACTAGGGAAAAACTTACCGCCACATAATCCCGTAATGAAAGTTCGTCATCAGACCGAGCCCTCAATTCCATGTAATCAGTCTCAGTCAACTCCAAGTCACGCAAGACACTTCGTACATCACCTGCTCGTTGTTGCAGTTCAGCATTAGTTCTCTCTAGTTGTTGTTGGCGTTTAGCAATGTTTTCTAGCTCAGATTGTAAATGTTGTTGACGATGACGAGAATCCTGCTTATGAATGTTAAGCTGGGATTCTAGGTTTGCCTTTAAATGTAAAACAAAAATCAACATGATAAATAATCTCACACTACTTTTATATTACAGCATAGAAGAAGTAAAAAATTACCTACATTGTTGCAAGAACCTCCAATTCTACTAAGCCTTGGATAATAAGTGAGTCTTGTGTCAATCTTTGGTGATTTAAATGTCTGAATAAAAAAAAACTAAATTATAGAGTAAATGTATAGAAGGATGAAGTCCCTTATTAGTTGGTTACTGCGGTACAAAGCAACCTTTGCAAAGCGCCTGTTATTATTATTTTTGAAGTATTACCTTAAACTATAACATAAACAACGTCCACCATTTGTATGATTGAATTTGTTGATGAAGTCTTTGAGAGTGAGCAAGCACACGGAGTGTTCCTGGAGGTGAGTGTCATATCATAGAGGTAATCAGAACAGAAATTTTCCAATGGCTTGCGAAGCACTTTCCTCTTAACTAATGAAGTGAGCTAAATCCAATCATAATATGAAAATATTTTACCTTTTAAAGTAAAATCCAATGTTAAAATACCCTGGCATGTAAAGGTAAGGCACCTTTAAAGGCAGTGGATACTTTTGGTAATTACTCAAGAAATACATTACCATGAAAACTTACTAAGGTAAGGAGCATCTGAGAGCTGCTGATAGTATAAAACATTGTGAGAAACAACTCCCTCTGAAGTAATGCAGTTTTTGAGAAAGAGGTAATTTCTCACTAACACATTTTGAATCTGAGAAAGACTTCAGTCTCAGGCATTTAAAAGCACATAATTCTTTGCAACAAGTGTGTTTTTTCTTTCATATTTGTTCATGCAACTTTATATGTTTGTTATTGTATGTTGGGATACACCAAGTGGGGATACAAGTCTTTGGCAAATTACCAAAAGTATATCCTGTCCTTTAAGTCACCTGTTCTTACTTGGGGCTTGAATTTCTTTAGAGATGCACTGCTCTTCATTACTGACAGAACAGTATTTAAGGTAAACATTCAAATAAAATGAATACATTTTAAATATTTACTTAATTAAAATACAGAATATTTCAAAAATAAATTCGTCAGCAAGTTTTAGGTTACTACTGGCCTGGTTGAAAATTAACAGGAGACAAGTATTAGATACGCAAAAACAGATAATGTTTGATACCACAAAAGTAGAGATGCCGCAGTGATGTGACTTGACTATCGATATATGTAACAAATGAAATAGACGGCCTGTTGGAATACATGACATACATTTGTAGATAGCAGTGAAATATTTACTTCACTCTAAGACTAACAATTTGAGCTTCAGACAACATTTATTCAAACTAATAATTTTTGTAAATGTGGCTGTAGTCAGTTGAATAAAATCTTAAGTACTGTAAAAACATATCACAGTAAAAAAACAAAAATGTCATCCTGCTACACAACCCAACCCTACCCCATTTCATATATCTCTCAATTTGTAGTAGTTTTCTGTATGGCCTCCTTTTCCCACAGATATTTTAAAGACATTTTGTGCGTTTTTATAGCTGCAATAATTGTAGCTCTCACACTCCGTACACCAAAGAACGACGATGAACCATGTGTTAAAAATATGCACAAATTTTGAGCCATTATTTGTCAAAACCTCTGCACTATGACTGTTGGGAGGATCAATGATCAGGGTTATGATTATCACAGCTATTATTTATACTCTACATTTAGAGGCCTTTACTCATACTCTATATTTGATGATGACTAAATGTTACAAATGTGATGTAAGGTCCCAGTAGCCCCATACATAGTGCCAATGTGCTGGACTCCCTCCACTTGTTGGCCCTATGCCCACATACATGTAGCATCAGGAAGGGAGATGATTTTTGAAATAGAAACACACATTTTTTTTGTGCAGATTTTCCCCCAGTTGTCACTTACCATTGCTCATCAAATTTGTGAAAATGTGCAAGACCGTTTTGGTGCAACTTTATGAAGAATCTCTGAGCTGCATGTGCATGAGCCATGACCATCTGTATGACTTCACTGTTGTAGTATAAAGTCTTTGTCACACATAACGCTACCACCGCGGAACATGAACCAGCAGCAAGCAGCGCAGAGTAAAACAGTGCACTGCGACACAAAAAGAAAACTAGTATGCTGCTATTTCAGCGAATCAAATCAGCACTTATGATCATGCGCATCAGTAAACATCATAGCACCTTGAACGATGCTTAAACGGTTAGCCCCATAAATACTGGCAACATGCTGGACTACTTCCACAGGTCTGCTTGACCCTAGGCAAGTTTCCATTTGAAAGATCATCAGAAACAGTTCCTTATTCTATGTGTGCCTAGGACCAAGAAATGGAAGGAGTCCAGCATACTGGCATTATTATATGGGTTAGCCCCGGCGGCGCTAATGGGGGGGCACGGGGGGGCAAATGCCCCCCCAGTTATTTTTTTTGCCCCCCCCCCCCAGTTTGCCCCCGTTTTTTCCCCAATGGCAGAAATTGAGTTTAATCCCAAACCATTGCACCCAATTTGTTACAATGTTGTTTGCACTGTAAATAATAAACTCAATTTCATCCATCATAATTAGCTGGCACCATCAAAAAAGCCCAATACACTTTCCATCTCCGGCAATGTTAATAAAATGTGGATTTATTTATCTGTGCAAGCTTGGAAACTTGCTATAAATAGAAATGCATTGTCTGCCCAAAACCGTAAGCAGCCATTGTACACGCAGTTCGCACAAACAGTGCAAAATCTTATTTCTAGAGTGAATTGTAGGCTTATACAGTACATTATAGACTTTTGTTTGCCCCCCCTAGGTTTGTCCCCCTCTTGCCCCCCCCCCCAGATTAACCGGTCTGGTGCCGCCGCTGGTTAGCCCCACTCATGTGGCCAAGGTGAATCCTTAGCTACACGTCTAGGTCATTAAATTATACAGCTAAGAATAAGATGGGGTGCATCCAAATCCCCAGTTGGTTACAAAACGCTGACTCTCCTGTGTGAGGGATGCACCCCAAATTTAGCTGTATGATTTACTGACCTGGAGGTATAAATAAGGATTCACTTTGGCCACATGAGTGGGGCTAGAGTCTACCTAGACTAGTTGTGATAATCGTAACCCTCCATCCTCTTGACGGTCGGATACCGGATGGTTATGAGTCATCCAATGTAAAAAATTCCTGAAATTGCAATTTCAACCATTTTTGTCAGACTAGTCATGATTTCTGAAAAAATTGAGCAAATCTGGTGACCAGTCTGACAAAAATTGTCGTAAATGTAATTACAAAAGATACCGCGTGATGTCATCATGCATATTCATGACTTGCCATACACACGCACACCCAGATCAGCCGGTTGCCCTGACTTCTCACGATCAGCAGGCAGAGGCGGCCCGAAGTCACGAACGAATGTAAATTTTGTACATGTTTTTTTCTGTTGCCATTTTCAAATCATCACATCTGAACAAAGGAATCATTTGGTAAGCCCTGTCATGTATCATAGTAATTTCACAAATGTAAAGAATAATACGGTTTTTAGGCCAAGATGGCGTCCGACCGCACTCCGTGTATTTTCGTGTTTTTTCTGGTTAAAAATTCAGACTTTTCGTGAAGTTATGCCATCGCATTTTTGTTCATATTACATAGTACACATATTTCTAATAAATCCTTGGTTTATTTGCTGGTTTTAAGGTATCTGAAACTTGTTGTCGGCGTGTTGTCGGCACTCTGGACTTGTTGTCGGCGTTGTCGGCGTGTTGTCGGCTTTTAGTAGGACCTCCGCAGGGTCGTTCATGAAAAACGATGGCTGGACATGATCAACGGAAACCGGGAATGTCTAAAAAATCATCATTTTTTAGCCGGACAAATTTCCGTGAGTACAATTTCTTGCCTGGTTTTACATCTTAAACATATGGAGAGGCCAGTTGGCAGTTTTGAAGGTAATTCGTTGGGTATTTCCGTCATTTTGGGGCATTTTTGGTGTGACATCTCTGATTTTTTATGAAAATATTGCACTTCCCCATATTTTTGGTAGCTTTCGCTGGGGCGCTAGTATGACAGAAAATGTCAAAATTTCGAAAAAGGAATACAGCGCCCCAGTTACTGGGTCTAGTCTGAACCGGAACCGGGAAACTGACTGACGACATGCCACCCAACAACATGACATGGAACATTACCTGCAAGATGTGCTTTTGATGAGATAAGTCTGCCAGACGTTCCTCCAGCTCCTCCACTTTGCCAGCATGATCTGCCTTTAAGTTGTCGATAATGAGGTTTTTCTGAGATAGTTCAATCTTCATCAATTGTAGGTCATGTATCATTTGTTTTCGCTCAATCAGTTGCTTGGTCACTTGTCTTTGCTTGTGGATTCCTCGGCGGTCTCTTCTTCTCTCTGTTTCGGACTCGTCCTCTGCTGATATTGACAGGTCGGTCGCCAGTGAGGTGCTTATATCACCTGTCTCTAATTCACTCAACATACTTGATATATCTTGGTGCTCCATGACGATATTTTCATGCTTTTTAAGCCAGAAACCAGTTTGCACTTACGGTTTTTTGTACGAACCGCGAACAATTGTCACAATCTGGTTTCTAGACGTTCATGATTAAAAAATGCAGTCACGATTAAGAATAGTCGAGTATCCGACTATTGGGCATTTATGTAGGCGCCCTCTCTAGTATAAAAAGTAGCAAGTTTATTTATTTTTCTTACGTCATAGACTTAGACTAGTCTTTCGGCGCAAGGATAACTGCAAGCAAATTTTCGTGCTTACTGTAGCCGAAAAACTTGTTTAAGTGTAAGCGTATTTCACAGGTTAGCAAGAAAATTTGGCTGAAAAGCTGCTTGTGCGTTCACCATGGTTTGCATCGTTAGTCATTCATTTTCATACAGTAAGCACTGGAAGCCTTGCAGCATGCCTTTTCATTTGCTTACGGTTAGCAGTGCTATGAAATGGAAACTTGCACACTAAGCACAAAATCGGCCATTAAGCAGCTCTATGAAATTGGGCCCTCTGGTCTGACTAGATTTGTGGACAAGTCATTAAATGTCCGACTGACATCTATCTTGCGAGATTGCTGCTCCGCCCGAGCGAGACTACTGCTCTCACGATAGCCTTGACCAAGGCGTTGGAGATTGATTTGTTCTTTATTTATTTATTTGTTTTCTTTGCGCCGCACAGAGCTAGCGTGCCTTGTTTGCGTGTCACTCTGCATACAGTACAGTACTGTCAGTACAGTATTGTCACGCACTGCATGCAGTATTGTCATGCTATGCGCCCGCTCTATGTGTGCGTACGTGTATGCTATATGGTACTAACCGATGGCCTCCGCATGCGGACAGTAATACGAGTGCGGATGACCTGCGCACAGTAGTAATACGAGTGACACACATTACGCACAGTGCTATATGTAAAACTGCGACCGCCTTAGGCAAGGCTATCATTTTGCTATTCCGTGCCTAACCCCAAACTAGTATACCCGAGTACTCCAAAAGCAAAATAACCCTCTTGGCAATGTGGTCATCGAGTGATCTACTATTACTAATGCCCATCTATCTACACAGGCTACCCCAAGCCCCATTTTACACACCACCCACCCTCCATGCCTCACCCTACCAACCATTTCCCTAAATCATTTGGTGCTGGATGTGTGGTATGGTCTACCCGCCCCCCCCCCTCCCATTGTGTCATCATTAGGTTTTGGGAATCTCAGTAACTTTTAAGAAGGTTTTCTGGGGGGGGGTGCTTCAGTACAAAAGGGGGAAGAGCGAGCATGACTGTAGGAACTTTTTGGGGGAAGCTGCCTCTGAGCACTGCATATACGCCATAGTGTACTATCAATCCCAGAGTTAAAAAAATAAAAATCAAACACAACATTTATTTTACAAATCTTATTTTATTTCTTGTATAAGACTAATAAATCCAATTACAGTGACAACATGAGCGCTTAATCTTCTGCTTGACTCAAAATTTTAACAAAAGTATTTGTTAAAAATAGTTTTATTAATTTCAACATTTTTTATAATAGTTATGCAAAATTTACAGAAACTAGTTTAAATGTTCTTATTATGAAGCAGAAATTTCAACAAATGTTTTTGTTAATGAAAAATTTACAATAAATTTAAATAACTGTTACTGTCTGCATATTAATGATAAGTGGAAGTCAATATCAACAGTATCATAGTTTGGAATCTTTCCAGAATAATTAGAATGTGTCATTATTTTGGTCAACAGAGGGCAGTATTTCAATTTCCATTTCCATTACCTGTTTTAATGATAACATATACCAAGCAGAACTACTGCAAGATCTGACTACTGCCAAATGGAATGATGAACATAATATTAATATATACATAAATTGTGTTACTTTTTGGAATAGAGCATTACTCTGTCCATCATAACACAATATTTCACTGATATAAGAGGTTTGGAAGGAGTCATGTTAATGACCCTGCAATTATAAACATTAATATTTCACATGACAGACTATATCAGACATTAATAGAAAATGTTGAACAATTTAAATAAAAACAATACACAAGATGTATTTATGTACAATGCTGTTTAAAATCAGTCCTGCATAGTTATGGACAAATGGCTATTTCAAATATTCTAAAAAGTGTCTTAAACTTTAACAAATATGTGGACTTCAATTACATGTCCACCCAAAAACAGTATTGTTAGAATGTTGTCCATTTCGCATTATAAATTTTAAAAATGATGGAAAATTTATTAACAACTTAAAGGAATTTTGAGTTTGTCCTTGAAGCTCAGCTGGCACAAGCAGAGTAAAAAAGTGGTGCAACTAAGATTATACAAAACCATTTATTTTGATCATTTAGGTTTATAAATTACCAAAAAAGTTACTGATTTCTTTGCAGACTTAACCCACCAAGAAATGTTAATGAATAGAAATAAAGGACTTTCCAACTTAGAAATGTGTTGCCCTTGCTCTGCTGTATTAGTATGAAGATATTTTTGTAAATACAATCACAAGGAATTATTCCCAATCAATGACAAACTTAGTTTTATCTTACACTAAGTTAAACACTTACAGTCTCACATCAAGGGAATGTACATTATCATACATCTACTAAACTTCAAACTTGCTGAAATTCATGTATAACAAGTTAAATATACAAAAGAGTCTATTATTAAATACATTATAAATGGACAGTATTTTGCATAAATTTCTTTACGAATTTCTCTTTACCAGAGAAACACAATAGTTTAAAAAATATATATCATTTGGTTGGGTTTATGATTTAAACAAATTCTTCAGCTGTTTGTTCGATATAAACTGTCTTTTCAGGAGGGATGGTATCTTGCAGCTGGGAGATGTCTGCAAAGACACCCATGAAAGTCTCAAAGCGTGGACCCCAGTTCAAGAATTGGTCCCAACTGAATTGTCCATTTGTTTTCTGAGGGTCCATAGTTTCATCTTCTGATGCAAAGAGGGTACTCAGGGAGCCCCCTGTGGAGTTAAGACCCTCTTTCTTCTTGAAGGGAGCGCTAAATTGTTCATAAGTCTCAGCTTCTTCATCCTCCTCCACACCATCGTCCACCTGGGAAAGACGAGAGAGAAGCAGCATTCCTGGATCAAGATCTCTTAATTTCTGTTTCTCATTTTCTGAATCCACTTCAGAGCATGTGAATGAGCCAGCCGTCTCATCAGACGATGATGACTCAGGAGGTTCAAGGAGTGGTGAGGGTTCAAGATCTGAGGGAAGTGGAGGGAGTACTGGATGATGTCTACGTTTGCTGCTCACAGATGAAAGGTTATCAATAGTACTGGCATGGCTCCCAGTCATTAAGTCTGGCCGAGCTGTGTTTAGTCTCTTTACTTCTTCTACTGTTAAGCCCAATGATCTGCTTAGGTCTCCATGAGATTTTTCTTTTAATCTACTGCGAGGACGGGGAGGTCTGTGTGTTTCACGTGGCTTAGGGTTGGCATGAGTTCTATCTCCCTGTCCACTATGAAGACTACTCACATCACTATGATGCCCCTGGCTTCGTAGCTCACTCTGATTAAAACTATGATCAGATCCTACAGGGCTGGCAACATTTCTTATTGGCGTATTGGCTCGGCTAAGGCGTAAGGGTGTTGCTGAGCGCAATGTGGGTTGATTATTAATAAGTAAGGCTGGGCTTTGTCTCATGGTTTGAAGCGCTGGACTCTGTCTAGCCATAGCACCAGCTGGACTTGATCTCATGTTCTCCATTATACTGGAGCCACTAGGGCTGCTTCGTAAGTGCAGTGAGTTAGGATTTGGATTGTGACTGATACTGATATGAGTTGGAGTATGTCTGGAAGATGTTTGGCTAACAGGGCTTTCACATGGTGGAGTCCCAATCCGAGCTAGCATGGGGTTTGGTGAGTATCTGTATGCATGACGTTTCTGCTTTCGTTCTCTTCCATCGTGGTAATATCTATAGTGGTATGCTGGCTCAATATCGGATGGAGCAATACTGCTAGCATTTTCAAGATCATAGTGTTCTGGTACATCAAGGTCTCTTCCGGATGCCTCTTCACCAATCACTACATCATCAGTATCAACAATGAAGGAATCCCCTGGCATATCAGCATGTGCATTCTGCTCAATGATATCTGGCTGTTGTCTTATCACATCCATGCTGTTGGCTGTCTTGTTATGTGAGCCAATCATAGTGGGATTATCAAATGTATCAGAGCTGAAACCAGGATTATCAAGGGAATCCATTGAGAAGGTGTTCTTAGCATGGTTTGCGGCATTCTTCCTGGCTGTCTTAGCTTTGTTACGATATCGTAAAAGTAACAGGAAACAACACAAGATGATGACAAGAAGCACTATGGAGAATACAGCCACAAGTGCAATTAAAACTGTGCTGTCATTTGGAGCACCTGTTGCTGGTATCTTACATTCATCTCCAGTGAATCCTGCCTGACACTCACAGGAATAACCCTCTCCATCAATATTACATATCTGACCCTCTGGGCAGGGATTTGGTAAACACACATTGACCACATTACAGTCTTCTCCAGTACTCTCTGATGGTACAGCGTCAAACATCTCATTAGCGCCATCTAGAGGCAGAGCTTTACCATTCATTTCAAAGTCCTCTAGGCAGCCAGAAAAAGCTGAAAAGAAAAACAACATCATAGGAGACATTAGAAGATTCATTCTTGCAATATTTATTATTTATTATGTGCATCCAATGTTCAAATTCTGCAAAGTGATTCTCAGTCAAACTCAACTACTTGTGCACAAATTTAAGTTGACAAAAGTTGCGTTGCATGCTGTTTGCATGCAATTTATCACAAATTCATAAACAGAACAATCTAAGAAAAGCTTTAAAAGAAGTAAAATGTTGAATGTGGATGAGTGTTGTTGTTGATAACATACCAGTGATATTCTTGCCATTGATGTACAAAGGTTTCTTGGTACCACCCAGTGACATGCCGTTTACATCTAGTCCAGTAAAGTCATGAGGTACATCATTGAATCGCTGCGAGTTTCCATCCTCACCAACCTCTAGAGAGATAGTAGCACCCTCTCGGTACAAATTGATGTTATGCCACTTCCAGTCAGTCAAGTTCTTCTTCAGGCTGACAATGCCCTTGGTTTGGCCAGCTGAACCAAAACTGTACTGAACTTTTCTGTTTACAATCTGGGATGAGTGAAAACAATGGGATAAACATAAGTCTCAGTGCTGTGTAAACCAATTACACAATCTTGACAAGTAGAAAATACACACATTATCTTAACACTGTTTACTTTAGATTGAGACTACATTTGTTATTCCTTAATCTGTTTTCTCATAAAATATACAAATAATGAATGTTTATGAGTGCAATGGTGCGAATATTTTCATGAGTTGAAAGATGGAATGTTCTTTTCAACGAGGCGGAGCCGAGTTGAATGGAACATTCCATCTTTCAACGAATGAAAATGTTCTCACTATTGCACGAATGAAAAACATTCATTATTTGTTTTATATAACATCCAAGTAGATCTTTGTCGTTTTAATTCGAGGATACAACTTTAAAAACTAACAAAGCGTACAGTATTTAATTGTGACATTACACCCATTTCTTTTGGTTCGGCTTGTTTGGATTCAACAGTGACTAAGTGCGTTCTGTACTGCTATTTTGAGACACACGGGCGCCATTATGTAGTATGTGCATTGCAGTATTACTGTACTGCTGCACTGATACGCACACGCAATGATGTGGTACGCACTGTGCAATAGAACAAATTGGATGGAACGAAAATACACGGTGAATGACGTAGCGTGCAATGGTACGTTTATTTGCTATCACGTGACGGACAATCCTCCAATCAAATGGCAAGGATCTGCCTGGGTGTTATATAACACTTGTTATTCCTTCCTGTTTTGTGCACTCTGAGATTGTCCCCTGATTTAATGTCAGTATAGACCTTTATCACACTGCAACCGTCTATGTCAGATTCCCCGTATACACAATGACACTGATAATCTTAGTTCTCAACTTATAAAAAGGGATCAGACTAATTTCCCTTCCAGCCTTTTCCATTGCTGCACCATGATAGAAGTCTGTAAACTTTGAGCCAGGGTTCCAGACCACACAACATACCTGGAGTACAGTAAAGGCGGCTCCTGACTCGACAAGCAAAAGTAATCCATGTGATGATCCTGTCCTGAATGACATAGAAATTGTCTGTGAGCTTGGTATGGTATCCCGTCTCCTCCTTCTAGTATCAGCTTTAGCTGCTTCCAAGAGTTGTTGACGCTGGAAGCTCTCCTTGACAACGTATTCAACAAAGCTGTCACCACCGAAGGAAAATGCTGTCGGAACTGTCGAGTCCAAACAAAAAAATTTATGAATAAATTTGTTCTTTAGTATATCTGTTGCACTGTTAGTTAAAAAACATTCAATTTTAATTTGGTGGTAGGTGAAGGGGGAGGGGGGAAGCAAGAGAAATCCTAAGATACATACCTTTATCACAGTTATCTCCAGTTGAACCTGCTTGACATTGACACCAATGATTCCACCATTCATCCATACACGAACTGTTACCACTGCATGGATTATTATTACATGTTTCTGTATTTCTGTCGCATCCTTCACCAGTCCCTCTCTCAGCTAATGGGGCAGATAGATTCAATGGTTGACCATTAATGTAAACATCACGGATACATCCTAAGAAGTCTGCTGAGGATACCTGCCAGGATCGAGCTAATATAACGTTGATAGACTCAGTACCTCCAAGGCTAAGTGGCACATCATTCACATCAAGGTACCTGTCAAATTAATCAATTCAAATTAGAATGTTATGACATCACTCATAAAACAAACAAATTAACTCAACTTTATCTCCAAGATATCAAGATGTTAACTATTTCATGTAGAATTTAAAACTGTGAAAACAATCTCATTGGATAGTTGTAGGGGTTCTCTTCACGGACTCAACATTTCAAGCAATACGCTCTGATTGTCTTCATCAGTATAGAAGATTAACCAAGTGTTTCATTCTGGTTGATATTATTTGCAACTTATCATGGAGAGTCTATGCTTACATTTGATTTCCAATTCCACCAGATGCCCTGCAGAAACCATCAGTTTCGGATGAAAGACAGTCATCAACAGTCAACATACCATCCTGAAATGAAATAAACATGGATAAATTAAGTTGAGGAATAATACTCATCAATCCAGAAGACATTTGAATCATTAGAAGAAGGAGATGGTTCCTTGGCTTCATTATGGATTCCTGCTGTATAATGGATGAGTTCAAGTGATGATTGATGTAGTATGTAGTTGAATGGGTTGAATCCAGACTGTCTACAACCAGTCTCCTAGCTTTAAAGTGTATGAGGTTACAATGAGACCAGAATGGTTTTGCTGATAGTTCAACAGAACCCTTTACTGATGATGTCATTGTTTGTTTACTGCATTGCTCAGTGCTGTAACTGGGTACTGCATTTCAGACAGTTGTGCAGAGACACAATGGTTTCCCATTCTTCTGCGAAAAGGTAAACAAACTGTGCCGTCATCAGTACTGAGGTCTATTGAGAGAATATGAATTCTCAGAAAACAAACTAATTTCCGTGTGAGACTGATGACAAATAGGAGCTGACTCTCACATGTCTGAATTACGTCAAATAAATCAGGTCAGTATTTCTTATAAAGTGTTTCAAAAAGCTAGCTTGGTATAAATGATACAAATATCCAATCCACAGTCGCACATTTTGCATGTTTACAAAGAATCTTGTAGATTGTTTCTAATTTAATTCTCAATTTCTCTTTGTTACATCATGACACCCATACATAAAGATGTGATTGATTCTAACAGGTGTTACTATTGTACTGGATTACGTGCATCAAGGCATAAGTCCAATCCCTAGAGGACTCAGACCTCTTGACATCAATTTCTCTGGTTTCAACCCAATGCAGATTAGCCTATTTATTTCTGCAAATAGTTTAAGGTATTATTATGTGGGATTTGAAGATATGGATTCTCATCTTTGTATCAAAGCAAGGATGAAGGGCTCTTTAGAGAGTCATAAAATCAAAGGACCATAAATGAGTTAGCAGAAGAAAGTGCTTAGTTGTGAATATATTCTATGCTAATAGCAGCAGGTTATATTTACAAAACTAGTTATGCTTACCAGCTAGTTATGCTTACCAGCTGGTTATTGCTTACCAACTGGTTATGCTTCCCATTAAGATTTGCTTATCAGCTGGTTATGCTTCCCTTAAGATTTTTTACTAGCCCTGTTTTTATACTTTTTATCAATGTTGTATGAAGCAAAATGAAAAGTGTTGACAAAATAAAATGCAAAGGACTGTTTCAGCAGCACACGACTGCAAAATATATGTGCATACGTACACAATGAAGTAGGCAATACAATGCCACAATAGAATTTTATGTCTGTTTTCACAGCATTCCAAATAGTTAAGAACAATTGTTGTTAGTGTTTTCTTTCTTTACGCAGTTTAGCAACCTGAAGACTAATGCATTACTAGGGACATATATCACGAGCAATGGCATCAACATTTTAGTGTTTGTACAACTAAAAATAAACCAAACCCTTCAACTTTTATTTCTTCTCTTCTGTACCGCTAAAAGGAGTGTAGCCATGAAGGGGTCTGACCTGACCAGTGATTGAACTCAATAAATAATGCAGCTGCTTCTAGTTTACTATTGAATGGATAAGCAACACCATCTCCGACATCATAGACAAATGTGATTACTTCAAAGGCATTTTTCCATCAGTAGACAAAAAGTGTGTGGTGGAAAGAAGAAATGAATCCTCTACAGACTAATAAAAATCCACATGTTGAGATTTAGGGGTTCTGGTAGGTGTTTTGACAATGACGGGTTAGTATCTTGTTTAATGGTTGCCTTGAAGGCAGAGGGCGAGTTTAGACAAATGGCTCCATTGTCCATAAATACAAGTGGAGACAAATTCCATATCTATATTAAGTTGTACAAAACAAAAATGAATATTTCAAGATTTAGCAGGAGAAGGATTAGTGAGCCAATGAGGTCAAACCAGCAGCTATTACTCCAGCAATGGTTTGAATGACGCTATATTCACAGTGGGTGTTTCCTTACTTATCTTAAGAGAGAGGGATGATTTGGAAGTTAAAAGTTTCCTTTGAAGGAAGGTATCTCGACTCAATATTTCAAACACCGAGTACGTATGCCAATGTCTAGTACCCCGTGTACAAGCATCCTAAAATAAGTACCTGTTTGTATGAGTTTGACAGATTTGAACTCTGATTGGCCTGACTTTCACAGCCCATACTTGGCTGATTTATGGAGCCCCTGGGGAAAGTTTTATCCCCAGGGTCTTACTAACTATTCTGAGGTTTAAAACTCAGATCAATTTCCATTTTCTCCTAACTTAAAGGGATGTGCACTGGCTTTTACAATTTAAAAAAAATTCAGTTTGTTTAAGTATAAAATGTTTGAAGTAAAATGACCTATTAGTAGGCCCTATAAGTTTGTAAGTCTTCTATGAAAATAGAATGTGTTTATTTTTCTGTCAAATTGTTGTTAATTAGTAGAAATAAAACATGTTTAAACTAGTGGATAAGAATGTATGTGTAGCCTCTATTTTCCACCAGCTCAAACCCTCCAATTGAAATTTGTGTATCAAGTTAGAGTTCTGTGGTGTTTGTTACAGATGAAAATGTCATGACAAAAAGTATCTAAACCTATTGCCATTAGTACAGTGTGATGAATCACTCAGTATTGGGTAATTATGTGTCAGCTGCTGTTTTATGTCTTCATTTCTCTGTCAAGTTTAATATCTACAGGGTCAGGGTTTTACTAACAAGTATCCCAAACATCAGTATAATGTTAAACAGGCACTCTGTCCTATAGGGAGTTATAATGTGATGTCTTTGAACTATTAAATCACTCAAAACTTTCATTTATCTGAATTTTAACATCTTTTATTTGAGTTTGTTTGTTTGTTTGTTTGTTAATTTGGGATTTTTAAGTGCTAGCTTCACTTCTTTTAAAGCAAATGTTTCAACCACATCATCTTTTTGATTCATTTTGTTATAATTACCCATTTCTGTCCGTATTCTTGATTAAAAGTCCAAAATCAAATACTGTAAGTCATTTGATAAATTGAAATTGAAATTGTTGATAACAACTTACCTTCCCAATACGCCTTGCTTCAACTGAATGCCATTGACCATCTGCAATCTCTTTGTCGGTGGATATCACTGTCACACCGTCACCTAGATTGTAGGAAAGTTGTAGCTTGCCAGATATAACTTCAAGTGTTAAGAACTCTGACTCAGCAGATGATGTCCCATCATGGTTGTACAGTAGCAGAGCGTTTGATGAGACTGTTGTGAATTGCATTGTGATGATATTCTGACTACCAGAGAGGGCTGAAAACTCCATATAAGAACCTTGCTGGAATCCAATACTCTTAAACTGACATATGTCGCCCCATTCTCCAAACTGACACTCACATCTGTAGCTACTACCTTCTTCAATACAGAGTCCATCATTGCGACATGGTTGCTTAGTACATGGTCCATTCTCACAGTCGTCTCCACTATAACCAGGCTTGCAGCGACATGTATAAGTACCTACTTGATCTTGACAAGTTCCACCATTCAAACAAGGATTTGGTGCACAATCATCTATATTGATGGCACATTCATTACCAGTGTAGCCTACTGCACAGGAACAGCTATAGCCTCCTATCTCATCAATACATACTCCTCCATTTAGACATGGTTCTGAATCACATTCATTAATCTGTTCCTCACAGGTAGGTCCAAAGAATTCATCAATACATTGACATCTAAACACACGCTGCATTACTGGACTCACAAAGATTATTGAAGGACTGTCAATAATTGTTTGTGTTTGTTCTAACTTGATATGATCGGTACACGTTCCCGAGTTACTGCATGGGTTTGTGGAGCAGGGTGAGTAATCAACTACATCAATAATTACTCCAGATTGGCTCATGATGGTTGCTTTGTTGTCCTTAATCAATTTGGCAACATCATCACGTAGTGTGTATCCATTATCATTTTTTATTGCAAGAGTCAAATCCATCTTATTGACTTCATTCTCAATGGTATTCAAGCTCAGAACCAGAAGCGTTTCCCGATTGTTGAGGAATGTCGACAATGACGCAGAGAAACGATCATAGTAGTCAGATAGGAAAGTCTCTGGGACTAAATCAGACAATCGAAGTGTGATACTGTTGGTGATGGAATCATTGTTAAAGGCTTTGTAGGAGACAATGAAATCTGAGAGTATGGCTGGATGTTGGCCATCATCTCCTGTTATCTCAAGTGTATACTCCGACTCTGTAGAATGCATTCTGGAGTTTAATTCACATCCGGATTGGATTGAAAAAACATTCTGATCACCGTTTACAATCTGACATGCAAACATATCCCCAGTATCAAGATCATTAGGTCTAACAAGACCAATTGTTCCTCCTGGGAATACAGACTGATATGCTTTGACTTCAATACGGGCATTTCTTGCAGATGAAGGGTTGTCATTTTGGTCCTGTACAATGATGTGGATTGTTGATACAGCTGTCATCTCAGGAACCGCTCCATCTCGGCATTCAATGGAAAGATAGTAATCACTCTCCAGTTCTCGATCTAAAGTCCGAGTAGTTCTTAGGAGTCCAGTGTTTGATTGTAAAGTAAATGATGAGCTGTCTGCATTGGGTACCAGGGTGAATGTAAATAAGCTAGGATTGGAATTAACATCTGGATCAGTAGCATTGAGTATCATCACATTAGTAAAAGGAGCTTCATTCTCTGATACAAACCCAACATCATTTCCTGGTAGGAAGACAGGACCATTATCATTGACATCATCTATATTGATAACTACTTGTGTCAATCCTGTTTGAGGTGGATCTCCTGTGTCAATAGCTCCTACTGTCAGTCTATAAGTGGCCACTCTCTCTCGATCTAGTTCTGATGCAATTGTTATACTTCCAGAGAGTGCATCAATTTCAAATGCACCTTGATGGTTACCATCCATTATTGCATATGAGAACTGTCGGAAATCGTTGCTTTGGTCATAATCAACAGCAGTTACTCTAGTAACAAAGGTATCTACATCATCCCCTTCACTGACCGTTGCTTGGTAGAGATCATTTGGGAACTGTGGTGGGTCATTTGCATCTAGTATAGTGATAGTAATTTGAGCTTCATCAATGTTGTCTCCAGTGATAGGTCCAAGATTCTTAGCAAGGACAGATAATGTGATAGTATCTTTAGTCTCCCTATCCAGCTCACCATTAGCCTTTGAGACTAGAATTTCTCCACTGAGGATATTAAGAGCAAATCCTTGCTGATTACTGGATCCAACAAGGAGGTACTGCACCTGTCCATCTACTCCCTGATCACCATCACTAGCATAAACCATACCCACAACAGCACCATCAACTTCAGCTTCACTCACAGAGAATTGATAAGATGGTTGGACAAACTTTGGATTATCTTCATTGACTCCTGTTAGATGAACTGTGACATGAGCAATACCAAACTGAGATGTGTCTTCATTTGCAGCTTCAACAGACAATTGAAACACTTTTAAGTTTCCTTCATAATCCAAGCTTCCTTGGGTTCGAATCGCGCCTGTGTCACGATCGATGATAAATAGATTGACACCATCACCACCAATGATGTCATAAGTGAATTCAGCATTGATGCCTGTATCTGCATCCATTGCAGTAACAGTAGTAACGTATGTTGCACTGGGTGAATTCTCAGCTACTTTAGGATCATACTGGGCTGGATTGAAGATTGGAGCATTGTCATCTACATCAAGGAGATAAACTGTCAAGACAGTACTGTTATGCTTACTATTCAATCCTTGATCTCTTACTTTAATCTGCATAGTGTGTGATGTAAACTTCTCATAGTCTAAAGCCTGAGCTACAGTAACTGAACCTGTTCCTTCCTCGATGGCAAACAAACCTTGTTCATTACCACTCGCAATGGAATACAGAAGCATACCATTAACACCAGAATCTAAATCTGTGGCTGACACACGTCTAACTTCTGATCCCACAGATAGATCTTCATTGACTGACACTTGATACGTTGGTTCATCAAACATTGGTGTGTTATCATTACTACCAGTGACCAGAAGTTGGACATTAACTTGTGCACTCATGGGTGAAGGCAATCCTTGGTCCTTGGCCTCCACAATAAGTTTGTAATAGCTTCCAATATCGGATTGTAGACTCAACCTGACTTTGATCCAACCAGAATCTTGCTCAATATCAAAAAGAGATGATCCATTACCACCAATGATTGAATACTGGATGCGTGCGTTCTGTCCATTGTCCAAACTTTCTGTGGCAATGATCTGCAGAACATAATCATCTACTTGGAAGTTGAACGGGACTGGAGAGAAATACTCAGTTTCTTGAAAGACTGGTGGGTACTCATTGGCATCGTAGATTGTCACAGTCACTTGGACTTCAGTGTATTGAGAAGGTACTCCTTTGTCTCTTGCAAGAACTTCAAGATGGTACACATTAGGGTTAGATGAGCCAAGAGGTTGAATGTAGTCTACTGGTGTCTTAATGGTAATATAACCAGTATCTTCATTAATGCTGAAGTAATCAGACCTAGACTTCATGGTGAATAGACATCCTGGTTAGCTCCTACATCAAGGTCTGTAGCACTGACTTGTAGAGCAGAGGAGCCTGATGCTAAACCTTCAGGTAGACTAACACTATATGATGGTTGGGTAAATGTTGGTGAGTTATCATTGACATCAGATATTGTGATGGTCACAGTTGTGTCTTTAACAAATGACTCGTCACCAGCTGAGACGACAAGCTGATATTGACTCTTTGTCTCTCTATCCAACGACCCATTGACACGGATTCTCCCTGTTAGGGAATCAATGACAAAGTCACTTGAACCGTCACTTTCGATGGAATATCTGATATCATTCACAACGTCAAGATCTAATGTTGTAATGGTTATCACATCAGCTCCAATGGGGGAATTCTCTGGTACGATTGCACTGAATAAATTGGTAAAACTCAATTCACTATCATTGATGTCATCTACAGTTACATGAACAGTAACTTGAGCAGTCTTAGCGGGGCTTCCTTGGTCTTCAGCTTGAACTGTCAATGTGTATTCAGGTGTTGCTTCTCGATCTAAGACTTTGTTTGTCCGCAGCCATCCTGTACTAGAATCGATTCTAAAATCATTATTAGGGTTACTTTCGATCCTTACAGAGTAGATGATATTACCAAATAAAGAACTGTCTGCATCAACAGCATTGATTTGTACAACATCAAGCCCAGATGATTGTTCTTCCAATGCATTCCCTCTATAAACAGCCTGATCAAAGACTGGGTAGTTGTCATTGACATCAAGAACATTGATGGCAACTTGTAACAAACTTGATAGCGGTGGGGTGTCACCATCACGAGCTTCAACTAGAAGAGAGTACCTCTGGATAGCTTCATAATTTAAACCGGCAGTATTAACTGCCAATCTTCCACTCTGTCCATCTACAATGAATGAGTTCTCAGTATTGCCTCCTATGATGTGGTAAGTAACATTCCCTTGTTGTCCACTCTTTGGGCTCACAGCTTGTAGTAACACTACTTCTGTATTGGCTAATGCATCTTCGTTGATTGTATATATTGTACCATCAGATGGATTCTGAAACACTGGGAATTGTCCTGATGCATCAAATGTGATTTGCACTGTAACCATAGCTGTATGAGATGGATTACTATCAGCAGCTGATACTTCTAATGTGTAGGATCCACTTTCAGATGTGAGCTGTCTAGCTGTAGTAATGAAGCCAGTATCAGCATTAATGTTAAACCTACTGGTGTCTCCATTGATGACTGAGTACATCAGCTTTGCATTATCACCAATATCAGCATCCTGGGCCTTCACAGCCATCACATAGGTACCTGAAATAATATAACAAATAAGTCAAATTATAAATCATTGTCTGTAAAGTGTAGATCAAGCAGATTGATGGCGTCATCATCTAGTGCTGCATGATTTGGGGTCAATACTGAACTCTTATGAATTTCTAATACCCATTTCAAGCTGCATGTGGTAGAAATTGACCTCCACAATGGCGGAGAGCAGTAGCTGGATGAGACAAGGGATCTAACAATGAGATAGTCAACAAAGCAAACACTCACCTGCTGGTGTAGTTGATGGTATCAGGGCTTGATAACTCGGTACAGTAAACTGCGGTGCATTGTCATTAATGTCCTCTAGATGAACAGTGACAGTTGTTTGACTGGTCCATATGTTACCATCCTCTACAGTGACAATGATGTCATAGCTAGATTGCTCCTCTCTATTGAGTGGTCCTGCTGTTAGAATCTCTCCAGTCACTGGCTCAATTGTAAACTTACTTCCGATAGTATTATCAAGTCTGTATCTGTAAAAGTTTAAGATCATTTCGGGATGTGTTTTATTTATTGTTATCTTGAAGTGTTTATCATTCTTACATTGTATCTTGTAAACAAGTTCATCCTCACACAGGACTTATCATACACTGGAGTATCTTTTTCACTCTTAAAATTTTCTAACAGATGTCAAGACCATTTTAATTTTGCAAAGGGCACTCCATTTGAAAATCTTTAAGTCTATGGGAAACTTTTGAAGGGGCACCAAGACCAAGACCAGGGCAACAGAGGGCATTGTCTCCATATAATTCCAGGCCTATTATAAGCCCAGTAAAAACATCACCATCAAATACCCAATACAAAAACAGAGGAGTATCAATTTAGCATCAATGTGAAACAATAATGCCATACCTCAAAGTGGCAGATGAATCTTCATCAGTAGCAGTGACTTGAATGACTGGACTATTTGGACTTATTCCCTCTGGTATGGTCGTTGTATAACTTGGGAATTCAAACTGAGGTTGATTGTCATTGTCATCAGTTACTGTGATTGTTAATTCAGTTGATGTCTCCAGTGGTGGATTTCCTGAAAGGATAAAATAAAACAAGAAAAACACTTTATTAATATCAAATTTGCAATTAAAAATTAAATAATCAAGATTCTGTTTAAAAGATTGTTTGCAAGAAAAAAACTAAGGCAGCATAGGAAAGAAACATTTAAAAATAATAGCCTAATATGAAACAAAGAACGAACTGTAAGTTTGGTAAGCTAAACCATGAGGCATAGAGCAAAATGCAACGTATCTTTGGTAATACAATATTGATATTTGTGAACATCTAGTAATAGGGATCTATTTGAACTACCGGTACACTGTTTACATCAAGCAGTGGGGATGACAGCAATCTATCATCATTACTTAATAAACAAGTAACATGTAAAACTGAATGGAAACCACCCTTTAATTGAGAAATCTTTCAAGATGTGGTGGTTTTTTAAAAAGGTGTCACTGCCTGAAGTTATCCAGCCACCTACTATTACTGTTCCCGCAAGACTAGTTGCCACAAACCAAACACACATTGCTAAGAGAATTCAATGCATGATTTATTCCTAGACTTAGCAAATTGCAATACACAAAACTACACAGTCATTTTGCTTCTCCCAATGGTCCAATAACACAATTTTCTCACACATTTCTTCTGGTTAGTTCCAAGTTTTTCAACCTTCCTGTTTCATTACACCCATTTTGTCACGTATACGCCAACAAATTTAAGGTGGACACATAATTCAACTTCAGACAAATTTTGGTCTCCGATGTTAAGTTTAACCATCCCCTTTGTTAGAGTCTTCCTTATTAAGATACAGTACATGTACTTTGCATGGGAGTCAAGTTTGTCCAAAGAAAGATTATCAAAACAAACAAGTTTATCCTTTGAAAAAACTTGCACATTAACTTGAAATAACTACTTGATTTGTTTATGTCTCAGCTCAGTGAGAGTATTTTACTGTCAATGAAGGATACAAGGATGCATGATTTATTGGTTTTTGGTTCATTTTGATGAGAAACGAGGGCTCTTAAAAATGAGTGAATACAAGTACAGAAATAAAAGACTTTAGAGATGGCCTAATTCTGGTTTCTGTAAAGAGAACAAAATAGAATCACAAACCACAGGAATTCAGAGATCAACATTACATGTTGGTAAAAAACTGAAAACAATGTCCACAGGCAGATATTCCATTTTTGTTTTTCCAACATGACTGACATATACACACCAAAGTAAACCAGCACATTTTAAAGCAAGTTCAGTACAATGTCAATCAAAATTGTGTATACAGATCACATAGATTAGACATAAATCCAAAGCTCCCTTGCAGTGTTTACATTTTGTACTTCAATTATTCCTTTCCTTTCCAATCCTGCCCGGTTGGGCCTATTTCTGAATCCAATACACCAAGGTCTGTCTATTTTGTACTTAATTTTGACAAGGTTACATGTGACTACTTTTATAAAAGCTGTCACCCTTTCCCTGGAGGGTAAACGTGTTTCCTTTGACAGTAGTTCTGCTTACTACTGATAATCCTATAGACAAGATCTTACTTCATCCAGGGGATTTACTATAATGTGAAAAGAGGAGGTTTCAATGTCAGTGTGAAACTAGTTTTCTTATTCATGGGAGTTAAAGACTATTACCTACCTATCCATTCAGGGTTTCTTCTCGTCCATTTTAGCAAAGGGTGGGAAGGGGTATTGTGTTGTTGTCGTTTTTTTGATGAGGGTGGTCTGAGGGCTTGAGTAGTCTTTTGTCGTTCTGGGGCAAAGGATCGAGCTACAAACTGACGACAAAGGTACCTCATTTGAAAATTGCTTTGAACTTAATAGCCTTTTGGTTGGTACACAATATGCTTGCTTGGACACATTTATCGTTTCAAAAAGGGTATTTGTGGGTGGTAAAAGCATGGTACAAGAAACTTGATAGTTTGCTCTGTAACTATTTCAAACACAATACCTTGCAAGCTACACTTATTATAATATGTCACGTACATTTAGGTTAATTCTGCAAGTAAAACACAACTGAACATGTTTGTTTGCTCCTATTTTTTTTAAGAGGATTTCATTCGCTTAACAAAGTGAATTATCTGGAGCAAGGCTGGACGGCGTACTTTTGTAACTAACAAAATAGATTTGAGTGACATGCAGGGCCTTGGAACATGTATGAGTTTGATCTATGCTTGAACTATAGGGTCCTTCCTCTACGCTTGTTTGACCTGACTGATTCTGTAAGACCATGGAGGCATGGTTTGCTTTGTGTTCTTGAAACTACTGCCATTGACACCCCACCCTTGTTTCAAATAACTTCTTAATTTGTTCATACAAATAATCAACAACAACAAAATAACAAATAAAAGAATTACACATGATAGAAAATACACCTGGCTGCCTCAGGAACAAAACATGAAATTTTCCCATGAGCAACATTGCGATAAGTCACGTGTGAGTAAACATTGATCAAGTAAATATACTGATGTGGCAGTTTAGATTACCGGCTGCAACTCTATTGCCAATCCTGAGGGCAGTTCAGAACCTCTGTAGAAAGCTTCTGGTTTCATACAAAACTCACGCACAGCAGTTTGTTTTTCACCAGGAGTTTGAAGGTACATGTCAATAAGCCTAAATGCAACTCTGTTTCTAAGCTTGCCTTACACTCTACTGAAACACACAAGGAAGTGACTTTATGAGTTTGTATCTTAATCCTGCTTAAGGGCCTTCCACATCAATTCATGTGAATTTTTTTGTTGTGTGAATTCATTCACTGGAAAATTCAACATGACAATCATTTAGTAAGGGAAACAAACTGTGGATTTTTGTCATTCTGATTAGCTTTTCAGTCTGTATGAAGGAAAACATGTCTCAATAATTGCAATCCGAGTAACAAAATGCGCGTGGTAATACTCTCTACTATGACCAAGTACAATTCAATTATAGCTATATAATGGAGCTGTAAATTAGAAACCAAATTAAAAAACGTGCTCCAGCAGCATTTACAAGAATATATGGACATCATTGTTAACAAGTAACAATCAACTAGACATTTTATGCCAGAGCACTTTATATGGCAATAGTGTTCAGAAATATCAAGAGTTAAAAAATAACCTCCAACATCAAATCTGAAGCACAAAGATTCATGCTTTGTTGAGATCAAATGAAATGATGTTTATATGAAAATGTGACTGGATGTGTTCCTTCTGACAGTTCAGCTAATCCTAGCACAACTTGGTGACTGAAATTACCTCTATAGAATATAACTATGCATAGATAACATTTCTTTATTTATGCATAGATTTGACCTTGCCTTGATATCTGAGTAATGAGGCTTGGTTGATTGTTTTGTACTTCTTCAAAATAAATAAATCTACCAAAAAACAAACTAGTTTGTTAAACATTAGTTTGTAAAACACTAGTTTGTAAAACACCAGTTTGTAAAACACCAGTTTGTAAGACACCAGTTTGTAAGACAACAGTTTGTAAAACACCAGTTTGTAAAACACCAGTTTGTAAAACACCAGTTTGTAAAACACCAGTTTGTAAAACACCAGTTTGTAAGACACCAGTTTGTAAGACACCAGTTTGTAAAACACCAGTTTGTAAGACACCAGTTTGTAAGACAACAGTTTGTAAGACACCAGTTTGTAAAACACCAGTTTGTAAGACACCAGTTTGTAAGACAACAGTTTGTAAAACACCAGTTTGTAAAACACCAGTTTGTAAAACACCAGTTTGTAAAACACCAGTTTGTAAAACACCAGTTTGTAAAACACCAGTTTGTAAAAGACACCAGTTTGTAAGACACCAGTTTGTAAAACACCAGTTTGTAAACACCAGTTTTGTAAACACCAGTTTGTAAGAAACAACCATTTGTAAGACACCAGTTTGTAAGACACCAGTTTGTAAGACACCAGTTTGTAAGACACCAGTTTGTAAGACACCAGTTTGTAAGACAACAGTTTGTAAAACACCAGTTTGTAAAACACCAGTTTGTAAAACACCAGTTTGTAAAACACCAATTTGTAAGACACCAGTTTGTAAGACACCAGTTTGTAAGACAACAGTTTGTAAAACACCAGTTTGTAAAACACCAGTTTGTAAAACACCAGTTTGTAAGACACCAATTTGTAAGACACCAGTTTGTAAGACACCAGTTTGTAAGACAACAGTTTGTAAAACACCAGTTTGTAAAACACCAATTTGTAAAACACCAATTTGCAAGACACCAGTTTGTAAGACACCAGTTTGTAAAACACCAATTTGTAAGACACCAGTTTGTAAAACACTAGTTGGTAAAACACTAGTTTGAAAATCACTAGTTTGTAAAACACTAGTTTGTAAACAAACACCCGGATTGTCTTCCAGGTGTGTGCACATGGTTTCTCTGCAACATCAACCACAATACTGCCTCCAGTGAAAGTCTAGTAGATTAGGTCATTGTGGCACCAGACTTTAAACCCTCCTTTAGGTAACTTCAGGTTGGGAGCCCAGACTCTCTGACTCTCCGTAATTGGACCTTGGTAAGGTCCTCAAGCTCATACCAAAAAGTACGATAACATTCCAATGTTGCCAAACAAAGGACTGAGTTACAAACAACACAGATGTAGTATTCTGGATTCATCTTTAAAAAAAATATTTAGTTAAAAAATAACCAGCTCTTTCCTGCTTTTGAAATCTGAAAATTCTTCCACTTTTCTTAAAACTGATTCCAGAAAAAAAAAACTTTTACATTAACATGTGTTATTTTCAGTTTTTGCCACGTAACATGTCTTAAAAAGTGTCGGATAACTGCTTTGAGGATGTCCTGCGTTACGGGTACTCTTTCTATTTTTAACACTTTCGCTTCTATTTTTGTATAGAAATAGACACACAGTAGGCTAATAACTTATGCAGACCTTGGAACACAATCCTTGCAGCACTACTCCACTACATTGATTAAATGTATTTGTTATGATAAATCAATAAACTATCCGATCATTTCTCCATACTGAAGTAATCTACAATTATCAGCCTGTTATTTGGAAGTAATTAAGCGAGACCAGGCTGTGGTCATACCAGGATTGGTATGTAAACCAGAGTAACAATAGAGGGGAAGTGATAAGGAAATTGTTGGCTAATTACAAACCAGCCATGAGGAAATCCTGTTATTGGTCAAAATACCCATGGAGTTTTGTTTGTAGCTCCATAAAATACTTGACTAGTGGGACACTCAACATGCATGTATCCACAGTGTTTGTACACCTAACCATGTGTGACTATCAATTAAATGTACTTGTCAATAGATTTGATGAAGGGGTAATTTGTTACTCTAAATAAGAGGTTTGAAAGTGACATTCAAACATGGGGACTAAGTGTATGATAAATGGATACACCAGTAATGTACAATAAGATATGACCTTGAAACATCTACATGTACTTCCACTCTACAACAACAACATTGTACTATTCCACATCGAGTACAGTAAGAACTCAACACCTCATCCAAGATTTAACAATGCAAGAAACTTTACGCAAGTACACTAGACAGTGTCATTTGTTAGTTACACATAATGCACCAGTAAAAGAAAACCCCAATACTTTGTGGTGTTTGATGTTTTTTCTCATGACGCCTGGTATGACCCAAGGCCCTGATAGGTACAGACTCATGTCTGGATGAACTTGAATGGTTTCCAGGGGGAAATAAACCTGATGTAGAATTCCTTTGATCTAAGTCACGTTCATGTTTCCTTCAATGTTCAAAATCTGACATAAAGACCAATCATTTAGAAGTTACGCTCCACTAATAAAAAAAGAGTTTCAGAAACAGTGTCAACAGGTAAGCAAAAAGTGCAACTAATTCAAAGACAGCTGCGCAATCACATGTATACTACTGTCAATCAATAGACAACTTAAGTTTCTACTAACTCCCACTCATGTCTGGTTATTACTCAAAATGAAACTTTACACAAGATTACAAAGTGCTGCATGGAACCACCACAAATTATGAGCTCTACACAATTTATAAATACTGATAAAAACAAACAAGTAACAAGATGTCACAACATTTGACCTCTTCTAATGTTCTTGCCCTGAGTTGACCGGACTGACTACAATGAGTTAAGTAGAGGGTTCATGTACCTAAACCAGCTCCTGATTAACAGTCAATCTACAGGTATCTACCCTAAGGTGAGAATGCTACAAGCTCAGGAAACTGTTTATGTTTACTTCATGAGTTCACTCGCCAGCTGCACAAATATCCACATTAACCATCAGGATACAAAACAACGTTGACTGTACATCTTAAGACCCCACCCCAACCTTTAACTAGCTTTAACACAGAGACTGATGATTTCTTATATTGACACTGATATGACTTCCTACCTTAAAGCTCTTCACCAACTGATCTCAAACAGCACTTAACTCAGTTTTCCTATTCACCTCCAATCATGACTTCTTAACAATTCTGTTTAAATCAAACTCTGTTTCAACCAAACTGTTTTCTTGCAAAAATGTTTTTTCTCTCTCTTTCTTTAATCTCTAAGATAATATCATTGATCACTACATTTTATTCAATCTTACAGGCAGCCAACTTTTCCCCCCTTTAAAAACTATGCAGCATTGTAGATAATCGCACTAGTTGTAATGGTAGAAACATATCTAGATTGAATGCAGTTATTGAGCTACCGATTGAGAGAGCAGAACTTCAACTACTATTTAATCTTATGTAATAATTATTATTATCTGTCCCTCTTGACTCACAGGAAGAATGAATCATGCACTTATGCTAATGCTTCACTATTGATAGGATCACATCTCTGTCCTTGTGTGAACAAGATGAAAGTTGTTAACGCATTCTCTCACTTGTTTCATCATTTTTTGTATAGTGCAACAAACCACAATGAAATACTGCTTCACCATCCATTAGATCTCCCAGAAAATATATCTGCCTTGGGGTTTAAAGGTCGTGCTGTGACCCAGACTGATTGGCTGCTTGAAAGAAATACTTACAAGGCAACAAACTTTAAGGGGAGTTCCAAAAACCTATAAGAAAGTGTTTTTCCCCTCAGAAAACCCACCAATTTTAAAGGTAGCGATGTATTTTAACATTAATATGAAAAATGATACAATTAATTGAAGTTAATCAAGTGGAAAAGTATACAAAACAAGTATGACTGTCATTCTGCTTTTTTTTTAACATCATAAATTTGTTGAGCAATATTTTCTGCTTAAGCAGCTCTATGAAATTTGGCCCTCATGTCTACTGTTCTCTCTTCATGATTGCTATTAAGCACATTACAAGGGGGTTCTAATGGTTACAGACAGGCGTTGGTGAGAAACAACCTAAATAACCTCTACGCACAACCAACAACCTTATTCCCAAATAAATACAAACTCACTGTGTGAAGTGAGAACCAATCATGAGGGATGAAACAACCTTTGGCCTATGGATATTGAGGCGTATGTCTGTTGACTTGACCTATTTATTAATCAGACCTCAATGTATACTAGTCTAATCAATCATTTACAACAAAAAAAGACTAACACCCGAACTAGACCAGTGTTCTATTTTCCTAACTTAAGTTCTCTTTTCTTTCCTTTCTATATCAATATTCATGGCCAGAAGTATACAACAGTGAATTGATTGATTCAAGTATGTAAGTTCAGTCAGTACTTCAATACACAGTCTCATGTCTTGCTTTTAAACAGTCTGATCCGAACTGAAGGGCAAAGCTATGTGAGATCCAAAATACACCATGACTATTAAGAATTCCATTTATTCTGCCACACATTTACCTCTTTCCATATTCTCTCTGACATCAATTAAAAGATTCACAACTTTATTTTGACAGCTAAATACTTGTTGCAAAAGACCTGTCGGTCGTATCAAATTACAATGCATGCATGCCAAGTAATTTTGGAGTACACTAATATTTAACCCTTCTCGTGTATCACTCTGTTTAGTGAACCACAAACTCCTCCTCCCTTACCAAGTTATTTGTCATATATTTTATGGAAAGCTTAACCCTGAACCCAAAGCAAAAATGCAGGTAATATCTTGAAGTTGATTGAGCAAGTGTACTGACTACAGAGTGTCTATTACTGAAATCAGTCATCCACAAACTTGACCTACTTATTATAATTCTGTTCTATTTATCACACTTTTTATAAAGCTCTTTTCAACTTAACTTCAAACCATTTGATTGGAAATTGTAACCTACCAAAATTACAACTTGCTCGTTCCTTGTCAATCATTTTTACGAGCAGGGATTGTTTATTTCACATACCCCCTGTAGTTGTGATAACTCGCCCATAATATTTGACAATTCACAAGGTGCTGGCAAGCAATACAGGGAAACATATATAAATGTTGTCCGTATTGTAACAGAAAATGCACAATTTCAGGTGTATTGATAACAGCATGTGTTTCGTGCAGTATTCACAAATGCGACTGTTTAGTCAAGGAACTTTAAACAGACGCAGTGGCAAAGTACTGCCAGCAAATGTTTCAACTATTCTTTGAGAATAATTACCACAAGAACAAAGTAGTAGAAAATCTAAATTGAGATTAATAAACGAGAGTACTAACCTGCATCTTGAGCAAAAATAGTCAGTGTAAACATCTGGACTTCTTCCCTGTTTAAAGATGCACCAACTTGAACTGCTCCAGTGTCAGGTATGATGGTAAAGAGACCATCATAGTCATTGCCTTCAATACGATATGTCAATTGACCATTAGATCCTCCATCCTCATCCGTTGCTGATACCTGAATAACCTCAGCTGCTGGTAGGTTATTCTCCATAATCTCAGCTTGGTCATGTGAAGGGAAGACTGGTGCATTGTCGTTGATATCCTCAACATTGATGGTAACAGTAACAGATGAAAACCTTGATCCATCACCACTGTCTTGAGCACGAATAGTCAGGGAATAAGACGAGCGACGTTCATGATCTAACATGTTGGCAACAGACAGGATACCAGTGATTGAATTAATATCAAAGTCAGAGTCATAGTTACCACTGATGATTGAAAATCTCAACATGGCATTAATTCCTTCATCCGCATCTGTTGCAAACACCTCAAGAAATTCCAAGCCAAGTGGAACATCTTCTGGTAGAGTTGAGTGATAAGTTGCAGGATCAAAGACAGGTCTATTATCATTAACATCTGATACCTGAATGACAATATCCATAGATGTAGATTGCGGAGGTTGACCTTTGTCAGTAGCATGGACAGTAAGAGTGTATTCTGACTGCATCTCTCTATCTAAAGCATTCCACAAGCGGATGTTTCCATCCACCGGGCTGATCAAGAACACTTCACCAGGAACTGCAGATAAAGAAAACTCAATGTAGCTGTTCTTTTCTACATCAGCATCCGTCGCCTGAACAAACATGACAATTTCTCCAACCAGTGTGTCTTCTCTTACAGAAACATAATTCCCTGTAGTGAAGACTGGTGCATTGTCATTCATATCTAATACAATCACAGTCACATGAGTTTGACTAGACTTCCTCAGCGTAGTGTCTAGAGCTTGATCTGTTGCTGTTATCTCTAGATTGTAGAAGGATTGAGTCTCTCGATCCAGCTTCCTGACTGTAGTGATGCTACCATTGGGACGAATTGTAAAACTATTCAAAGGATCACCAGATGAAATCATGAATGCTATCTCTGCATTGGAACCTGAAGGAAAAACATACAAACAATTAATCAACTAAAGCTCTTTATATCAATTGAATAAGGAAACTTGCTTTTCAGATGAACAGAGAACAAATGTAAGTCCAGCTCCCTCCAGTATTTTGCAGAGAAGCAATTAAGACCATTACAGGCATCTTGCATTCAAAGTGGGTTTTGGTCAGTTAGAAAAACAATGCAAAGTTAACATTGCCTTGACAAATATTCAAACTGAGAAATGATGAACAGAATGACATGTTTGGGTTTTGGCAAGAGGTAATCTATGAAGAATTGTTCAAGTAACAACACTACACAAAGCAACCTGCTCTGAAAAAATCAATAAATTATGAAAATATTGGCAGGGAAACTGTTGGTGTAAATTGAATTACGGTGGTAATTATTTCAGCGTCTGCAGGTTGCATGTCATGGAGGGTGACCAATTTCACCCATGGACAACCAAGCGATTGGACATTGAGGCGAAACTTTTCAAATGATTGGGATTTTGGGATGACCTTCACAATGCCAATTAGCAGAGTGGTGTGTCTTGCATAACTAAAGATTTCTCAAGATGTTTGGAGATGCCTAATCATGTAGTAATCATTTATGCCTGGAAGGATTTGAACATTGAAATCAATATGGATGACGGCAAGCTCATATAAACACATCAAATTCCAGCTGGAAATCTTCTTATACTAAATATTAAATTGTGATGAGTCCAAAGTGCCGATCAGAATGCAGAGGAATTTTATCATCATATGACAATCTTTATGGGGTACACTAATTGATATACAATACTGCCTCAATAGTATATTCCCTCAAAAGAGTAACATTTATTTCCTGCCGTACAACTTTAAAAAGAGGAGAGAACATTCCAACAATTGTATTTTGAGCTGTCTCATATTTCTGCTTCTATTTTCAGGAAATCTGTAAATTGATACTCAGATGAGACTTGTGCATTTTGTTCTGCTGTCTGTCTCAAGTCACCCTTAGCTCAAGGGGGAATCAGGGGGCACAAGTCAAAATACATCTTGAAAATCAGCTTCAAAAAGGGTGCATTCTAATCTTGACAAATGATATGCACAAACCATGCAGATCCCCAGCTATGATAGTTTCAAGACAGCAAGGTGCAGTTTAATATTACGCTTGATCATTGTGCGTTCAGGTTTGCTATTTATGGTTTGGCAGTCCAACTGTCCATACTGCACAGGGTAAATAATGTTTGACAATGTTTAATACAACCATGGGACTCCTTACTGTCAACTGATTGTCAATTGAATGAATTATGAATAATGCTGGGTTTTTATACATTATTGCACATGAAGATTTGTTTCAGTAAATTTGATATTATTTTGGTGAGTTATTTCTTAAGGTTTTGTCACAATAAAGTTGAGATAAAAACAACAATAACAAGTAATTGGCATAAATCAAGCATGTTTTATAAAAGTCTGCCGTAACTCTCTAGTGTAACACAAACATGGTGACCTCTTGACCTAATGTGTCAAGGGTTAGGGTTAGAGTCTTTGCAAGCAACTAACTCACATTGTGATATCTAGATAAGGTTCATTTAAAGGTTAAATAGTAACATATTGCTGTAGAGGTGTGGATTTCTTTTCCTTACATATTTCAGAAACTGACTGTATGGACATGATTGGACTGATCTTTGTGGCTGTCTATTCTGAAGGGTGACTCGAGAGAGTTATAAAACAGTGGGTGATATTTCACTGCATCTTGGACTGACTTTGAGTTTCTATCATAACCAAGATCAAAGTTGATACACCCACACATTCGATGTCAAGATTCTTTATTGTCAGCTTCAAAACCTTGGGCAAAACCTTAGCTGCAACTGGTGCCAATGTTTGATGGGGTCCTAGCAGGGAATTAATCTATAAAGTTTGGGTTCAATAAACTACATATCTGAAGATAACCTGATCTATTTGTAACTGATGTAACATAGGCACTAACTAAGCAAAACAATAACAAAGTGTCAGTGCATTAATAAGTGTTGATGTTTACCTGAATCAGCATCCGTAGCTTGAACTGCAATGATTTCAGTTCCTACATCTACATCTTCAGTCACATCCACCAAGTAAGTTGTAGGATCAAAGACTGGTGTGTTATCATTGATGTCTAAGACATTGAAGTATACTGTGGCTGTAGATGAGCGAGGCACGGTTCCTCTGTCATTAGCTTGTACAGTCAGAAAATAAAGTTGCTTCTGTTCAGAGAGATATAAAGAAATGAATATTATTAGATCTTGCAAAGTGATCATTAACCACAACAACTGATATGACTTTCTGATTTCATTAGAATGATTGCAATTGTGAGCTGAGCTGATTATCTGGCTTAACTCTACTCCCCAGAAGTTTGTCATGGTAAGCAATTCAAAGTGTGAGAAGATCAACAAAATTTTGTCTGGAATTCTTTGAAAATTTGTCTATTTGGAAATTTGTCGAATGTGATTTGTCTAATGTGAAAGGAACTTTATTATGCGCGGTTGATCAATATTGTGGAAATCGGGCAATACAAATCTCTAACTATTAATATTATTACCTGTTCATAATCCAAGCTTGTAACGAGTGTAAACTCTCCTGTTAATGAGTCTAATCTAAATACATCTTCTCCTGGTGCTCCTTCAGTAACAATAGAATACACAACATCACCATTAGTTCCTGTATCCGGATCTACTGCAGAAACTGTATCCACTGCTGTCCCTATTACATGATTCTCATACACAGTGAAGGAATACATTGCCTTTGTAAATACTGGATCATTGTCATTTGAATCTTGTATATTCACATCTAGGGTGGTAACTGTAGACTGACGACCATCACTAGCACGGATTCCCAATGAGTACATGGCCATAATCTCCCGGTCAAGCTGACCACTGGTCCTGATCAGTCCAGTATTTGGGTCAATGGTGAAGTGGCCATCATTACCACTGATGATACTGTAGGAGATATCAGCATTGGAGCCAATATCAGCATCTTGGGCAAGTAGAGTGGTAATGGGTGAGCTACTAGGAGCTTCTTCTGAGATGCTTGCATTGTAGACGTCACGTGCAAAGATTGGAGGGCTATCGTTCTCATCCAAAACAGTTATCATCACCTGTACAAATGACACCAAGATAATAATACATGAGTATACTTGACAAAAACTAATACTTATGATGTGTGTCTTCAATTAAAATCAAATCATTCTAAGCAAATGTTTCACATAAACAAAGTTATATCAGTTAACAAACCACAAGGGAAGTGTGATCCCTGGCTATACAACAGTTACAGGTTGAATGGCTTCTGACTGGCACCCCCAAACAAAGATGGACATAGGGAGACTGCCAACATCAGGGCTAGATAGCTCAGTTGGTAGAGCACCAGTACAATAATCGTCAATTTTTTTCAAATAAACAAAGTTAAGTAAGTTGTCAGCAATCTTGGACAGTCAGACATCTGTCTTAATACATTCTTTATCAATAGACAGTGGTAAGGTAGTTAATGGTTTTATGTGATATTACTATCGTTCTGTTCATACATTTTTATCAGAACTGAACAGGCTAAAAACTCTTCCTTTTCCACCATTTAATTTAAAGCAGTTCTGACAGGTTTTTCCTTGAGGATTTTGGACCATTTTAATACATTGGGGCCCCTTAGTGCCATTAGACACCTACTATCTTGTGTACAGCAATGGTGATTATCAGAGTGAAAGGTAACACCTGCAAAAACTTTGTCCAGTTTGATTTACACATCAACTGCTGTTTCATTTCAACCACAGAACACTTGAACAAGTTGTGAGGTCCATACCAACAAGAATAAGTATGAGCTTGGTCCTTGCTCCATGGTCTGAGTAGATTAGGAAGGAAACGCATAACATTACAGGTACTTGTGAAGTAACTGACTGTCACAGTGAAAGATGTGTGAATCAAGTTTCCTTCTTCAATGTTCAAGTATCTAATTAGACGTTAGTTAATCACTGTGTTGAGAAACACCTTGCTATCATTATAAAGTGGAGTGAATGATGTATCTATACAGTAAAGTACTTAACCATTGCTGGCCTGCCCTTCTATAAAGTACAGGAGATTATTCAAAGTTAATTAACCACAGCGATTCCATACTGACTTGCAATGAATGTCACAGGACAAACCATTTCAGGGAAACCTTAAAAAATGAATGTAGAATACAATGAGATTACTGACAATGGACTTGTTGATGGATGGTAAGATCACAACCCAAGAATGAAGGGTATTATCCTGTGACATATTTCTTCAGAATGGAGCTCGGTACAGACAGGTCATTGCAATGGAATTCTTAAGCCTCACAGCTCCATGACCCTTTCTCCTCCTTCCCCGAGGCAGTAAGACACCCCCATTAGAGTACACTCCCTTCATGTCATTACACCCATCAGAGTAGAAGTACACACCCCACCAGGTGGTTCATGTACAGTAGGTGTAACAATCCAACAAGTCAGATGGAAATGCAGGCTGCCAGGGCCAGGAGCTATTATTTATGATTCACTGACTTGGTTTTCTTTACTTCTAAAGCTCAGAAACTGGACACCTAATGTGTCACATCAAGAATGTTCTTTTAGGGTTCATGTTTAAGTGTCAGGGAATAGACTGTTATGCAGGACTACGTCTAGAAACGGAATCAAACTGCATACTAAAACATGGGTACATGTGCATTCATGTAATATCAGTGAATATTACTTAGCATAACGAATGTATTCAACTCAATATGCAGGCTTTTTGTTCAAACTGCTCATGGTGAGTTATTCATGGAATGTACCCAGGTCTAGCCTTACAATATTCCATATCATGTGAAAACACACTCCCAGTCTACCACTCCCTCAGTACTGTCACTTAATAATAGCACAGATTTAGGACCCACATAATAGTAACTCCAGTAATAAGTATTTCTACTACAGCATTGTGGTGACGCTCAAATCTTTGTTTAAAATTGATGACAGAGGCAATTAACAAGTCTCTTGCTACTTGCTAGTGCCATTGACATATCAAGGCTAACTGGCTTATTAGTAGTTCAGGTGTCATTGTTAAACCACAGTTATATATTTTGTGAGCAAAGCCTAAGCATAAGGAAGGCAAGGTGAAATTCCCTTTAATCTAAACCGCCACATACAAACTTCTATACAATAGATTTTTTTCTAAATTCATTTTTTGTAACCACCCAGAATTGAAATTTTGAACTGTTCACTAAAGAGTTGAGGAAATGATTGAAATGTCTGTTCAAACTCACTAAAAAGGGCTTTGAATAAATAGAAAACTGTGGGAGGTTGTAAAACTAATAATGCCATCAGCTTCTATTGGAACGCACTGATCCTTATTCTTCTCAATCCAATACCATTTTTAATAACATGGTTGGTTGATTTGGGTTCCACTTTTATGCTTTTGCTTCAAAATATGAATCCTTGCATCAATTGCTTCATATACACAAAATGTATCTACTCAGAAAAAGTCAAAACCCCCTGCCTTCAGCTTGAGAATATTTACACAACCAGTTGTGAATCTCTAGAAATAGTGAATTTACCTGCATTCATCTCAAAACAAAAGACCAGACATTTAACAGGACTGGTATTATCCCAAGATGTACTCGACTATGATAATTTGCATTGTATAGGAATGCAGAGTGGTAGTGTGATGACATAAGTTCATTTCTATGGCAACGAACAAGGAAGCGGCTTATAGTACATTTAAACTTTATTGTGAAATACAATCCAGTTCTTTTCTGCATGCATACCACGCTATCATGGAGCAACCAATCACAAATTAACCCTTAGAGAGTCAGGTAATTTTATGCTTGGGTTATATTCCATACATTGTCATTAACATGTACAAACTCAGTCTTCACAAAAATCCAGTCTGTCTAATCAATGTAAAAAGCAAACCATTGAAGTCAGACAATCTTGACAATCCTCATCCAAGACAGACAACTACATCTTTCTCATGAAATATTCAAATTATCATAAACGCAGGTGAGACTTAAGTGACAAAAACATCACAAGAGTCATACAAGAAATATTCCAACAATTTTAGCTTGAAGCATCTTAAGAGATCATCTTCAGGCATGGATTATACTTGTCACTAAACCCTCTGAGCTCAATCCCTAAATCCTTACTACTTACAAAGCATTACCAGTTTGGACAATAAGTAACTCAATAAGATTAAGATTTAACAAGGAATTTTGAAGAAGAAGAATGAGTTAAGATTCAGAGGAATGTAAGAAAAGTGATCAGTAACTTGCTATAAGTCAGCTTGGGTAACTAACTACCATTGCCAGAGGAAAGGTTCCTTTAATCACTCAAATTACTCTCATCCAATAAGCTTCATTTTGAAAGGAGGCAAAACTACCTTCAAACTTTAGCCACAAAGAAGATTAAGGTTTTCTGTTCAGATTTGTTCTTTCCCATCAGGCTCAATGGGTAAGATGTGTGGGATTTTACTTAAGCAGAATGGGGAGGTAAATGCATCGTCAGGAAGTACTTCTTGTCTCATGGAGTTAAAAATTAGGTGGATTTAAGGTTTAAGACAAATAGTGAATAAAGTGGCTTTAAGATGGTTTACAATACCACACCCATACTCTCTATAGTAGATTAACTGTTACTACAAAGGAATAACAAGAGAGGTTTATGGGGTAGCATTAGTACCAGTACTCTTACTGGTCTCCAAAACAATCAATCAGACAAAAGACTGGCAAATCTGTAACATCAGGAAATAAGCACAGCAGGAAAACCTCCAGCTGATGGAAGACGGTAATTTGTCAGTGTAACTACTAACATTTGCTCCTGGGAAAGTAGTCTGATGATTTACACTCATTCTGGCAGACCAGATGGACTATCCTACACTAGACCACCTACTAATGCATTCACTCTGCCCCCATCATGGGGACACGTCTTGTCTACCCACCTAAACCTTGCCCCTAGACCATGTTATCAAGTATTAACTTGGGAGTTTCTTATTGTTTTGAGACTAGCTTTGCTTTGACTGCAAGAAGAGGGCTGGTTATGTGATTACTGTAAAAAGTACATGTACATGTACATACATTCTCTACCCTTAACAGATCCCTGTATATCAATCAACAATGTGACCTCAACAATGACAAGAGAAATGATGTTTTGACTTGGCCAAGGGGCATCCAACAAGTCTCAATGCCTTTTGTAATATCATGAGGTATTTTTTTGTAATGTCTAGGATTATCTAGAGTTACTTAGTTTGTCCCAGATACATGTATATAAACCAATGGGAACATGAACACATGACTTGAGGCAAACAGTTTCAGGGTTTCTATGGAAAACAAATAATGACCACTTCATAAAAACAAACAGACTGTACATTGGAAACTGAGGCAAGTCATCTGTTAAAAGTAGAAATTCCAACCCCCATGAAGCTGACTTGGGCACCTACTGTTTTGCACAGAGCAATATCCCCAATTTATCTTCAGAGTTCAATGATGTGTATCGAATAGATTCTGATGAGAAGGGGTTTGAGGAAACAAACAGTGGAAGAAAGACTTTGAACCATGGTTTGATATGATCAAACCATAGAGCAAGGACACAAACCAAGGCGCGCCCAGTAGATGTGTGGTCCAGCTGGTCTACTCATGGTGCTCTTTCTCACTCACTGAGAACCACCCTGACCAGCTGTTGCATAGTCTGCCCCCTGTGTGTACCAGGCGTGCTGGTATGATAATTGCTTTCATTAGCTTGGCAATGCAATATTTTACTGTATAATCTGTTTGCAAAGTTTCTGAAGGTTACTGCTTTAATCTTTGTACTTAATTTGAGCCTAGTTTGAGGAACAAGTTGTGTCTCCACAACAGTTCCCTGGCTTCATATATGCCTGGAACATCTTCGTTTTCAATCTGTTAGGGAATAAGGAGAAAGGAAGGAAGTTCCAGTGTAGTGATGTGTGTTAAAGTTTGAATGAAACAAACACATGTTAGTTTAAAGCACACAACACTTTGTTTCATTCCTCAGATTGTAAAAGACTAAGATTACCACCACTTCAAGTATTACAAGTATTACTTCCCACGTGGGCAAATTATGTATAATAACACTTTATTGTAAACATGACAGTTTAGACTAAAGCAATACCCTTCTTATCAAAACAACTCAACCCAAAACAACCAGGGTGTTCAGGAGGCCATGCCTTCAGTCATAGACACAGAATAGTCTGTGGTCAGAAGGTGAAACACCATTACACCATTCACTCTAAGGATGTGATCACATGACCCAGCCTCATCTCCCTAGTTGATCAGGATCAGTTACTATCCACAGTGGACATTGACATCCCTTGGCAACCATCACTTATTTCACTAGCACTATTTAGATTGCAATGCACTTGTTTATTTTCATATGTTGCTAATGATTTGTAATATTTTGTGGTATAAGACAAAACAAGTACTTGTTCCATGTTGGTGAGTGATAAACTAGAAGGAAAGGGTTAGAGATCACAATCAGGGTGGTTTATGAATCTCTGAATGTAATGTGTATAGTACAGTATTCAAGTTTACATCTTGAAGTCGTCGCTGTTCCCATAATTGGCCTCAGTGAGGGCGCTGTTTTGGGCTTAAGACGTCATATACAATGGGTCTAATATAAAGATTTGGCTTGTGTACAATAAATCAAGAGTTTTAAGCACAGATAGAAAGATACCAAGAAGGAGCAGATAAATTTCAGAACTTTCAAGCAACTTATTTTACATATTGTCAGCGACAATCTTCTCTGTAATACAGTAAATGTTTTAACGTGGGTTATTTGAGGGCATTGTAATGGACAACCATCATGTGTTTTCCTCATCTAACAATATCCACTAGCCCTTCCGTTTGACTCTTTTAGAAAAGAAAACAAGTGGCTATGGTTCATAAAGCCCTCAACTAAACAAATTAACCCAGCATAGTGGCCATGGGAAACCAGTAACTGCCTCTCTTCTTTACTCAGTCAACTTTTGTTCTCTTTTCTCCGTCATTGTACTAAAAAGTAAACCAAATTACTTTTCTTTTTGATCCAGTCAGCCCCAAAACAAACGTCCTGTAAGCTATGGCCCCTTGATCTTTCCCTGGATGAAAGGAGGAGTGATCGACTCTTGAACCTTGGGGCAGAACTCTTCAACTCCATCAACTATAGACCAGGTTTGGACACACACTGGTAGTAGAGTTAAGGCACAAAACAAAACTAAAGAATGCACCATCTTTGCTTTGGTTTAGGAAGAAGGATTGGATCATGACAAGTTGGAGTTTTTGTCTTCCTCTTGTGGACAACAGGAACAGTCAGGGGTCTTGGCTCCTACTGGTCGCCATATCCTACAGGCTTTACAATCATAATGGTACATTCAACTTTATCAATAGCAATACCAAATGTTGAGTTTCAATCAAAATGTTCAAAGAAAAGTCAACAGCATGGAACAGGTGACTGGAGGTTATTAAACTCTGCTTATTGCCATCAGAATGTATCCCCAGGGTATGAAATCATGGGTCAACTTTCCAGGGATGGGGGAAAACATCACCCAACACATACAAAAAGGCATTTGAATTAAAGTCAGAATTTCTAATAAAGCAACTAAATAGAAACATACTTGATTGATCACTTTCCAGTTCATGCACTGTAAGTGCAACAATAATTACAAATGTCCTCCTTAAAGTCTGCCTGCAAAAATTATTTTAAAACAGGTGCTTAACACTAATTTCAACAAATATCTTTCGGGGGTCAAAGGTTACATGACAAAATCAAACAGTGCCCTCGTCTAATAATCTTATCTATAACTTTTGTGGATGTGGTCAAGCTTTTCTTGCTTTTTCCAAGCAGTACATTCCTGGGGTCAATTTCACAAAACTCTTCGTAACTTAGGACTAGTCCTAGGCAATGCTAAGAGATAGGACTAGTCCTAAGTTAGGACCAGTACTTAGGACTAGTCCTATCTCTTAGCATTGCCTAGGACTAGTCCTAAGTTAGGAAGAGTTTTGTGAAATCGACCCCTGGTCTAGTTAAGTATCTTACCTCCCTTGTCATTTACAACCTATCAAAGTTTGTGTATAAAGCACCAAACCTCATTTATAGAATAAGCAATCTTTTGTCAAAACCGATATACCCAACGCTATCAAATCGCATGCATTCAACACCGACAGATCAAAGTTAAAATATTCCAGTGACCATTGCCCACCGCATGGAATCCAATGTTAATAAATGGCAATGAAGTTAATCCTCTCTGATGGGTCAAGTCTTAAACTCATTAGTGTATAGCCTGTGGGTTGGTAACCAAATAACCAGTAAGAAAACACAAACTAAACAAACTAACGATACAGTTAAAATTACAAGGAGAAAACCTGTCACAGCTTAGTATTTGTGTTTTCAAAGTTGTTTTGGGGAGTTTGGGGTTTGATAAAATTCCTAAAAATGAATTGGGATTTTATTTGGGAGCTGTTTCCCCTTGTATCAGATCTAAACAAGGTTATTGTAACTATACGTATTCAAAGATAATATAATACCTCTTAGCTTTTGCATTATCTACACCAATAAACGAGTTAATACAGGTTTTAACATTTGAGAGAAAGAGGAAAATAGACTTAAAGATTGAAAGTTTGTAGCCATACAGGTAGACATATTTGCACAGCAGGTCCCTGCATGGCCTCAAAGTGTTCAATACTTCATTGGTGTTGCAGTTCTTGTCTTGAGGAGAGTTGTTACATAAGGTAAGATAGAGCAGACAATAAGGACAATAGATCCAGTAATCTGTGCCTAAGGGGCTAAGAGATCAATCTTTTACAGTTAGTCCCTATTCAAGCTCACTCATTGTGTTGTAATACCATCACTACAGTCACAGTTTAAAACTTCTGAAGCTTAGCCTTGTAAGGAATTCTTACTCTCTGATGGACAAATGTTGCAATTTTGAGACATGTTGGGAATCCCTTACAAGTTAGATCATTTATAAATCTGCAGACAAGTTCTCTTCATTTGGAAAGAAACCTTTTAATTTTTATTCACAACACTTCTTTGCACAAGTTACAATTATTGTAATTATTTATAACTTATAAATGATTTTTTTTTACTTTCACTTTTGTCCCTAAAATCTGCAGTTTGTTGTTTTACAATATGACAGGTATGCACTTCAATTCCCAAAGGTTTGTCTGTTCTTTGATTCAAATCCCCCCTTTGCTTTACAGTGTAGCACCCTTACTCTATGGTATCACTGATTAAACCTCTGAAAGAAGTCGACTTGTTATCTCCATAATGTAAAAAGGAGAATTCCTCTCTGAAACCATGAAGGTAGAATTGATGAAACCATAGAGCGCTGAAACCAACTAATATAATAGACATGGGAGTAAGATACACCCAATATGGAATAAGAAGGGTTCATTGAGTGGCGAATGGCTCATTAAGCCTCTACAATCAACCAGCAATGACTGGACATAGATTCTAAGCCTCTACTAAAAGAAAGTACAGTAGCTCCAATACAGTCAGTCACTAAGGATTGCAGTATAGTAAGCTGGGCCCAGAAGAGCACTGTGAATACCAAAGGACTTAAATCCAACATGCCATAGAAGAATACCAAACAAAAGAAGCTTAGCTGGTGTTACAATAGATGATCAATAAACATCCAACTTGGAAGCCTGGTTACAATCAATAAACACACTACCTCATTCATCACTGAATATTCATTGTTGCTGCTGACCTCTGACCTAACTGACAGCTATTAATGTTTCCCCATGGTTTGATGGATAATAATAACCGATCATGTACATCAGTATGATACATACTATTGACACTGATGCCATTATGTTGATACTTCAGTAACAATTCGATGCTTCAAGTGTAATCATTAATTTATCAACAATTCTTTTGAACTGCAATACATCAACAAAGAGTACAATCCCGATAGTGTACTACACATACATTCTGTACTTGAAACACTCATTCTCTGTTGGAAGGATCAAAGAATACAGAGCGTCCAAGGCCCAAGATGAGGAACTGGAACTGGAACTGAACTTTTCATGGGCACCATTTCAGCAGGCAATTGTTTTGTTATATCATTGATAGAAATGGTCATTGTCTTCACTGATCTATTGTTGCATCAAAAGAATTGCTTTCTGAAATAGCATCCAGTGTAAGTTCCCCATCTTGAGCCTTAGGTGCTCTATAATCTTTGGGAAGGATCCATGTTTCAGTACAATACCATGGCCATACAGAGGTGCTGGCAAATGGCCTGGTGTCTATCACAATGATTGCTGTACTGGTAGGATGCAAAGGATAACAAATAAAGCTGTCATAATCTTAAATAATAAACAAATGGAGCTCCAGAGATTTTCACTGTTTAGTCCCAGTAAACAGCAAGATATGTCAGACCATGGTCAGACTATAGACAGGATCATGGCAGAAAGATCATGGAACCAGCCCTATCAGGAATTTAGCTTTAATGAATAAACATGTCTGGATATCCACGCTCACAAGGATTCTTATGAACAAATAAATTAGCAGAGTTTACCAAGACTCCTTCATGGATAAGGTTCAGACTATACATAGTTCCCAATAGATGCCAGGTCCAGACTATACATAGTTCCCAATATATGCCAGGTTCAGACAATAAATAGTTCCCAATAGATGCCAGGTTCAGACTATACATAGTTCCCAATAGATGCCAGGTTCAGACTATACATAGTTCCCAACAGATGCCAGGTTCAGACTATACATAGTTCCCAATAGATGCCAGGTTCAGACTATACATAGTTCTCAATAGATGCCAGGTTCAGACTATACATAGTTCCCAATATATGCCAGGTTCAGACTATACATAGTTCCCAATAGATGCCAGGTTCAGACTATACATAGTTCCCAATAGATGCCAGGTTCAGACTACACATAGTTCCCAATAGATGACAGGTTCAGACTACACATAGTTCCCAATAGATGCCAGGTTCAGACTATACAAAGTTCCCAATAGATGCCAGGTTCAGACTATACATAGTTCCCAACGATGCCAGGTTCAGACTAACATAGTTCCAATAGATGCCAGTTCAGACTATACATAGTTCCAATAGATGCCAGGTTCAGATATACATAGTTCCCAATATATGCCAGGTTCAGACTATACATAGTCCAAAAGATTGCCAGTTCAGACTATACATAGTTCGAATCACGCTGCCAAGGATTCAGCTATATAGTCAATAATTGCAGGTTTCAGACTCCTTCCATGATATGCCAGGTTCAGACTATACATAGTTCCCAATAGATGCCAGGTCAGACTATACATAGTTCCCAAATAATGCCAGGTTCAGACTAAATAGTTCCCAATAGATGCAGGTTCAGACTACACATAGTTCCCAATAGATGCCAGGTTCAGACTATACATAGTTCCCAAAGATGCCAGGTTCAGACTATACATAGTTCCCAATAGATGCCAGGTTCAGACTAACATAGTTCCCCAATAGATGCCAGGTTCAGACTATACATAGTTCCAATATATGCCAGGTTCAGACTATACATAGTTCCCAATATATGCCAGGTTCAGACTATACATAGTTCCCAATAGATGCCAGGTTCAGACTACACATAGTTCCCAATAGATGCCAGGTTCAGACTACACATAGTTCCCAATAGATGCCAGGTTCAGACTATACAATAGTTCCCAATAGATGCCAGGTTCAGACTATACAAGTTCCCAATAGATGCCAGGTTCAGACTATACATAGTTCCCAATAGATGCCAGGTTCAGACTACACATAGTTCCCAATAGATGCCAGGTTCAGACTATACATAGTTCCCAATAGATGCCAGGTTCAGACTATACATAGTTCCCAATAGATGCCAGGTTCAGACTACACATAGGCCCTTTTCGAATTCACGGCTTCGGCTCCAAAATCGGCTCAGGCTAGCTAGGCTCCCTCAATTATTTTAACTTACGCATGCTTTGCGGTCAGGGTTTCAGACAAGAAAACTGGACCTGAAGCCCAATCCGGAGCCGAAGCCGTGGATTTGTAAAGGGCTATAGTTCCCAAAAGACACCATCTTTATGGCCAACTTGGGTTTTGGTTTTGAGCAGCGTTAAGCATATTAACAATTCTATACAGCTAAGAAGTTAAGCGACCAATCATGCTAGTCATTTGATAATTTATATGCCCGTAAAGATGGCCGACTTTACGCTGCGTAATGTCAACACTATCTAATGGTTTTGTATTATTAATCAGAGTTATATTCAACATAAAATCATCAGACAACATGCACATCACAGGATCACTTTGCATCTTAAATAATATCACTCAACATAATAATCCTTTCACTGGATAACATACTTCAATGAATAAATCAAGATCACAAAAATAAACTGTCTGATTAATTTTTGTTCTTATCTTTTTTGGCAGTGGGGGGGGGGTAAATGGGCTACACATCCCCTTGGTACATTATACTCATCAGCAATTCCTTGTATACATTTACAATGCTGTCATAATCTCAGTCACACTACGCATGAACAGTTTTCATTATCATTTATTAATATTTGTCAACAGTTTGAATGCATTTTTCCGTAGGACATAAAACTCTATTCTACAGCGATGTTGTGTTTGTGGTTGGTTTGATCAAACAAGGAAGACGAAGGAGATGAGAGAGAGAGAAGAGAGAGAGAGAGATGGAGAGAGAGGAGAGAGAGAGAGAGAGAGAGGAGAGAGGGAGAGAGAGAGAGAGAGAGAGAGAGAGAGAGAGGAGAGAGAGAGAGAGAGAGAGAGAGAGAGAGAGAGAGAGAGAGAGAGAGAGAGAGAGAGAGAGAGAGAGGAGAGGAGAGAGAGAGAGAGAGAGAGAGAGAGAGAGAGGAGAGAGAGGAGAGGGAGGAGAGAGAGAGAGAGAGAGAGAGAGAGAGGAGAGAGGAGAGAGAGAGAGAGAGAGAGAGAGAGAGAGGAGAGAGAGGAGGAGAGGAGAGGAGAGAGAGAGGAGAGGGGAGAGAGAAAAAGCAATCACCAAAGCCAATGACCCAACACTTCTTTTTGAAAGTTCATTTACTATATTTGCACTTCAGATTGTATTGTTGTCTATGACAAATACATGTATCATATAAAATATTTCAAAAGCAAACAAATGAACGGAGTCTGTGAGATGGAGTCTTTGACCATGCCAAAGGGGGTTTTCATTAATACACATTATTTCTATGGTGGATTTGATGTTAATAGTCAAGGTTTTCATGGACAATACATCAGACTGTTGATCAGTGTAGTTGAATCAAACTTGCGCTTTATCTACCTGGGCAATCAGCAAGTTAATATGAGATATGTTTATTTAAATAAAGACTTTTATGCAGTTTTTGTTGTGAATTAAAAGTGTATTTACCTGAAATTTAGGAAAAAGGCAATAAGTAACCAAGCAATAAGTAACCAAGCAAACACCACCAATATGCGCACTCTGTGTAGAGTGGGAAGCTGCGGTTTCTGACAGAATCTCAAAACATGTAAAATCAGAACATGTAAAATTAATGAAACTTTGCTTAATATGGAATATATATTTTAACTAATCTGTTCCTTTGATTCAGTAATGGAGCCCAAAATGAACAAGTTTCATGAATAATGAAGAATCCATCTGTATTTATCTCATCAAAGTTTGTAATAAAGCGTAAATGATAAGACTGGTATAACATTACTACATACAGAGATACCGATGGACTTACATCAACATTGCTTGTTCACCTGTACATATACCAGATAATAAGCAAATCAAACTATGCAATGCTTTATTCTACATATTATCAAAGATAGTAATGGATTAAACTAAGGATGATTAGCATAGGTGTGTAAGTTTGTTGATCTCTTAATCACTACACACAAATGTTTACACTAAAAATAATAATCTGATTAAATTATTACATAGGGGTCAGTCCGATGACTTCATTAAACTTCTACAACAAATCAAGTATCGAAAGAAATATGCTTTCATGGAATTTCAAAAGAAAATACAATTACCGCTAGCGGAAAATCCTAGCCCTAAATTAACGGCTCTTGAAACGCGCGAGCAACCACGGCCCTCTGTTGATTTAGCTTCAATAAGTACATGATCATGTTCATGACATGTACAGACTGTGTCCCTATTGCAGGAATCTAATGCCAGAGGCATTGGAATTCTCAATCACTGACATCATTCTTTCCATAGAGGTGGTTTCAGATTAGGCCCCCTTTGTTCTGAAGAAAACTACAAGTGCACATTAATATCCCAAGTATGTAATGAGGGAATAAAACAATGGCTATGAGATCTTCACTGGCCATTTAAAACCGACAGGATTGTGGCCGTGCGATAAAGGACCCAGCAGAAGGCGGGGTCCTTTATTGCACAGCCAGGCAAGGTTTTAAACAGACGATTATTCTTTTATTCCCATTTATTAATGCCCTTGTAGTTAAAAAAGCGTACAAATTTTGGAAAATCTATCAAACTTTTCTTTAAATTTTCAGTTCCTGTCATGTCCTTGGGCTACATTTTGCAAAGGGTTGTGCATACACGCATGTACCAATAGATTTTACATTTAGTGCCTGTATGTATTGATTGCGTTAAGCATAAACTAGCGCCTGCGTAAGCTTGAGTCTGTTTCTGTTTATATCGCGAATTTAAACATGGCCATGTGATCTCCTCTCGACCAATCAGGGTGGGTAAACTGTCTTGGGTATTTTTGAATAAGCAATCAGTAACTTCCGCCCTTACCATTCTTATATTGGTTTGATACATGTAGGGCCTATACATGTACCACCATCACATAGCACTGAGTTCATCACATAGCAATGGGTTCTGTTCAATCTATAAAGTTGAAATGGATTTCATTTGATAAAAACATGTCATTTTTAATAATATCAGTGTACTTAACATATTGATAGTTAGTACAATGAACCCAGCATACCAGTACATGTACTGGTACGTGAGACCCCAACAGAGGTCTCCCCTCAGTCCAAGGTTAGGAAAATCATTAAAATTGCACATCTGTGATAGACTCTTCCAATATTATACCAAGACAAAGCAGAATCAACATCAAATCCAAGGGAAGATAACAAACAACATGGGAGTCACTTTCTCATAGTCTGTGTTCATCATTAAAGGTTCTTCTTTTTTTAAATTGTTGATATTATATACAAAATAAGAAAAGACCACAACCTTGTGATAAGCCACTTCCTCTACTCTTGGATTCTGTGTCCTCAAGCAGAAAACACACACTCAAAAACATAATGGTTTTGGCTTTGGTGACAGATCAAAGGTAATATGAAGTATTGGTTAATTGCTATTACTGATTGTATTATTGGTTACTGAGGTCATAACCCAATCCTGTAATGACTGAATACCATGAGGTGTGTGAAGCAAGGATTCTAGGACCAGGGGAACAATAACAAGTAATACGTATGATTGAATTTCACACTTGCTTGAAATTCACATAATTTCTAACCATTTATTTCATTGTTCCAAGGTGAACACCACCTTTGAATGCACCAAATCATTAATTTCCTCCTTAAACAAACAAATTCCTCACAAATAAGGCAAAGGATACCAACGTAGTAGGAGTGGTTCGATGTGAGTACTGCAGATTTCTGTATAAGATCTTGATTCTAACCAGACACGTTAGAATGAATAGCGTCTAATTGGTACTACCAAGACTTTAGCTGTGTTAATGGATAATGTTAATACCACTAACAATAACACCACACCAGATAGAATTCAACATGGATTAGAATTCATTAAACCAAACAACAGAACTAATCCAAGTAATCAATGCATTCAACAGAGAAGTAGAGGATGGTTTCAAACCAACCAGCATTAATCACCACTTCAAAATGGAGGAAACTTAAGGCAAAAAGTGGACATCAGGAAAGTTCTTTATATCGTAATAGGCATTAGGAATGTGAGAATAAAAGTGCATAGATTACACGGCAAGAGTTGGTTCTGAATTTAGAGACTGTGGGAGTTGTTGTGGTCATTGGGGTTAGCAGCCTGTGAAGAGGATAGTCCAAACCCTCTCATGAACACAATAGACTGTGTCCTGGAGTCACCATGTCTTCAATCTAAAGCACTGAATAGATTTCAAGAATAACTTCCGTACTACTCACACAACGCCCAGACCTATTTAGCCATTTGGAGGTGCATGTGACTTGGTTAAACTACTATTTTCAGGTGCGCCCCTTTGTTAGCAAAGAGTGGTAAATGACCCAAACTATTCAGTCTTAACACAATTACCACTCCATAATACATTGGGTTTGCTGGTTTGGTTGGCAGCAAGCATTCGGGGAGGATTTTCATGGAAAAAATGGTTAGACATGCCGTGTTCAACCTGATCAGTAAACCACTGCTGCAATCGGGATTCTCATATTCAACAGTTGCTGCAATTTCACATTTAAACAATATGACAGTACATTTCTGAATTACTTATTAAGTACAATTATAATGTACAATATACTTTAGGAATCCTATAGGCCTACTCAATAAAGGAGCACTTTGGTGATCAAGACATTCATTAAAGTGAAATGTCAGGTGGTATAGAATCATTTATCCTAAACTTGAATGACCCTTTAAATAAGGTTGATGACCCCATTGGTTTGGTTAAATTATCATCCACCTTTAACTCCTTCACCCCAATGAGTAACTCAGATGAAATTGCATTGCCCTTTGGGTATTCAAATACCAGACACTCAAGTTTCCCCACAAGAGTTTAAAATCATAATAATCATTTAATTAGTCATAATTGCTTTGGCAAATTTCTTCCATTAGATATTCAGGGTAGTTCAACAATGTATTGGGAATAGGAGTTTAGAATAAAAACTGACTATTGATTCAGAAAATACTTACAGTATGAAAGTCCTTTCAATTGCTTTTTGTTGAAAACTGAAACTAAAATCACTGCCAAAATAAAACCTCATTCAAAACACACATGGAATGCAACAAACCTTTTAGGTATATTAAAATGTACAGGTAAAAGCCTCAACATGCATAGCTTACTTTTTGGGGGTCGCAAAAAGAGAATATGAATCTAAAGAATTCCAGTTCTATAGCTCTAGTAATAATGGTCAGTGTAAAATGAGACATACTTTTATTACCGATGCTTTTTCTACTCTTTATTTGAGTAACAAAGAGCAAATACCTCTCACATTTTATGACTATTTCTAGGGTTTAATCATAAAAATCGCAAAAGTGAGGAACATCAATTCAGAATTCAGCGACAAGATTGTAAAGCTTTGTCGGGGAAGCAGTACTCAGACTAATATTTACTCAATGTGTATCAACATAAATTACAAACTTTCTCTTATGGAAAAAATAATAAGTGCAATGTCCGAGCAAAACTTGTTTGTCCTATCTATGTGGGGGACCCCATGTTTGACTGGTTCAATTCAATAGCAATTGATTCAAAGTTTGACATCATGAAACAAGTTTCCAGATAAAGCTGATCTTGTGATGGTTAATCTCTTCACATGCCCAGACTTGATATAAATTTCTTTCTTTCTTGCACAGCCTTTTCTGATCTTTAGGCAGCTCATTGTGACCCCCAAACACACATTAAACCCTCATCCTTTTCAAGAATTCTCCTTCTGAATATTGCAAGATAAACACATCATCTGCACCACTTGCTAAAGTTTGTACAAAGTTGCAACAGTGTCTTTCAATATTATCCATCTAATAGGACTTTTTTCTTCCCAAGGAAAATAATGTGAGAAACCTTGGGCAGGGATTTGTGGTCTGTAAGAAGTTGGATAAGAGGGATGACCCGATGGGTAACAGTACCCTGCAATATGAACTAAATGGCTTGTGAAGCCTCTTTTGTATTACTGAGGTCAGATAGGCGATGGGCGATTCCAAAAAGACTGATACTCTATGTTGAAGGTACTATGTACAATGTATTGAGGTAGCTGACTAGGTATGGGGTCTAAAAGATGCAAGAGGTTTGAATACAGCTGTGGATTAATAAGAGTCATGCTTTGTGTTTCTTACAGGGCTAATGGTGATGTAAAGGTCTACCACTGACAAACATCGGGACTGAACATTGGGACTGAACATTGGGACCAAACATCGGGACTGAACATTGGGACCAAACATCGGGACTGCACATCGGGACTGCACATTGGGACTGCACATTGGGACTGCACATTGGGACTGAACATTGGGACTGAACATTGGGACTGAACATCGGGACTGAACATCGGGACTGAACATCGGGACTGAACATCGGGACTGAACATCGGGACTGAACATCGGGACTGAACATCGGGACTGCTAAAAAGGACTGAACATCGGGACTGCTAAAAAGGACTGAACATCGGGACTGCTAAAAAGGACTGAACATTGGGACTGCACATTGGGACTGAACATTGGGACTGAACATTGGGACTGAACATTGGGACTGAACATCGGGACTGAACATCGGGACTGAACATTGGGACTGAACATTGGGACTGAACATTGGGACTGAACATTGGGACTGAACATTGGGACTGAACATTGGGACTGAACATTGGGACTGAACATTGGGACTGCCAAAAAGGACTGAACATTGGGACTGAACATTGGGACTGAACATCGCGACTGAACATTGGGACTGAACATTGGGACTGCCAAAAAGGACTGAACATTGGGACTGAACATTTCCTTAAAGACTGCTCCTTCACAATTCTTATTTATTAATCAAACTCAATTTAACAAGCAAATCTTTATTCAAAAGAAGGTTATTCAATAGATGTTTATTAATATGTATATTAGTAACCTTCTTTTGAATAACCTTCTATTGAATGAAGTATTGCTTGTGAACAGGGTTTCAGAAATGTAATTTCCCCGGTAGGAAAGGTGCAACTTTAACCTTAAACCATAGAGCAAGGACCCTGTGACTGATAGACTAAACGAAAAACATGACTGGCTGTCCAACATCCTTAACTCAGAGAATAAAATAACAAAGCTCAAATAATACCTAGACATTTGTTCCTGTTCTACAAATAGTCTAACCACCTGTGCTGAATTATATTGTTCCAGAAAAGCTAAGGTCTTGAAAAGCTAGGGTTCTAAAAAACATGAAATTAATACCATTGGTTCCATACTTGTACTGGCAGTGTAGAACCACCGGAAGGATATAGTAGCATTAGTAGGTTAAGAACTTCCACAAAGGTAATGCCAAGGGTCTCCAGGCCACAGGGGGAAAAAGTCTCATGCAAGCAGACTCAAAGCAGGACCAGAAGTTTTAATTCAAAGCAAGAACCAAAGTCTGCATTTAAAGCAAGAACCAAAGTTTGCATTCAAGGCAAGAACCAAAGTTTACATTTAATGCAAGAACCAAAGTTTGCATTCAAGGCAAGAACCAAAGTTTGCATTTAATGCAAGAACCAAAGTTTGCATTCAAAGCAGGAACCAAACTTAATTGATATCCAAACTAAATGCAGTCATAAAATTTCAAAGTATTCAAGGCTTAGGGCAAACTGCCTTACCAGAATCAATCACATTGCTTCATTTTATAGTCTTTGTTTGTCAATCAGCCCAACCTTTTATTATTTTAAACATGAGATCCGTTCAATCATAGGTTCAATGTACCTTTCCATAACACTAGCCCTGCTGATTTCATTACACTGGGTGTCAATACCCTCATTTTACTGAAAGTATCCATTCTGACCTAGTGTTGAGTTCATGTACCCTATAAATCCAAGTATCATTTTTATGCAGACTGTACATGTCATAACAGTTTCAACAATCTGCTCATACACTGCCAAGTTCAACTGTAGATTCTGTTTAAATTTAAGACAACTGGCATTTCAATACAACCAAGACTAATTGGATCAAAGGCCTACACATGTAATATGTCACAAATTTAGCCAATAAAGTGTAAAATTTATAATATCTATTATTTTTCCTGACATGACACAATTTGATAGTCTTGTGATTTATCTGATAAACTGGTTCCTTTTCAACTAGTAACAACACTTATTTCTCCTAAACTTAAACAATTACATTTTTATTTAGAAACATTCAGAAAGGAGTGAAACAATTTATAAAGGCAGTTGTAACATTTACTAATTAGTAATGAAGTCTTAACTGAGTGTCCATCCATTCAATTCATATTGAAAAATACAACCTTCAGATTTCAATCTATGAAAACCTTGTCTCATTCCCATGAAATTGAAATGTTGACACAGAAAAACACCAAAGAAATTGCCTTACAATATAAAGCAATTTAAACACAATGCCCCGTGCATGCTTCATTACATGGCATAACACTAGACTCCTTACAGGTCACTTTCACATACTGTTTTGTTTACCGTTTTTTCTTATTTTCTCTTCGCTTGATTTGTTTAGAGAACAAAAGCTTGTGCAATAAAGCATGCAACTTCCCTTGAATCCCACAGATAGGAAACTGTACAGAAAGGGTGATGCACTAACCACAGCATGCAATCATTTTGATTTACCATTATACATGGTAAGAGTAGTGCAACAGAAAACATCCCTCTCTTTATAAGCGGCCATTTTTTATTCATCAACACAAAGACAAGTGATTAAATATCCTGGATATTACAAAGACTTCAAAATTCCACACAAATTCTAAAGATTGTTCGCTTTAGAGTAAACATCAGCTCTTTTTCTGCTACGTTTTGACCCTAAAAAATACTGCTCACAGCGACCAAGGGAATCGGATCAGACTGCCTGAAAGGATTTTGGAAACACTTGCAAGGAAATTGTGCCACAAGGATTTCAAATGGTTGTAATGGTGGTGTTTTCTCTCGACCTAATTGCCTACAGCAATAAGGTCTACACACAATGCTCAACTTCTGAGCAGTCTTTGTTTCCAATACAAGCAGTACTTAGTAATGGCAACTAAGTCAATGCTTGTAGACTGCAGGCTGTAGAGTCTTTTCTGCTGAATTTATGTCTTGAGGCAAAATGGCTTCTTTCTTCCTGTATTACATTTGCAGATTTCTACTGCAATATGGAGGGTAATCGTGCTTCATATCTGCCTTGTGTTTGTGACATTACAGTGATTCTACTGATTGGAGTTCAGTTAAAGGGTGAACGAATTATAATGTTATGCAAAACACTATTACAACCAGTGAAACACCTGATAAAATCGGACAATATTTGTATCATACACAGTTTCCAACTTATGGTAAACAGTCCCACAGGGAGTTGAAAAGATGGTCATACCATGGAGGTAGTCATACTTCTCTATTAAAGGACATCTTTCATTTCCTGAAAACAAATCTTTCAACTTCAATTTCTGAATTAATGTTCTGATGACTTGTTTTATTCCTCATATTTCTTGCTCTATGGTATCCATTGATACAAATAGAAAAACACTTCACATGCAGTGAACAAATACACGGTCAATTCATGAACTCAACCAATTCCATAACTTGCTATTGATTTCTAAGCAATGTATCAATTTGATAATTTTGCCCAGATGTCAATGTAGACTTAATGGTGACCTCTGCATTAGACCCCCCTCTCAACAACAGCATACCATAAATCCAATGTAATCAGTTAACTCTAATCCTACCATTAACTAGTCATACAGGGGACTACTGTATCTGAGAACAGAAGACTGTAGAGCCTTAAGGTTGGTGTATGATGATTGACTAAGATCTACATGGATCTACCTTATATTAACCATGTCTGTATTTTTGGTACAGAGAATCTTAAAATTAGTATTAATTTAGTCCTGGAGTGTTCAAACATCTTGAGCTCCGGTCAAATTCATGGATAGGAAATGTTAGAGTTTACAGCAAAAGGAACATGTAGGAAGGTTTCACTGGGTTGAATATGTTTTCACCTTCTTTGAGAGGAAGTATTACCAAAAATGTACTTCAGGTTGTATTAATCAAGCATGAACTAGTTTTTATGTACATGTACTTTATGTTGTGTTAATCAAACATGAACTTGTTTTTATGTACATGTAGAAACCACCTTGCAGGATTTCTCCAGCACAAGACAATAATTAAAAACCTACATGTATGCTATATTCAGTGTGAATTTGGGGAAACCTGCACTCTACACAAAGCTACCATTACAAAGTATTTTAGAAACCACAGAATTTCATATTTAGACTAGGTATTGAATACATGACCTTGAGAATCACAGCGTGGTAATGACACGCAGACAAGAGGGTTGCAGTACAACCAGACAAACCGCATTAGGATTTCAAGTTTTGTTTGTCCTGTGGAGTTTTCAAAAAGTAGAGTAGGTATGAGATTAGCAATGACCTGTAAAATGATTACTTGTTATTCTGGGTATATTCATGGCGCCTCCAGCATGTACATGTACATGTATACAACTCAATCCTATACATGTAAACGCAATGCTACTTTAAATATGTGTGGTTTTTAAATCAGATAAAAGGGAGAACTGTTTTCATAAAACAAGTATTAAATAAGTTACTTCAATAAACTGCAGGAAGTATTAGGTGGTAATGTTGACCAAGTGGATGAAAAGTCACACTTAGGTGGTTATTATTAGTTTTCAGTATGTAAAGCATTGTAATTTGATGTAGGCCTACAAACTACATGTAAATGGGTTCATGTACTGTATCAATCAGGGCCAAATTTCAAAGAGCTGCCTAAGCACATGAAGTAGCTAAGCACAACAAAATGCTGCGTACCAGAATAAGGCTGGTAGCCAAAATACCATATCACATGTACAATAATTATGTGATTGGTATCCTGCTTTCTTTTGCTTAGCAGAAAACCGTTCAGCAATATTTTCTGTTTAAGCAGCTCTATGAAATTGGCCCCAGGTTTGTAAGTCCATGTTCAATCCACCCTTCCACCATCATCCAACTCATTTAATAAACATTGCACTATCGTGTACCATTTATATTACTAGTACATGTACTAGTTGTAGTGTAGCTGAGGGGCATTGTGGTACTTGTTATAAATGCCCTTTAAAAGAAAAATTATGCAAACCAGAAATCCAAGCTTTGTTATCCTGTTTCCTTCACTTCCATTAACAAAACTAAAACCAATACAGCATGCATATTTACAAGGTAGCTTTTTATAACTTTTTCAACAACTTCAGAAAGCAATTTTTGTTATTTGTTCAATAAAGTATAAACTATCAATAACTTCAATTAGTTACAAGGTGAGTCTCACTTGAATAAACTGATTATGTAAACTAGTATAATGGCAGTTCTAACAGAACAAAAGCGCTTTCAGGTTCTTATGATCATTCCATTCAATTTTGTTTTGTTGATTTGGATGACTGATCTTGCTTCCGTTCTGAAGCAATTAACGGCAGGAAATGAACCACCAAATTTGAGTTTATAGTATTCATCATTGTTGTTTGTTCAGTTATCTATCTTTTTTTCTCAATTTTAAGAGCAAGGAGACAGTCACATGTATTTATCAAATGAGAGGCCTTTAATTATGTAAAAAAAAATGTTTATATGCAGTTTTACTGATTATGAGTGCATGACTGAAGTGAACTTTTCAATGTGTAACAAATTGTTGAGTCTTAATTTGTTTAGTTTCCTATTGCCTTTGACACACCTCAAGGCGTGACAGGCCACCTGTACTTTATTATTACTTGTGCATATAAATCCCATATTGTACCATATGCATCATAACAGGTTATCAAACACACCCCTAATACTAACAGCAGGAAATTCAGCAATTTCAAGTATCCAGTACCAATCAAAATATTTCCCAACAGAATAAATCTCTGCATGCAACATCACAAACAACTCACTGGGAAAATATTGAAAAAGGAACTGACCAGGTACATCTACCATAATAAAATAACATACCAGTAGAAACAAATGTTTCAATGAATTTACATAGTAGGCCCTATTCAATGAAAACAAATTTATAAGAACCCTAGCCACAAAAAAGCACTTTTGGATTGATTGGAATTCCAATCTATCTACTGAAGTGATGGCAATGAGCTGATAACATTACCCTTCTACTAAACTTCAAATACAGACTCCTTTCATTCCCATCATCATCATCATTGTTGTCAATAACATCTGCTAGTGTTTCAAGATTTGTTTGTTTATTAATTTGTTTGTTTGTTTGTTTTGATATTTTTCTGAGTTGTAACAATACTCTTAGATATAGCCTTGCTCTATGAATAAAGCATGGAGGTTGAAAATGATCTTGAAGAACCAAGTCAAGACATGTCACTCCCATCACTCTAACAGCAGGACGCCTCTATGATTAATTGACTCTAAAACAAAACAGCTCATTATCATCCATCCACACATTCTCTCAGGCCTTTAGTATACTCATGGTATACTTAACAATCACTCAAATTCACATTAGCACCTTGCACACTAGTATACAAGGGCACAGTTGTGTGGTCACACTTCCTTTTGGCAACAATTTATCACCTGTAGACATTTTAGATTATAGCACCCATGTGGTGTTAATTAAACCACTTGGTCCATGATTAACCAAGGAAAGACTTTAATGCTAGTTGGACAGAAAATAAGCTTCTGGCAAGAAAATTTCAGCTCTGTCTCACTTCTACAAAAACTGAGAGGTTACAATGAAACAAACACATGTCAAATCTTTTTGCAGTAATTATGTACCACTATATAGAAACAAGTGCCTTGTTTGAATTTTCCCCAATTCAGACACTGAATCTGTCTTACAACATTTATATCTGGATTACTCTGAAGACCAAAACGCTTTTAGGAATAACAGACGTCGTCATGAAAATAAATCACAAGTATGAATAGTCATACCAACAATGTTTCACACTTGCTATCATAAATTCATATACCATTGGTTAAACCACGAAGGTACAATGTAAACCAACATTGAATCAATTCTCAATCAATGGGGTTTCTTTAAAAAAAACAGCTCCAAAGGTGAAAGGTTAGTAATAGTCCATGGACTTGACTTGAGACCTGGACAGAATGTCTAATACTAATAGTAATTTACTCAATAATGAATGATCATAAAAAGATTCCCTTTTTCTGTAGGACCATTCCAATCTAATGAGACAAGAAAATAACTCTACTCGTTATTTTGGACGAAAACTTTCACCATAGTCTGCAGCACACAAATCACTTTGGTACCTAGACTCTAATAAATAAAGATCAAACGAAACATGTTGTATAAGGTAGCAGTCAGATACTAAAAGGTTTATGGGCCACTTGAATAACAGCAACTTATTCCAAACAGGTCCTTTGAAATCTAAAAGAAGACATGATAGCTGAAGACTTTGGGTTGTTGTTCACAACCACTAGACACCTTTTTCATCACAAGTGTGCATACTATTGAGGGACAAGAAGTGGTATTCTTGTATCAGGGTCAGGAACAATAACACCTGTCCATAGTTATTGTTATGTTGATAAGTCAACGGACTATTCCAACCCGTCTACATTGCACCTCTTCACACATTACTATTTATTATGATGTATGGACCAATGATGGGGGTTTCATTACAGCAATTCTATGTCTTCAACACCAATAGACTGTGCTAGTCATTGGTATGTTCAAACATTGGGACCCGTTTAGGTGCGTGAGTTTGTTTCCTGCACACGTTAAAAAGCAATGTAAGTGGGACCAAAGTGGTCCAAAAAAATGTTTGAATACACGCGAGACTTACATGGTCAATGCATAAGAGCAAACTCAGAATTATATAGCGACTGTTTATGAAATCCGGAAAATTGAATCACACATTCTAATTATCACACATTAACATGTATGATACACTAACCGTTTACAATTAATAGCCCATAATAAATGCACAAGCACCGTCTTAAAAATATACCTCAATGCATCTTGGGAAACCGAGTAAAGTTAAACAATAAATCAAGCTGCTAAGATGGGCGCCATGCTGTAGTTTACATGTAACTATGCCAGGTTTTATAATTGTGTACCGCATAGCTTTAAAATTAGCGTGCCATGATAGTTGCTGGTGTTGCTTGGTCCTTTTCCCAAATCTGGCTTACGATCCGACTTGGACTCTGTCATCAATTTGGAGCGGTGACTATTTTGTCTGACGTTTCCAACATCAAACGAAGCCCTGAGTCAGAGACAGAGCCTAAGAAAAAGCCCCAGGACTCGGATTTCACCCAGAATCCTTTGCCTGCTGATCATGCACATTGGGCCATGCATGGAAGCCATTTGCTCCCATTAACAAACATTGGAAACACAAGTCTGTGGACCTGTAGTCACTGAAAATAGAGAAATGTCAGCGAGCCCCATGGGGTTTGCCAATTATTCCAACAGTAACACATCCCCCTATAATTACATAACAAAGAACAGTCACCCAAAGGAGTTGTCTTCCAAGGTAAGAGTGGCGCCCTCGTGCCCTTCATAGGGGTGAAATATGTCAAAAAATTGCAATTATTAGGTTATTAATCAGAATGCGGTAAGGTGTACAACCTTGGGTTAGTCATGTCCATGCACCATTAGGAAAGAAAATGATTTTAGCATCTTGAAACAGATGAGATTTATTTCTAAGATGGTGAGTTAGGAAAACAATGGTATTGAGTGGAATGCCAAAAAAGGATGGAAAGTCACACTCAGGCCATTACTGATCAGACAAAATAGGGCTGTAAAATACATGTTGTTATTACACTAATGGTTATGTCAGGTCTCTTGATCATCAGTACTGAATGGTTGGGCAGATACTAATGGGGCATGTTATGGGTATGAGATGGAAACCAAGTTGCAAAGTGATGTTTCTACTTGTTGCAATCTTTATCAAATAATAAACCACAAGGGAAACTGACTAGGTAAATTTTTAATAATTTTTGGTTGAATCAAGACAAAATTTACTACACAGCGTAATTTGAACCTGCGACTTCAGGATTAACGTGACGGCACTCCACCAACTGAGCTATCTAGCCCTAATGTTGGCGGTCTCCCTAGTTGGAAGAGTTGCCGGCACTGATGTCCTCCTGTTTAATTTAACATGATTGTACGTACAGCTGGGGCAAACTATGCAAAGTGTATTTGTTTCAAAGTTTCCCCATCATCCTACAAGAAGTGAATGTCTCCAATGGCAAGGAAATTACTTTATGAACCTTAGTTTCCAGCAGACAGACTGCCTTCTTCCTCTCCTAATGCTCCATGGTTACTATTTCTAACATATCAAATTTACAAAAGAAGACCCTTACAGAATGCTAGGAAATAAGAATAGTTAGGGAGTGGTTTATGTATGAGATTATCTTCTTTTGTTACAATCTAAAGCTGGCTACCATACTTTTATCAACAGAACTGATCTCTTGCTGATGACAACATGTAAACGATACGTTGTTCATTTACTTTTTCTGAATGCAGGAAATTTCTGATATAGATCGGTCCAAAAATTTGGCCAAACAGAAGTATAATAGATTATACAAACATACTTGAGAAAACTGTGTCACACTGTTATTTCCTCTTGTTGTTTGATCTGTTAACTGTGGCTCCATTAAGTCCAAGCAAAGATGTACTGTAGAGGACATATTGGTGACCATTGGTCAATTTCTTTTAAATATTAACTCACAAATTCTCTGACTTTCTAAAAGCACAGGTTACAGAAAGTTTATCACAACACGCTTTTGTACCAAAGCTTTTCTTAGGATAATACAACTTTTTTTTTTAAGGACCTTAAAATATGTGTAATGTTTAACACTTCAAAAATTTGTTTTGAAACCTAAAAGTTAGATTTTTTTTTTTTTTCAAAAACAAAAACATTTTGGGGGAAAGATTTTTAAGCACAAAGTTTTACAATAACTTTTTTTTCTAAAGCGTATATCATGATAAGCAAAAACTGAATATATGTGTCAGTTCATACTTCAGTAAGTCAGCATTATCCGCTTACCCAGCTGCCAGACATGCATACATTGTAAGGTTAGAATGTCACAGGAAACAACGTCAGGAAATTGGCCTTTGATCAATCGCTGATTGGATTGAGATTTGAGAACTGATCAATTAGAGTAGTAAGTAGAAATACCCAAACTCCATGTCATTGATAACCTCAATCAGGATATTTAGTTTATGAGAATGCCAGACTAAATGCCAAGACTTGAGGCAATAATGAAGAAGATGACCCATTAACTACATGATACACTACCTGAATGCCCCCTGATAATTACACCCAAGAGATCCATAAACTCCTGACCAGGTGCCTATAAATGTTTACTGCATTTTATTACATTTTCAAATGGTTGTGTTTTTCAAACCAGACTTCTGTTTTAAATAAGGCCATGGTAGGCAAAGTTAACTGTGTAGCAGCTGATTTTGTGGCACAATAAAAGCTCACTTTGTATATGAAAAAAATACAAAATTTACTTCATCACTCAGGTTAAGGGAGTGTTGAACTTTATTGTGATTGTAGCAGCAAACTGCTTTGCCATATAAGAACATACGACTTGACCTAAGCAAATTCTAGGTCCCTTCATCACACGACTCAAAGAACTGTACTGTACTGATACATAGTACATATCACTTAGATAAGTATTGACAAAAGTTGAAGCTTGCAATACATGCAGACTGTGCAACAAGACAGCACCTTCTGCACCCAGCAACCAGGCCACCATCCCTCTCCAGACATCAACTGGTCCAAGGACCCCCATCAAAAAAGCAGGCAGTTTGACATGTGGCTAATAACTGCATGTACACAGTTTTATGCAGATAGCCTTCAAAAAGCTTTTCAGAAGCCCCCTCCATATGTTCATCCGGGAAAACATTAAAATGAAACATTCCTCGCCCTAGGCCTTTTAAGTGAACTAAATCCCCAGGGAGGAATACTTTTTCCTTCTCATAGTGACCTTCCATTTCCTTCCTTCATCCCAACACATCAACCTTCCTGACCTCTTTACTTTATAAGAAAACCTCCCACAACACCCCCAGCTTCTAAAAAACTAGTCCATTTCACACCTCGGAGGAGCACTCCAATACTGACCAACAGGTTAATTGAAAAAACCCCTGTTCTTAATCCCTTAAACCGATCAGTTGGGTTTGAGATTTGAGATTTACCCAGACAAATTGAAGTACTTGGTTGTATTGTAAGACAGGTGTAAGGAGAGTAAATCTTCCAAATGGATGAGATCATCAACAAAAACTTTATCTCTTTTGATACGGTGAGAATATTGTTTCACTGAAGTATCTAAGACAATATTGATTGTGGAAAGGAAGCTGCAAATCCTTAATCTTAAGATTAATCACAATCTTAAGATTAATGACACCTTTTTATTTAAAGGACCATAGGACTGATAACTCAAAGCATGGGCAATTTTAATGTGTAGAGTTGAGTTATCCCAGACTACACTCTATACTTCATTTCTGTCTGGCAATAGAGTTTCTAATAATAGACCCATGCTCACAATAACCTGAAACTTTTATTTGGAAAGCAAATAGAAGTCTGGGTTTAAGGTTTTGGCATTTTAGTTCTTCTTTTGCATTGAGACGAATTTCACAGTTAATTACATCCAATTTAAAAGCATCTGTTTCTTTAAAAACTTTGGAAGTGTTTATTTAGAAGTAAATTGATTTTTTTGAGAAATTGAATAGCCTTAGATAATGTCAGCATTGAAGTACCTTTTAAGCATGTAATCCTTAATCCTTCCTCAGTAATTGTTCCAAGGTATTTTGAATTAAATCTACATTAAGCTCATTACTTTGTTGGCAAAATGTCATCATTTACATGTCTGACTCTCCAATCTTTACTCCATGGGTTATTTGTTGTCTTATGTCTACTCTAATGAAGGCCAAAATGTAACCGAGAAATCTGAACCACCTGTGTGCAAATTGCCGTTGGTGCTTTTAGTGTTTTAGTTATCTCAGGCAAGGCTAAACTTGTTGATGTTCTCAGCTTCATTTACTAAAAAAGTAAATCAAAACTTGCAAGAGGTTTACGTCCCAGAGCATGTGGGAAATTTTACCCAAATTTGCACTCATATAAATGGAGGGAATAGCAACAAGTTTCTATGAAATCTTGGTTTGAAATGCCTTATCCTACAAGAATCTTATCCTACCATCTTAAACTAACCAGAATCGCTCACATAGGAAGGTTAAATTTCAAACTGGGCCAGGGTTAAATGTATCTTGATATGTTTTGGTCTTCTGACCGTGGTAATTATGAACAAACAGCCTGCAGAAGGTGCAATAATACTGCAGCTAAAATTGCAAAGATAAACACATGTACTATAGTATTGGATCCATTGCTACACTGGGGAGCCCCCATGCAAGTCTCTAGTTATGGGATGGTGTGTAATGAGATAGGAATCTTACTCATATTTGAAATTGCTTGTCCCAACAGAGGTTTTAGTTACTCATTGTTTTACCCATTAGGTAAACAGTTTTCAAATTCAATGAACGTGTTGTGTTTAAGGTGTGGTTACCAAAAACTATCCAACTATTGAGAAAGGAATCCAACCAACAGTTCAGGAGCATTTGGTAGTTTCATGTGCTTTGGCATGATATAATCTTTAAAATTGTCAACATCATACCAACAATAAGTGTGACCATAAAATGATCATGAGAAAATATGCCAATAACCAAGAAATATTCCAGTCTCAGAAATAGTGATAGATCTTAAAAGTTCTTAGTGCTTCAGATTTTGCTTTTCATCAACCACAGTAGTTAAAGATGCATAAGAGCCAACAAACACAGGTGTCCATCACTTCAATCACAAAACAAACCCTTAACCCATCACAAGTAGTCCTGACTGATATTACAAACAACTTTCACATACTCCATTCAAACACAATGACCTGCGAAGCACATACAGGCATCTCCAAGCTTGTTATGTTCAGACTGAAGAATACATATAATGTTAAAATGGGGAGTGGTGCCAGAGCTTCTAACAGTGCCAGACATTCAATAGTACACACTGTACTTAAAGAGGTGTTGATGAACCATTGGGTGTGTGAATTTGAAATGTGCAAGTATCGTGGAGATACTTCATGATGGGAAAACCCACAAGTGTTTTTTTTTAACGTTGTTGTGTTTTGATTTAAACAAAAACAAAAACAAAAGCGCTATCTTGCAGAAACATCTGAAATACTCTTATCTCCGCATGCACAAACACAATTACACTAAACATGTGAACATGAACATGTGACATTTTTTCAGAGACCTTGACAGTAGAATATTGAAAAACATGTCTCCTATGTTTGAAAACATTTGGGCCTGTTATTGGGAGAATTGATCAAATCAAGGTGATGTCTGGCCCACCCACCAATTGAAGAATTATCTTGTACCTGTTCTCCAATTGCCAACCAAAATCCCCAGGCTCAGATAACACCATGTATAGGGAAATTTCTTCATGGGACAGGATAAAGATTGTTATTATCTAAGGAGCTCATTGCAGGTATAAACCAACACTTTAGAAGACTACTTCAGCCTGTCTTAATCCTGGACTCAAGACCTTGGGATGTATACCAGATGTTGTACCTACCACAAAAAGAAACCCAGAAAATTAACCCGATTTCCATATCTGTTTTGAGAATTCAATGGACAAAGCTTTAGACTCTTTCCCCATGGTATAATGAAAAGGTGGGAGTTGACCAGCCCCAATTAGTTGTTTGTTGAATCACCAGGAGTCTGGGGACCTACTCCATGGCGCATTCTTGAGATGCTAAATTAGCTGAGAATACCAGTTGAGGGTTGGCAAGACATTTTCATCCACATGGGGCACAGTTGTTTGTAAAGTGTGCAAATTTGTTGATGTTTTGCATCTTCACAATTTGCAAATCTACAGTCTACATTATTCATTACTTAACACATTCATTATAGGCTAAATCAGTGATACATTTTGTGCTTCTGAAGTTATCTACACTCAATTCTTGTTGATATAACAGTCTACCCAAGCCACCTTTGAGTTTGTCTGTAACAACTGGGCTATTTTCATGCAAATAACTGTAACACTACCACTGTGCACAAGGTAGCCTAGGTAAACCAACGGTACAGAATACAAACTAGCAGAAAAGGTCCAGTCAATATCTGGATACATTCTTCTCAATGGTCTGTATACTCTGTGTCAAGAACAAGGTATTGTTACAAACTACACACACACAAAACATCACAGCTTGGGAAATTTGAACTGCTGGGAAACCGATGGCGAATAAAAAAAAAAGTTTCAACAGCATTGCTTCTAGACGTGTTTGTCGTGGTGAAAACATAACAGCTCTCCTGTCCTGCGACTCTCGCGATACTGTCCGGGGCAATTGCTCTCGCGAGACTACTGTTCTCTTGTGAGGCTGCTAGCTCCCGACTACTGCTCCATTTAAATGGAGCCGTAATCACGAGAGCAGTAGTCTCGCAGGAGCCAGCACTCTCGCAAGAACATCAACTGTGTCCCGAGTTTCACAGAGAGAGTTAAAATGCTATCACTATCACCGCGACAAACATTGAACAACTTGTCCACAAGTCTACATTGCCTCTTATGCATTGCTTAATTATTCCTACATGTATAAAGTAACATAATAAGAACCAGTATATTTAGAAAAATATGAATATAATCTTAAGGTTTTTTATTGGTTCTTCAATTTGTTTTGCTTTCATCTTTAACACTTCTGAATGACTTTGAACAGATAAAACATGCACTTAAAGTAAACACACTGACTCCTCCTTCCATGCAGAACTAAACTCAAAACAACATGCATTTCAAAAAGTTAAACGATTAAATCCATTTTACATACTGACTAATATGGATCCATTATAACTCCCTGATTGAATCAAATGCCATATTTAAGTCCAAGATTATGAACTACCCAGGATAATGAGTGATGCACATCCAAGGGCACTTACATGTATTTCTATTCTTAGGTTGAAAAGTTATTAAATGGAAATGTTTAATTTTACAGATGTCTGATTCTAAATCAGAAAACCAGCTGTGAATGATAAGGAAAACCCGGCTTGTAAAATTAAGCCTTGGTAATAAAGCAATTTTTGGACCAACCCATATCAAGTAGGAGAGCCGATTGTAATGCAGATTTCCTTTTACATGTGATTTTACCAATGACTTCCTGGATTGCTTGTAATTGTATCTTGATTAGTAGACAAATTTTGATTAAAGGAACATGTAGCTGTACCTGGCTGATGAAAGTTAGCCATTGGCAAAAAAAAGTAAAATTTTGTGAATAGGCAGTTTCAACAAAAGTATGACACTATGTCAATTGTCAGTTTGATTGATACAGCGTAATTTCAACTGGCAAAAAATCCAACACAAAACTGATTTTTTCAGTTTGCAACAACACAAAAGTTTGTTTTCCCTTGTAGCGGCACCAAAATGATCCCTTTTCCATTCCACATTTTACACATCAACACAAGCCTTTCCTGACATAACATATTCAGGCAATAGTTTTTTGGAAAACCAAGAGGAAAGATCTTTTCTTTAACTCTCAAGGTAATGAGGGCTTTGACGCTTGGTGCACCATTGGTGACTATTCCAGGGTGAAATCAATGAGAATGAATCGCAGGGACTCCCATCATGCACAGGTCACAACACCAAGCTACTTTATCACTGAGCCGATATTATGGAGTTAACAAAGGCTTTGCAGGAAATCTGCAGTGAGATGTCTAGGATTTCATGGTGCTCTTTAATTCTTCTTGACACTTCTCATACGAAAAAAAATAATGGTGGGTTTGATAGTGTATTCTTCTTGATCCCTTTCATGGTGTTAAGTAAGGCTTGACAAATTTGAAGTAACTATTTAAAAGAGAGGGTGTGTGGGCTCTAAAACCTTTTAAGAAACACATTGTGTTGTAATTTTCAATCACTATTTAGTAAGTTGCAGCAAGATGTGCTGCATCCAGACCATACAATTCATCACATTTTTAGATTACCAGCGTGTAACAGAAAAAACCTTAAACCTCACAGTATTAGACCCTCCTATATCCACAGTGAAGGTTTCTGAAAGACTGGGGCCAGTAAGCCCAAACAACAAGTGCTTATCACAGGGTCAGGCATACCAATCTGATACAAAACAACTTGGTGTTGAGAAGAGGTTACTGCAGGAATCAGGCCACATGTGAGCCAAAATGCTGTCTGTAATGCATTTGATTAAAATCTTTCTTTTAAAAGCTGCGACAAAATTAAAACAAAATGCTTTGCCAATCATTAAAAAGAAGCCTTTGTTTTAAAACCCTTTGAAAATTGAGTCCTTTGGTGTGCATGTAGTCCAATGTAGATTTGCAGTCTGTAACTGTTATATCATTGATTTAGACAGATTTATGATTGTACTGGGAACAAATGCATTGCAGACAAAGTGTCTGACAAAGCAAATTGACATACACAGAAACCTTTAATCTCCTCCTAGGTGAAGATAAATTTACATTCGTCCTAACCAGGATAGAATTTATGACAGTGTGGTAATTTCAAAAGTTCCTTGACACACTGTTTACAACATGATTACATGTGTTAAATAACTTAACATTTAACACGAACTGTATTTTTCAATGACTGCTGTGTATTTAAGTCATTGTAAATTATTAATCTCAATTTTTGACAAAAGAATCATGACTTTTTAAATGATCATGTATACAGACGCCACAACTCTAAAACATTGCACACATTACAGTAAGATGTTCCACTTGTCAATTTCAACATGCTATGAAATAAAAACACATGAAACATTTGGTCCGATTGTGTTTCATTCACTCATACCAATAAATGCAGTTGCTTGATTCAAAGCATTTTCTGACTATCTGACTGTTGACCTTTGGCCCTAAGACCACATGTCACCAGCATGACCCCATGACCCTTTAATTTGTTAAATGCGAAACTGTGAGCTCTCCATGAGAAAAATGTGCATAAATAAAGCACACCCTTGGACTCTAATAATAGCACTGTGCTAGAACAACTTTATGTTTAGTATTTTTGATTCTTTACACCAGCACCACAGTACATGTGTCAACCACTTGAAGGTTTCTATGCAATCTTTACTTTAGTTTGAACAAACTGAGGGACAACAACTAAGCTTGTAAGTGTGCCCCAGTTTGTATCCTGTGGATCTATCTTTATAATGTATCTGTTATCAACTTTAAACACAAATCATTTTTTATTTTACAAAATATATTAATTGGCCATCAATGTGTTGATAACAATCAGGAAGGGATGACTGTTGTTGCTATAAAATAGCTCACTTTGCAAATGTGTTTAAAGTTCAGCATTTTCTTAATATACAAGACCAAAACCCAAATATATGCACAACCCCCTGGATGAAAAATTTCATATCAATCATTAATGATACAAAAACAACTGATAACTTTAATAACCTGCATTGTGCGATATCATTATACATGACAAATAAAACTGGCAGCCACCATGATAAATATTAAATGCTGATTCTAATGAACTTTTGACATGAAACTCCACTCCACAGCAAATTTTACAACTATTGAACATTCTCTTTGTGAGAGTGACACAAGTGAGGCAAAAAAAATCAATATACTTTTCTGCTACTGTATGGAGTATCTTGTACACTTCACCAGCACTAGGCCATCTGTATAGATCTATGATCCCCTGTAACAATATGCAATGCATTGATCACATTGCTCATTTGCATACACCAGACTTAGGTGGTTGTATAGTCTGCTATGTGTGGGATTGTGTTGACATTTGTTGCAGAAATGAGTATTGCCAAGCTACTCATATGTAAGACTTCAGGATTAAAGCTTTCTTTTCTAAATATGGAGCCGACATTTTGAATAGGGACCACTGCCCAACTACACAGAGTGTCAACTACACAGGGTGGTACACATTGTAGTGTGACACAAGTCTAAGTTATTTGAGTTTGGACTGAATCACAATCTAAGGGACATATACCATGTACATGTAATGCTAACAGTATGCCAGACTAACATCAAACATTTTTCTTGCCTATTTCTGATACTGGCACTTTTTAAACTGAACATCAAAATAATAAGAGAAATTATTTTTAAACTGTCCTCTTTGAAAGTGGAAATGTTAACTTTTTCAGATTCAAAGCAATTTACAGACATCACCAGCTCTTTGGGGGATTTTTCACAAAATTAGCTGTGACTGAAAAAGACTGACTTGACGAAGGGGAAGATGTTTGAGTGTTTTGGGGAATTTGTTTTGTCATCAATGGCTGTTTACTGTGTACAGTAGCGAGGTTGTAAAAGCTGGGTCAAGACCAATCCAGGGTTTTCATAGTTCACTGAACAAGTAAATCCCATCATGATATATCTGTTTTCCAGACTGTGTCAGGGACTGTCAGTAAAGTATAGTGACAAGGTATGAACAAACAAAAAGCTCAACTAAGGCAGACAGCGTTTTATTCTTGATACACAGGAAAAGCATCATCAATAATCTCTTGCACGCTACATCAGGGTGAATAACCGAAATGAAATATTCAACACAAAGACACCATCGGTTCTATGACCAACCATAAAAAAAAACTTAAGCAAAAAATCCTGACCGATATTCAATTTATATTCGCCTAGAATCTGCTCGCACGCATTTCATTCATGACAAGTCGCTCTATTATGGAATACCTGCCTGCAGTAGTTTTTGTTATTATTTATTTTAAACAAAATTCTTATCAGTTTGTTAGGTCATCCCTTTTGAATGACAGGACTAAATGAGTTTGTGTTAAATGGGGTGGTTAGTAATTAATTGAGCAATACTTGAGTGGTTCCAACGTGACAATTTTTTTTATTATGTAGTCCTCTTGATGTCTTTGGTCAAAATAAATCATGCACCATTTTAGGCAACTGAAGTACACAATTCTGATGTTAGTGCCATTTGTAAAAACAAATTCTCTTAAAAAGTCAATAATGAAATAAACTCTTGTGGATTAGGCATAAAGAAGTTTCGCTTTTCTGATGAAAGTGTTGGTACACAAACCATGATCTGTCCATGGGGTGTCAAAATATAGCAGTTTAGAATAGCAAGAAAAAAACGATTGTTAAACGGATTACATAATTTGAAAAGTAAAGTGTTTCAACTTACCTGAGTACTGGTAGTTCTTGGGGTTGCAGAGCTACGATCAACAGCATAAACAGTCACCTCATACAGAGAGTCAGCACTCAGTAGTTCTCGATCTAACACAACACCAGCAGAGATGACTCCGGTAGTTGTCATCATTTGAAAATCTCCTTCTCTGGGTATATCACCACCAATGATTGAAGTTATGTAATATTCGATAGCTACAGTAGCATCATCAAGGTAACCAGCAACAATGGTTACCACTTCAGTACCAATCTCATTGTTTTCTGAAATGCTACTGGTATACATAGTCCGAGCAAATGTAGGTCCATTGTTTGTATCATCAACTATTAAAATAGTGATTTCTGAAGAAGTTCTTCCAGGAATCTGTCCACCATCCTCAGCATTAACAAGAAGGGTATAGGAAAGTGCAGAGGCTTCAACGTTTCGTGTCAGTTCTACTTCCCCAGTTTCAGAGTTAATTTCAAAAGGCACACTACGATTTATCAAAGTGTAAGCGATTTCTCCATTCTCACCATCATCAGAATCACTGGCACTAACCGTAGTAACTTTGCTTCCTACTGTGGCATCTCGTGATAACACTACTGCATTGTGGGTCTGGAAGATGGGGGAGTTATCATTAATGTCTCTTACAAAGATAACAACTTCAGATGTTGCAGAACGACGACTCACTCGAGGTAATGCCTGATCGGTGGCTTTCACTATGATCTTAAAGACACCACTGTGTCCCTTCAGATACTCGTAGTCAATGCGGGCATTTGTGACTATCCGGCCATTTTCACGATTGATAACAAAATGTTCTCCATCTGGTTCCTGGCTCTCTATTGAGTATCTTATGTCTCCATTGATACCAGAGTCAGGGTCTGATGCTGTAATGATTGCTACAAGTGTATTCAATACGATTTCTTCATCAATCCATTTAACAACAGAATGTTGAGGAAAGACAGGTGAATTATCATTGCAATCCCGTACACGAACAATAATGGAAGTCACAGATGTCTGTGGTGGAAAACCAGAGTCCCTTGCGGTGACGTTGAGGGTGTAGCTAGATTTGGTCTCATGATCAAGGAGTTTAGATAGAGTAATGTCACCAGTATCAGGATTAACACGAAAGGCATTCTGTATATCGCCACCTGTGATACTGTAAGAAATCAGTCCATTTTCTCCAATATCAACATCTGTGGCGGACACCATAGTGATGGGCTCTCCAATAGCAAGACACTCAGTTACTTCTAATTCCAACTGAGTTTGAGTGAAAATTGGCATGTGATCATTCTCATCCAAGACTTCAATCATCACTCCTACCATCTTACTCATGGGGACACTGCCAGCATCTTGAGCTTTGATGGTTAACACGTACTCTGAAGTTGTTTCTCTGTCCAGAAGACCAATAAGTGTGATCTGCCCACTGGTCCTACCAATGTGGAATTTCTTCTCCTCATTCCCCTCCATGATGCTGTACACAATGTAAGAGTTGTCACCAATGTCCGAATCACTTGCTGTTACCCGTAAAACATGGGTTCCATTCTCAGCTAGTTCAGAAATTGTGGCTTGGTAGGATGAACGAGAAAATACCGGAGCATTGTCATTGATGTCACTGATGAATATAGTAATGGAGGAACGATCTTGGAACTGAACAACGCCACTATCCCTCACCACTGCATCAAAGGTGAAGTAAGATTGACCAGTTTCAGCTTGTAGAACCTCACGGTCAAAACCAACCAAGTTTTTTATGACGCCTGTAATTGGGTTTAAAGAAAACTGTGTCTGGTTGGCCACAAAAGAATATGCAAGTTCAGCATTGTCTCCCAAGTCCCTGTCAGTGGCAAAGATGGTTCCAACGACGGTATCGATGGCTGAGCCTTCCTGAAGATTAAAGATGTAGCTTGAATTATCAAAGAATGGACGGTTGTCATTTTCATCCAGAATTTCAACCAGTAACTCTGCAGATGCAGTGCGTGAGGGAATCCCACCATCCCTTGCCTCCACATTAAGTATATAGTCACTGATACTTTCACGGTCCAAGAAGTTCTTTACATAAACTTGACCATCAGGAAATATACCAAAAGCATCTCCATTATTACCACTAATGATGCTGTACGTAATCAAACCATTTGTTCCTTGGTCATGGTCTGTGGCTTCCAAATCAACAAATCTGAAGTTTACATCTGTTGTTTCACTGATAGTTGTCTGAAAGCGCTGGGCTGCAAATTCTGGAGAATGGTTGTTAACATCTCTCACTGTGATGATCAGATCAAGTAATGCAGTCATTCTTGGGGTACCTAGATCTGATGCACGAATCTGGACTAAGTATTCATCTTGAGTGGATCCCTGTAAGTCTCTTGTCAAAAACAGCCATCCAGTGGTACGATTAATTCCAAATGTGTCATCAGGATTGGTAATGATATCGTAAACAACAATCCCGTTTGGAAAGCTGTCTTCATCAGTGGCTTCAGCATGATAAAAATGTCGACCAACTTCCCAGTTTTCAACCACATCAGTTGAGTCTATTGATCTGAGGAATTGAGGGGAGTTGTCGTTGACATCAAGTATGATAACATCTACTGTGGTTCTACCAAACAAGTTTCTCCCACTAGCGTAAATGATCAACTCATACGATGATGTAGTTTCCCGGTCTAGATTTCTGCTTGTATGAATTTCGCCGTTGATGTCATTTATTTCAAACTGCCCATTTGGGTCACCTGAAAAAATGGTGTATGTAATCTGGACATTTAAGTCCTGGGAAGATGCAGTGACTTGACCAACCAATGAGTTTGAATCAGCACTTTCGAGTACTTCAAACTCATATCGAGATTCATCAAAGGTAGGAGGATTGTCCTGAATATCCCCAACAGAAATGTAGACTTCACTGTTAAGTTCGGCAACATGGCCGCCACCATCAACTGCTGAGATGACTAGAGTATAAGAAGACTCTTCTTCCCTGTCCAAAGCTGAGGTTGTTGTTACTTCACCAGTACTGCCATCTATTTGAAACTTTCCAGCTGCATTTCCACTGATAATGGAATAAGTCACAGTACCATAGTTACCACTGTCAGAATCTGATGCAGTTACACGCTCAACAAAGGTATTTTCTGGCTCGTTTTCTTGAATGGTCACCAAATAAGTTTGGGGATAAAAAACTGGAACATTGTCGTTTTCATCTCCTACATCAACGTGAACATTTGCAAGCGATTCTCTTGGTGAATCACCAGCATCATAGGCTCGAACACTCAGGTCATATTCTGATGTATCTTCATGGTTTAATGCAATTTCTGTGAAAATGGTACCAGAGACTGCATCAATTGAAAATATTCCAGGGTACTGGTGTTCAACATCTGTTGTAAATGCATAACGAACAAGCCCATTTGTTCCTTGGTCACCATCAACTGCTGACACAGAAATAACCTCAAATCTTCCATTTATATTCTCAGGAACAGATGCAGTGTATGGAGGATTGGTGAAAACTGGTGCTTCATCATTTTCATCAAGTATTGTTACAGTGAGTGTGGTGCTTGAAGACATAGGCTGGAGTCCTTTGTCAATAGCAGTAATGTTCAGTACAATCGCTGAAACAATTTCACGATTTAGTTGTGCCTTAGTTGTGACTAGTCCTGTTTCAGAGTCAATCTCAAACCATTGCAGATCATTTCCAGCTGAGACAGAGTAAACGATCACTGCATTAAGGCCAGAGTCAGCATCGGTAGCCGTCAAACTTTGAACAAAGCTGCCAATAGGTTCACCCTCACTCAAGACTGCATGATAATCAGTTGCTTGGAATTCTGGGGGATGGTCGTTTGTATCAACTACATGAATTATAAGGCTGTCCATCATCTGCCGCCGTGGAGATCCATTATCATGGGCTACAAGGGTAAGATTGTACTGTTCAACATTTTCACGATCAACCTCACTGGCTACAAGTAATTTGAAGATGTTTGCTTGGCTAAAACCAGGAACAAGTAGGGTCAGAGTTTCCAAGATGAAATGATGAAGTTCGTTTCCGTTCAATATCTCCAGACTTACCTCCCCATTTTCACCTTGATCATCATCAGTAACTGTAACCAAAGCAACAATTGAGCCCATTGCTGCTCCTTCTGTAACTGTTGCAAAGTTTCCAGCATCCGAGTAAAACCCAAAAGAGATCTGTGGATCGTGATCATTTTCATCAATGACAAACACGGAGAGAAAGGCCCGTCCATACAATGTTGGCGAGCCCTTATCACGGGCTTTTACAGTCACCTGGTACGGATCACTGCTGACATAGTCCAACTTCTGCTGAAGAATGATCTTCCCTGAATCCGGCTCAACGTCAAATTTAGAAGTGTCTTCATCAATGAAATATTCAACAAGACCATTGATACCGGAGTCCCCATCAGTGGCATGAACATCAAGCAGTCTAGTTCCAGCTGGTGTACTCTCATTGATACTAATGATGAATTCACTTTGATCAAAGATAGGTGGATTGTCATTGTTATCAAGGACAGAAATATTCAAATGAAGAAATCCTGATCTTGGCAGTGAGCCGTCATCTCTCGCACTTATTGTAAGCTGATAAAATTCTTGACTCTCATAATCCAGTGAAAACGTTGTCTCAAGATGAATGTATATCGGCAAGCCATCAGGTCCTGGAATAACTACTAGACGAAAAGCATTTTCTGAATTTCCATCAGAAATGGCATACTGCACAATATTTCCATTGGATGCCTTGTCTGGGTCTGTAGCAGATTCAAGAATTACTTGAGTTCCAATGCGTCCATTCTCAGAGAATGAGATGCGATCATTTGGTTCAGGAAAAGCTGGTGAGTTATCATTCAAGTCAGCGACAATAATTCGCACCTCAATGGGGTTAGTTCTTGAGTTTGAAGAAGCTAGCACCAAAAGATCAAATACATCATCTTGGAGTTGTTCACGATCTATGACTTGTGAAGTTCTTATTTCTCCATTGTCTCTATTAAGTTCAAACTCCACAGGAGGGTCACTGAATGTATAAGTATACCCAGACTCAGTTGGTATTCTTCCAACAAGAACTCCAGGTGGTTGCTCTTCATTTATTGTAAACACTAAATCAGATGTTTGTCCGCTTGAAAAACCAAGCAACGCCCAAAATAGCGCTAAATGGCAAAATATGGCTACATTGGAAGACATTCTCCACATTCTCCTACGATTTCTTGCTAAATTGTTCAGAGTCATTGTTTTATGTTTTGCCTTACCGTCGGCAGAAACTGACGATACTACCCAGTCCCTTTGGCGGTGCAACTGTGACCGCATCCCGGCCGTCGCTTTCAGTCAATCGCTCGGCGGTCTCATCGCCTCGACACACGGTAGGGTAATGTTGCCATTCAACAGCTTGCTACCGTACAGTCAGCACTCAAGTCCAACGCGATGTTCTCTCTTCACTCAGTCACAATTTCCAGAGCATAAAATGCAGGATCTCACTCTTTCTGTTGTGACTGAAAATTCTGCAAATGCTGGTCTTCTTTCCCAGGTTTCATCCGTATGTGTGTAAGTTTCGTGTCAAAATGTGATAATTTATCGCCAAATTGTTTGCGTCCACTGGGGGTAGCTAGCTACGAATAAACAGTGTGGCAGGTTTATTATACACATCAACCCTGCACACAATAATGTATGCGCGGCGCACATCACACGCAACGTTCGGCGGTGTGATTGTCCTCTTCAACGTACTGCTTTTGGATACACCAATACACAACGTGTAATATAATGTACAGTGATTAGGGGTTATACATGATTTTAGAGGGAGGAGCTATATTCTTACGTCACTCTCTTGTCTCCAATCAAAAGTCGCAGATGCTATTTCTTAAACTCCGAATAGCTCCTTCTGATTGTCAATCAATGATCTGCTAGATTGTACCCATAGAGCTATATATATTCCCTACCTCCATGATTGTACCATAGAGCAAAGACCAGACAATCTTAGTGAATTTTTAACAAATATCTCAACGATAATTGAATGCTTATTTAGGGAAATTTTTTAAGGTGAAAACTGTATGTTCTTATTCCTCCATGTGTGTAGACCCCCGAAATTATAAATTTCATACAGAGTGAATGGACATGCGCATTCTCTATGGTTGTCAACAGAGAATAGAGAAAGGAAATAGATTTACATCTTCTTGAAACATAACTCATATTTAATTTCTCCCTCCATGCTCATATCGAGTCTACTTTGGAATAATTTCCAATAATAATTTTCAACTTCTTTTGTGTTGCCCCCTCTTGTCCTCTCACCCCGCCCACCCTTTGTTCCTTCCCATCCCACATGGGGGCGCTATATACATTTAGTGGTCGATTTAATTTCTGATGTTCTGATGCAATGGTTAGAATATTGCAGCTGATACGTCTGGTACCACTGGCGTCGTTAATATCTTTTAGCAAGGGTTTGGCATAGTCTGTATTTCTCTCCACTTTGAGAAAACTGGACGTGGAAGAAAAATGGACTTAAATTTGTTGATCTTACTTCAGTTCCTGATTTTAGGAGCCATCTTGTCACTGGTTTTGGTATGTAATTTAAATTTTAATATTTAGGTTCAAATGATTAGTCTGCATTTTTGTTGGATTGTATATTTCTTACAATTTACAATCTATGATATCATTCATAATCATATGGTGGGGATGTACACTCCTACTAGAATTATGAGGTTCGATCCGCTATCGGCTCCATGAACCTCATCGATGGATTAACAATTCTAGCATGTCTACCATGTCTAGCCCACCTTGTTGGGCTGTTACGACTCTCGATCTTTTAACATCGGTCTTAGTAAAAGAGAGCCATAACAGCCCAACAACTGAACAAGGTGGGCTACATGGTCTGGATGTCCTGCCCTGCCCTGCCCTGCCCTGCCCTGTCACCATTTGTGGCTGGCACTGGGCAGGTTATTCTGCAAGTCAAGCAAAGTAATATGTGGCCACCCACCATGCCCACTACACTTTACACTCCTGTGTCTACAGTCCTAGCCCCAGTGCACTGACCCGTGTAGCCAACACTTGGCCACACCATGGAGCTATAAAAAAAGCTCCATGGCCACACTAATCCACCAAGTTTAATACACTTCAAGTGACTTCCTGACTAGCTGTAGTCTCAGTCAAAGCAAGCTCACTGCAGCCATTTGGTGGCTTGCGCACTCCTAAAGAGTTGAAATGATTTCAGGATTATCTGGCTGGCTCTTCCTGTAGTTCTTAGATATTTAATACAATGCCTCAGAATCAGATACTATCATTTTACTAATGTTAAGTATCATGCTATTGTATTTGCTCAAAATTGTTTCATACCAAAAATAATAATGAATTTTGTTTTTTCTACAACCTTTCAGGGTGTCATATTCATTTTTATGACAACTATCAGAAAACCAGATATGGAACGATATGAAAGCGAGAAATACTTCACTGATCCATCAACAAAAGAGAAACAACCTTTCCCAAGTCTAGTAGATGAGGCCTCTTTGGACCTGTCTGTTATTGTGCCATCCTATAATGAGGAATTGAGGTGTAAGTAAAAAGACAAAGACTGGATTGGTAGTTATCAAAAACTAAATAATTAGTTTCAATATGAAAACTCAGTGATCATGAAGTACCGGCCATCGGTACCAGATACATATTTCTGAAGTACTTTCAAAGTCAAGAAAAACATATTTGAAGACTTCGCAAATCACTGATTGCTTATTTCAGTTGCCACAATGGAAATAAATGTAAGCCTGACATAAATGTGAGCAATTTCTTGACAACATTGTATGGGCAATCATTTGTTCATTGTTTTCACTAAAACCAAAATGTGTTTCCCAGTCAGTCCGCAGCGCCCGCGTTTTCTTTGCACAGAGAAAATCGCAGCGAGGCGCGAGAGTGTTTCGAGAAACAATGAGAGTTCGAGGAGCTTCTGTTTATTGCATCGGGACGCTTTGCACGAGTAGTTGGTGTCAAAGATGGCGTAGTAAGTGTTTGAAGTGTGAAATTATCTTTCGAATGATGTAATTTTTTGCCATTTTCGATATAGTATAGCTTACTTTTTTCACTGTCAAACATAGGGTAATATCTCTAGGTAAATTTGAGGGGGTATTTTACTCGTTGCGCCCTGACTGGACTACACAAAATTGTCAGGAAAAACTGATGATTCAGATAGATGAATGTTTAAGCTATTGTTTGGTATAATTTTTTCGATGTGGGAGCCACTGTGCATCGTGGCATAGCCTTTTCCGGGCGAGTATTTCGCTATTTTAAAGGTTGTCCATGGACATGTTCACGACATCGTCGGGTTTTGCGTGCGTGTACACCACGTGATATTACTGTTGGGCAAACCAATCCTCACACATGTATGAACTTGTTGTGATTGTACATCCGGGCCAGGTCTCAACGCGCGTCTCCACCAATCAGAATGCAGGAATCACATGTGCAATCATGGCGTTTTTTACGTTACAACGTTTTTGACTACCGTCAGCATTTGCTGCGCCCCGACTGGACTACACAAAATTAGGCCAAAAATCAACTATTTTGTGAAAGAATATGAAATTTCCTATCCATTACTGTAAGTATTGGCGTGTGGGAGAATGTATTAGAGGGACATATTGTGGTGTAATTGTGTTGGTTTCGTTTCTTTTGAAACAAAATTTGACGATCAAAATACACCACTACAATATCAGTAAAGTCAATTATTTTTCAAAGCAAACTTGATGATTTACTCCTAACCTTAGCAATTGTGGATTTTTTTTGTGAATTTACATCTAAAAACTGAGAAACTACACACATTCCACAACGGTTCCAGCTCATTAAATATTCATAGAGAGGTCACGCACGTCCGGCCCATGCATACAGCGCAAAGAAAAGGAACGGATTCTGTGTGTGCTGCGGACTGACTGTTCCGAAAAGTCACGTGATCTTCAGAGTTAGTTTCACTTCCAGCCGTATAAAAGTAAATTACTGAACCAAATTCACGTGTTTTTTTAAAACAATTCTTCATGAGTACTTGACAAAAAAGACTGTATTCAGATTATTGATACAACCTCATGCCTCGCCATTGTTATAAAACATAAACAGAGCGCCAGTCTACTTACAACAATGTCACGTAAACTTGACAGTTGGCTGGAAAAGCATGTACGCTGAACTTTGACCGCATTTTTTTTTTTTCAAATTTTTGTTAATTACATGATATTTTGATTATTTTGTTTTTACAACAACCATGTAAAAATTATTCTCTGTGATTCCACATCACTAAATTAGGTAAACAGTTAGCCGGTGTGTCCCTTTAAATGTGATTACCATCACATGAGTACACAAGTACTGTGATTGTGAAATGGTTGAAACTTTTTCAGCTCAGCTATTCAAGCATAGAACCTTACTCTTATTTTCAGGTTTTAAGCTTTTATTTCTAGTTATTGTGATGTAATTGTTGTTTATTGACAGTACCTGTGATGTTAGATGAAGCAATAGATTTTTTGGAATCAAGACAGGTTAGTGTTTAGTTGTATTTTGATTGGTAATAATATGTCTGATCCAGCCGGATCATCAAAGTATCAACTTTTATTATCAAACTAAATCTGTATCATTTTATGTTAAATCTATTCCAGTGATTTTACTAGTATTCACTACAAAATCCAGAACTTTGATTGATGTTAACTGTTATATGAGTTCCAAACATTAATCAGTGACATTATTTCATTTATGTAGGATTTGATGACAACTAGATGTAGAGCACACAAGTCAAAATATTTAGAATAACCAATCTTTTCTCTGTATTCCTATACAATATTGTCTCCATTATTAAATAGAACCAGCGCAATAATAGGACCTCCTTTTTTCATTTACAGAAGCAGAACAAGTCACTTTCCTATGAAATTATTGTTGTTGATGATGGAAGTAAAGATGCCACAACCAAGGTATGAAAAAAAACACATTTGAATCTTGAATTCTAAGAACGATGATTTATAACATGACTCGGAGGAATCATAGAGTCATGCTACATGAGGCAATCTCAAAGAAGGGCTATTCACAATTCTAATTATATACATAATTTTCTTGAGGATAGTTGGATTCTATTAGAAAAAATGTATCTTGTAGAACGAACAAGTTAATTTTGAATGCAGTGAAATTAATTGCATCCAAGTTGCCCCCCAAATTGGCATATGTAACATGGCCCAAATGGAAATAGATAAGAGATTTGAATCCACTCTCTGCATTCTTGTTATGAATACAGGTTGCATTAGAGTACTCCATAAAGCACAGTACAGATCGAATACGAGTCTTAACATTGGCCAAGAATCGTGGCAAAGGTGGTGCAGTGCGACTGGGTATGCTTAGTGCAAGAGGAACCAAGTGTCTCTTCGCTGATGCAGATGGAGCCACAAAGTTTGCTGACCTTCAAAAGTTGGAGGGAAGTCTACTTGGAATCAAACCCAAAAAGGTACAAAAAATGTGAAATGTAATTAATTTTAGGTGTATACAGATACTTCTGCTGAAGATGACTTTCTGTTTGGTTATTCCCCAAAACAGGTCTTGTAATGCTCCAATACTAAATCATTGTTTTTTCATTAGTGAAAAGAGAGAATACAGATAGATTTAAAAAGACGTAAAGGGAGGTTTTTAAAAATTCTTGGAATGAAAAAAGGATAACTTGGGTCAACTGTTGAAGCAGATATCTCATAGGATGTCACATTATAATCTGATGTTGTTTGTTTGTTCAGGATAACATGGCTGTGGTTTGTGGATCAAGAGCTCATATGCAAGATGATTCTGTTGCACAGGTGAGATGTTGATGTGGTCAAGCATTCACAACTCCATAATTAGAACTTAAATTTGTCTGAAGTTGATGACAGTATAAATGTTTCATCAGGAAATATCAAAGCAATACATGTCAAAGATTACATTACCATAGAATCCTTAATCTTTTATGGAAGACAAAAGAGTAATAAGTACTGCTTCCGAAAATCTACTCCGCGGTAGTAGAACAAATAGCAAGACAAGTTCTCTAAAGAACAAAATCTACACAGCAAAGTAGATATTTATACACATGGTGTTACCGCAAACTGAATATATATTGAAACCAAGAATGCCTCATAAGTTAACTTATTCATTGTAGCTCACAAGCCTGTGGAAACCTATACACAAGGGTGCTTGCTATGTGAACCAGGAACACCGGGGTTAATCCCTACTCTTCCATGATCAGTGTTCCAGGCTCTTTTGACTGCACTACCAGTCCTAGTACACTGGTTACGGCTTGAGAGTCCCATCCAAAGGACAAAGCAATAATGGTTAAGTGTCATGCTTAAGGATACAAGTGCCACAACCGGGACTCGAACCCACACTCTGCTGATCAGAAACACCAGAGCTTGAGTCTGGTGCTCTTAACCGCTTGGCCAAGACAGGCCACTTGAATTCACTAAATGTTTTTTTCTTCTTGCCTTTCAGCGTTCAATCTTCAGAACGATTCTAATGTATGGCTTCCATTTTGTTGTATGGTTCTTGTGTGTACGGGGTGTGAAAGATACACAATGTGGCTTTAAGTTGATGACACGTGAAACTGCATTGAGATTATTTACCAATCTTCATGTCAATAGATGGTAAGATTTTCTGTTTTTAAATCCAATAATGAAGTCAGTCTGACTATCCACTATAAGTTATCTTGTGATAGAGTGTCAGGCCGTGTCTGAGTTGTCGGCTATGGCTACAGCTTCTGCTGGATTGCTCCGTCATCATGCATTGAAGTGTAGGTCCTTAGCAACAGTCGTTGTCGTAGCCGCCAATTTGGATTTGGCCTTAATAGATCTCTCTCATGTTGTCCCTCTCCCGTGTCTATTCTATTAAAATAAGTGTAACCAAGTTGAGGCTGACAGGAAGTTAGTCTGGTGCCTTTTGTGAAATGAGAATGAGACATACCATTGTCAATATGTGTACAGGGAATGTAACCAATATGGCCAACGAAGGATCTGACAAAACACCATTGTCACTCTCAAAATAACTTTACAGGGCTTTTGATGTAGAGTTGCTGTTTGTGGCTCAGGCTTTGAAGATTCCTATATCAGAAGTAGCTGTCAACTGGCAAGAAATAGACGGTAAGCAAGTTATTAACATTGTACATTCACATATTTTGAGTTGTGTTGGTATCAGTGTTGCACAGCCTTTTTACAACCATGCATTTCAATTAAACTGCTCAAGAGATTTAAATTTCTCTTAAACATTCCTAGATGCATATTCATAGAGAAAATAGCATTCCCACAAGCAAACAAGCATATTTAAACTGAAAGGTTGATTCAATAGCAGTGAGAGACAAGTGTTTATCATTTGATTGATGTACATTTTTCTGTAGGATCCAAGATGGTTCCAGTATTTAGCTGGATTCAGATGGGTAAAGACATCGTTCTGATTCGTCTGAGGTACATCCTTGGTATCTGGCAAATCAATGATAAAGTCAAGCTACAATGAGCAACATAGTCTGGTACCATCAGTTACTTGCAGTGTGGATACTCTATCGTCTGGCTCCCACATCATGTAGGCGACTACAGGTTTTAATTGTGCTCCTGCATTTCCATTGGAGTAATTTCATTAACCTGTTTTTATTTGTTCATTCAAAATGGTTTTCTTTTCACAATCTGTTGTTTGATTTCATGTTGTTTTAGTGTCTCACATGGATGAACATTAAAGATGGGATATCATTCATTGAACGTAAAAATAATATACACATATGGACTGGCAATGAGGTCACTAGAGCACGTCTATTCCCCCGAGGGACTGTGAGTGACCAGAAGAGGGACCTATTTCCCGAGGCCGAAAATAGGTCCCTCTTCTGGTCACTCACAGGCCCGAGGGGGGATAGACGAGCTCTAGTGACCGAATCATGGCAGTCCATATGTGTTTTATAACACAACTCGGTCCAAAATATGAAATAAGAAAAGAAACTACCGTAATAAGATCCAGACGCCGCCTTTTTTCTTTTTAAGATGAGCCTGGTAACCTCTTGAGGGCGCTGTAACCAGTCAAAAATTGAAAGACTATTGCCCGCTTCGGGAACTATTTCCCGCAAACTACGCGCATGCGATGTCTAGTTCATGGTTGTGCAAATCTCATGCACTAGCCTATAATAGTTCATCCACGTGACCGTGTTTCAGCCAACCAGAATACAGAACTAGCAAGAGGTGTGTTATAATGCAAAATATTCCACATTACCTCCAAAGTGCTGCATTTTTGCCTGTTACCTGTGAGGGAAACTTATTGACTTGTCAGACCATTTCCATTATACTTTATGTAAACTTACTCATCTAAAACAAGCTAGTGTATCACCGATCAGAAACTGTTAACAATGTTGAACCTTGAACCTATCATTGCACTAGTACACAACATGTTCCTAGTTCAACAATGTTGAAACTTGTAAACATCTGTCATTGCACCAGTACCCAACATGTTCCTAGTTCAACAAAGTTGAAACTTGTTAACATCTGTCAGTACCCAACATGTTCCTAGTTCCTGGTTCAACAATGTTGAAACTTGTAAACGTCTGTCATTGCACCAGTACCCAACATGTTGCTAGTTCCTGGTTCAACAATGTTGAAACTTGTAAACATCCGTCATTGCACCAGTACCCAACATGTTGCTAGTTCAACAAAGTTGAAACTTGTTAATATGGAAACCCTTAAGTATCCAGCCACTCTAGAAGCTGTGGCTTTGAATACTTATGACTTTCCAGATGCAGTTAAGTTGTTCAGTATGGACATGATGTAACCCTGATATGTATGAGATCATGAACAATGAAATCTAACCTTGACCATAATTGGTCTGAATAGGAATCATTGCTAATGTTATGCATGCTTGATTTATTGCATCAGCTTTTTCTACTCTTATGTAAATTACCTTTTTTACGACAAATACGAATAGGATATGAATTAATTCTATTATCAGAGCTTTTCATCTTCAAGTGTTTGTTTCTTTTCTTAAACCAGGTGAGCTATTTGAGAAAAATTGAAGTATGAAAACAAGTCAATATTACTTTAAATTAATCTTAAAATTTGTTTTATAAGCTATGAATTATATTGCTAACTTCAGTTATAGGTAATTCACAAAGAAACTTAGCCAATTGTCATGTAAGTGAAACAAATAATGTGCATTTGCTTTGAGCTTAAAACGTGTTATTTGCTTGACATGTGAGCTTAATGTTAAATATAGACTTTAAATTAAATCAACGAGTATATTTTGAAATAAAAATCTTACAAAATATATCTTGACACTGTCTTTGAGTTTGAATCAAGTGTTAATGTGATGTGAAGAAAGTCAAATTGTAGTCTTGATTGCGATGTTCGTTTTGTTAACATAGTCACAGATATCACCACACAAATTACTGGAGAAGAGATATATGTACCAAACAAACTTCTGGATCAAAACCAACTTTTGAACCAGATTCATAGACTTGCCCAGTCTCTCCGAGCCAGTCAATGCTGCGTCAAATACAAAAAACTCAGTTTCCCGTGTGGTTTATTACTTGACAAATAAAAAAACTAGCGTCACCAATCAAGAAATTTAAGAAATCAGTACATCAACCATAAAGAAGAAATAGTTGGACCTTGATGGGAAGGTATTCAGTGGGAGGGAAGATTGAGGCAGTCGTGTGGAATAAGAGAGAAATGCAAGTAAGAATCCCAAGCATCATCAACAATAACAGAAAGCAAGCATGGTCATCATACATTACAAGTCCCACACGTCTTGGATTAATTTGGTTACCATGTAAATTGCTGGATATTCAAACACACTTGACACTTGCAGTGTAGAGTGAACCAAATCCAAGTTATATTAAAATAAAAACACAGTCATCAAATCAAAATTTTGAGTCAAACAAGAGTATACCTGATAAGTATTTATTGGGCACTGTGGAAAAGAGAAACTTGGTAAATCAAATCACCAACAATAACAGAAAGCAAGCATGGTCATCATACATTACAAGTCCCACACGTCTTGGATTAATTTGGTTACCATGTAAATTGCTGGATATTCAAACACACTTGACACTTGCAGTGTAGAGTGAACCAAATCCAAGTTAATTTAAATGAACACAGTCATCAGTCAAATTGTTTGTCAAACAGAGTAACTCAAAATAATTTATTGGCACTGGATTGATAAACTTTGGTAATTCAATCACTAAAACCTGAAGAGAACAGATTACCTATAATTATTTACATTTTCAATTCATATAAACTTAAAAGAGTTGGCAAATGGTTTCAGAATTAGATCCGAAATGAAATGAATTTAATCCAAGCTGAGCTGAACAAATCTTTGTCAAAATTAATTTGTGTACGTGCTTGCGTGGTGCGATTTTTAGTAACATATTTAGAAAGATTAAATAAATTCTTCATTGTTATTGAGGAGTGGTGACTCAAAAAAGAAATGTGTATAAAGTGGTATATGTAGAAACAAAAATAAAGTCAATAGTAAAAAGCTGTGAATTAAGTTGCGTAAATAAAAGTGATTATGTGCAAAATAAACAAGATAAGACATGCAATATTATGCAAGTTGGCTTTTCTGGGATATGCAATCTGATAGGATGCTGTTAAATAAAAATGTCAAAATGATGAACATTATGAAATACTGCCCTCTAGTGGTCACTTAATACCAACAAAGTTAAGCACAAGGGCAGCAGACTTTCTCAACAAAAAAACATGTCAATTCTAAACCAAAGCGTCAACAAACCCAAGACAAAGAATCTACTTTGAGCAGAGTGACAGCACATACTTGTGTCAATAAATCGGTCTAACTATTTTGATCTGTTTGCTATTTTTACAATTGACCTCTTCACTAACTTTCTATACACCTTCCTCGTTCACTTCTAACACAACACTAAACATTCAATACTATAATGTACAATAAGCAAGTCAATGGCTTCAAACACATTCATTGTGTTTATAGAAAATATTGAGCACAATAAAATTGGATGGAATCGTTTTCTTAATAAATAAAAAAAAACACTGATAAAATTTTAAATTTCTGTTCATTGTTAAACTTTGTTTAGTTCCCCAATAATAGTATCAAAGATCAATAGCCAGGTGGAATATTCCAAAGAATTTTTTGAGCGATTCAAATATTTTAATTACATTGTTGCATTCATGACATTGCTGTCCATTAACAACACTTATAAGAATAAGCCGACCAATAGGAATAAAGTCATTTGCATAACCAGACCCACTGCTAGCAAATCTGTCCAATCACAGAAATGGTTTGGGATGATAGATGGTCTCCTGATGAGGAAGGATAATCTCTACTTTAGGCTGGGCACGGACTAAGGATGCTTTAGTCATTGGCACTCCGTATGGTTGCTGCCTCTCTGTGTCAGAGTGGTTTGTGAAATGATGGGCGAACATCAGACCTACAAGTAGAAATAAAAAATGAACAGATCGTGGAAATTACCAGTCAAATATGAATTAAATGAAGACAACTTGTTTCATCATTGGCTTAAGTCTTGGTACATGTAAATGTATTGGGAAAACCACACAAGTTAAAGTTCCATAATGGTAATAGTGAAATAACCCATACAATGTTGAGCTACATTAATGAAATCAAAACATATCCGTCAAGTGTATTTAACTCACTCATGACAAACACTAAGTTGTGAATTAGTCAAATCTACACGCAGTTTGTTAAGGTGAACCATTTCACCAATGGCATTGCACTTTCAGGCAAAGTTAGCATGCCCTTTCATTGTGTACAAGTCCAGCCGTCGATTTCACCAAACTCTTCCTAACTTAGGATTAATCTTAGGGCTTAGGACGAGTTAAGTTCCGTATCCATAGACGTTAGGACACATTGAACCCATCCTAAGTTAGGACGAGTTACTCATCCTAACTCGAGATAGGATTAATCCTAACGCTTCGTGAAATCAGCTGCTGATATGTAGTAGGCTAACGAAGGCACTCAATTGCAATTACTGCACAATACGGAAACATATCCCCAAACCAACATAGGTGAAAAAACCAACTAGCTTCCATTAGCTTTTTGTGCATGAAGCAAAAGGTGAAAAGAAGTTAGCTGTGGATAGAAGAATTTACATAAATGTAAAGTGAAGAAAAGCCAATTTCAATAATGTGGAAAGATGGAAATATGGAATAAAAATGCTTCTTTGTCATGATTGATGTCACTATGTGAAATAGTGTGTGTGAATCAGCAATGTGGAGATACACACAGAATGCAATACACCCCTTGCATTGGCCGCCATCGTTGATGAAACGTGCACGTGTGAAAGGCTGTCATTGGCTGAGAGTTGTGCACAGCGCATACACGGGTGCCCATTCCATTGGTTTGCAACAAAGACGGTGGTCAATGACGTCATGTGCAATCCATCTATGGTCCAGTAAGAAAAGTGCAATGGGCTTCAATCAACCGTGGAGTAATACCAGTGTTTCCTCCTGGCTGATACGCTGAGCAAGACGGTAACAATTGGTCATTGAAATAGAAATGTACGTAGTCTGCAAACTGATGAGAATGCAGCTCTTGGCGCAATGATTCCATCTACACATCCAAACTCTGAGTTCTTGAAACATGTCAAGAAAAAGAACCCTCATCAATGACACAAAATGAAAAATGTTTCTTTTATGGGAAATCTTCACAGCGAGTTGGTGCTAATGGTCAAACATTAGCAAGGTGGTCACTGAATGTAGCAATGTGGGATGCCTCGTGTTTGAATGAGCAGGAGAAACACTGTGTAGTACAATAGAGCAAGGACTATGGTAGTATGCATAATCTAAAACCCTTTTCACACTACCAAGCCAAGTCCCAGGTAATAAAACCCCACCCCATGTTCACTTCACACTTTTCCTTGAGGGAAATGAACCTTACTCCCAAGCAGGGGTTGTTAATGCCCCGGGACTTTGCCAGAGTCAGCAATTCAAGAGAAAATGGTCAACCAAATTATCCCAAGAATGTTCAGAAAAAAATCTGCTGAAATGGAAACTGCTGAATGATAAAAACTCTTGTTGGGTGAATGTTGATACACTGCAGTGCACTGTGGAAATCAATGACAAACTACGACAGTGATTATTTAAACACTTAATAAGTTTGTACACATTTTTGTAAGAGACATAAGTTTACATATTAGTACGAATACGTTTTATTGTATCTGTTAGTAGGAGATTGGTTAAGAGGAAAGTTACTCTTGAGAAGTTAAGATAAAAAATAAAGATATGAGAAAATATTAGAGGTGGCGGTCCACCACAACATCCAAATCAAGATTTTCCATTCTACGGAATCACTCTCTGTTGGTCAGAATTGCTTTTGAGGTGACTACGATTTATCGTTCCAATTTAAGACTCTTTATAAGTGCTTTCATATTGGACAATTTATATTTCATCATCTGACCCCCCCCCCCCACCCACATACGCAGTTAGAGAAAGAGGAAGATAGGCAAGATAAACAAGACAACATGTATAACAACAAGGCCCAATTTCATAGAGCTGCTTAACACGTTGACTGCCGCCTACGAGTATATTCGTAGTAACGGGTTAGACGGATTCTGCCACTACGAGTATACACGTAGAGATCGAATGAAAAGGCTTTGTATTGTTATTTAAATACACTGGCATCATGAGCACGTAACACATATGTTTCCTGGCAGTGGTAAGGACATCGACCTTAGAAGGGGCTTGTTCAATTTTTTTGTTTGTATAGTACCTATTTAGTATGCGCGCATGCACACCACACTTATGCGCGCACCGCACTTATGCGCGCACCGCACTTATGCGCGCATGCGCACTGCACTTGGCAAATGGGAACGCACTACGAATATAATGACCGGCAGTCAACGTGTTAAGCGCGAAAAATAACTAAGCACAACAAAATTATGCTTACCAGAATAAGGATACCAGCCAAACTACCATGTCACAAGTACAATTTGTGACTGGTATCCTGCTCATTTCTGCTAAGCAGAAAATTGTTAAGCAACATTTTTTGCTTAAGCAGCTCTAGGAAATTGGGCACAGATCAGAGTGATTCCATCATTGAGGATGAATGGCCAATAGCTGGATGAAAAGTGAATCATAGTCAAATGGATTTGTCTTGGATTCAACAATGCCAAGAAGTTAATCTCCGATATGACCTCACCACATCTCACTGTCATTGATAAAGAGTTGCCCGTCTCCAACAGTGCTCGCAATTTGGAAGTTGTGTTCGATCGTTTATTCAATATGGGTGCACACATTTCAAGCTTGTGTAAAAGTGCAAATTTTTATCTATGTAACATAAGCAGGATCCGCAAATTCCTTTCGCAACAAACAGCAGAGAAGGTCATCCATGCTTTCATTTCCTCACGTCTGGACTGCTGTAATGCTCTACTGGTCAGTCTTCCAGCTACTTCCCTATCTCGCCTTCAATGTGTCCAGAATAATGCTGCACGGGTCGTTGTCCGATGTGGTAAATAAAACCATATATCTCCTGTTCTCCGAGAATCTCCAAAAGAATCTGTTTCAAGGTTTGCCTCCTCGTATTCAAGACCCTTCACGGCTGTGTTCCTCAGTATCCCCGTGACCTCATCTCACTCAAACAATCTGGTCGTGTTTTAAGATCGTCAAATTTTTACATGTTAGCTCAACCGAGATTTAGAACCTCTCGCAATGGTCAGCGTGCCTTTGCCAATTCTGCGCCTGCCATTTGGAACAAGCTCCCTGCCACACTACGTCAAACAACATCTTTGAACATCTTCAAGATTGAATTGAAGTCCCATTTGTTTTGCTAGTTTTTCTCTTCACTTGTTCTGAACATAACTTTTGTGTCACTTTGCTGTTTTTCTTGTATGCCCCTTGATCGGTTTCCGGAGATGTGCGCATTATAAGTCCATATTATTACTATTCAATAAGAACACATTGTGTATCTGAAGGATACAGCATGAAATAGTTGTCTTGCTTTAGATACATACATGGCTTGATGTTGTGCAGCAATTTATTATGAGTAGCAATGCAGAGGTATTAGTACACTGGACAATAAAAGCCAAGTTAGTGAGTTAGAGTGCAATGTTACATATGCTATAGAAAGTTTACTCTGATTTACAAACATGTTTTTAGTTTAACCATAGAGATAGGCTCTATGGTTTAGCGGTTTGGATTATTTCTGTTTTGAAGTAATTTCCTTCAGGATTATAAAACAGTTGTTTTCTTTCTGAACAGTTGCAGCTTCAAGACACACTAATGGCAGTTTGAGATACATTTCTAGTTTGAAATGATTAAATATGAAACCACATAAACCAGTTTGCTACTTCTATAGCCTAAGCACCATAAGAAGATGTTATTAGCAATCAAGAATGAGGTCACAGCACACATCATCAATCCAACTATACTCACAACAGATGATTGGAACTAACCACATTAAACATGCAGAAAATAAGAGGGAGGATTTGGAAAAACCACCCCCAGGAGCATTATCTGGGGGTTGACCTCATTAATAATGCATGCTGAGCACTAAGCTCCGCCCAGGAATCTTGTTGAGTTCTACGTCGTCGGATATCACCAGCTCCTACTGATGACTTGCTGTTATCTTTCTCTATGGGTACAAGATTGGACGGAAGATGTTGCAACAAATTTCAATCAATTCACAATCACATACATGTAGTTTGGTTAACAATATTAAATTAAAAGGGTTTACAGTGAAATACATTTTACAAATTTGCCACAACTCTTTACAACAAAGAATCAAGAAAATTTTCCTTTCAAGTATAAGATATCGTCACTGTTTTCACGAAGAGACAATTTTGGCCATTCAGCAAACATTCTTGTTTGGAGAAAACCCCGTTTGAAGTTAAACTATTTTTGAAATCACTGTTTCGGACACTGTTTGTCATTGAAACGTTGAAATTTTTCCAAGCATGAAAGTGGAGATCTTAAATCATGCAAATCTTTTGCTATTTTAATTATAATTGGTTTTATTAATGAGTAATTAACTGTTTAACACAATTGTCTGTTCGTGAAACTGCAAAACGAGGTGAGTGTGCAGCGCGTCGTGTGCGCGTCGTGTGCGCGTTGTGTACAAACCAATGCGTAAACGATGATTGTCTGTTCGTGAAAACGAATTTATCTAGGTCATACATTATTGTCCCTTCGTGAAAACGTAAAACGCAGAGTATTCGTTTTTGGCACCGTGCCAGCGCTATGTACTTCAATGTAACAAATGACAAATCTAAAATTGTCTGTTCGTGAAAACAAAACCTTATAGTTTGGTCAAATTGTCCTTGTGCTAATAAGTGTAATTCAAAAAGTATATCGTTTTATCACTTGAAACTTGGGGAAAATGTTGATGTCAATAGTAACATTTAAAATATGTAAAAACATCGGTTTGCCAAAATGTACACTTTTTGTCAGAATTGTCTCTTCGTGAAAACGGTGACGATATGTATTAACAGAATACAATTTGGTTACACAATTAATATATGCAAACAGAACTTGTTAATGACTGACAAAGTAACATTGGTTTATGCATGCAAAAAAAAGTACCAATTTGTTGATGTGAAATCAAATTAACCAGTATAACCAGTGTTGTGTCGTGCTTGAGCAGTTAAGAGCACCAGACTCATTCTCTAATGTTTCTGGTCAGTAGAGTGTGAGTTCGAGTCCTGGTCGTGGCATTTGTGTCCTTGAGCAAGATACTTTACCATTGCTTCGTCCTTCAGATGGGACATTAAGCCATAGGTCCCATGTATGAGCATTGGTAGTGCACATAAAAGAACTCAGAACACTTAACATGGAAGAGTAGGGGTTAACCCCAGTGTTTCTAGTTCGCATAGCAAGCACCCTTGGTTACAGGTTTCCTCAGGCTTGTGAGCTACGGTGAATAAGTTTACTTATGAGGCATCCTTGGTTTCATTACCAGAAATGTATTATAATAATAATAATAGTAACAAAATATGCCATCTGGAGTTAACAAGTTTTCACTTCAGTTGTAATATTTTGTTTACAAGAATGAGTCAATTTTGAAATGACACTTACTTGCTGTTCTGACGGGTCGTATTCTCTTACTGCTAGGTTTCTTGACCAATAGACTTGGACCCTTACCAGATACTCCATGATCATGATCTGAACTCTGACCGCTAGTCTTTGGAGATTTAGCTCCTTTTCTTTCCTTCTTGCTTGAGGCACTTTTAGGTAGAGATTTCTGAGATGTTTTGGAAGTTTTCTTCTTGGGTTTATGATCGTCTCCATGAGCAGAGGATTTACCAGCAGGTGCAGGAATGGAACACAAACCCTTTGCTGCTGCCCTGGCAAGAACATCTGATGCACTCATTGATTCATCCTGAATAGCAACAATAAAGCAACATTTCAATACAAAAACAACTTGGACAAGAAGTGCCATTCTCAGAATGTTGTCTTTTAAAGGAAGGTTCATGTCAACGTAATGTTGATTTCTAGGCAAAATTATCAAGAAAGATACAATAAAGGTCAAATATGAAAGTTTCAGCTAAATACAGTGTTTACTTGCTGAGAAAAAACCCAAAAAACTGTCACAGTATTTTCACAAGAACGTTGAATGCATCCACGTTAGCGATGTGACAGCAGACAGCAGCTGGGTATCATCTGCATCTCTGGTGGCAGCATTCGCGAACGGACACCAATCTTATAAATATAAGAAACGATTCATGCATGATTCATTCTCAGATTCAAATGTTTTGGGGAGAAAAAGTATCCAAATTGTATTACTCTGAAGGGAATCCTGTTTATACTATCAACAGCTGCAGTGTTTTGATGGTCTTTATTTTTTAGAGTACTTACCAATCTATGACCCTACCTTTAAAGTAACTAATATATTACTAACCTCACGACTCATAACAGACAAGAAACATCCACCCATCATACTTGAAGGTGGCTTTTTAAAGAACTTTGCCGATGGTTGTTCCTCAAGGTCTGCTGGACTGAGTGGTAGGACTGGAGGAATCAAACGGAATGGATTCTTGCCGGTAATGCGAGCATTGATGTACTCTGTTACCTTGGTAACCACATTTTCATTCTCTTCTTTGAAGATTGAGCTTGTAGAGTACACTACAGCTTGAACTCTGGGAACTGTAATGTAAAGATAACAATTACAAATAGTCATAATTGTGACATCATACATCAATAGTTTGAGTTTGTACATGTTATGTTTGATGCTTACATTTCATAGCATGTTTGAGTAGTTCCATATGTTGTGAAACCAGAACATCTAACTGATCTGTGTCTACTTGGTCTTGAGACAACTCTCGTAGTATACTTGCATCTGTCAATGGAAACACACAAGAAGCCAAGTGCAAATTGGATTTCATAGAAAATAACAGATTTGTGCTAAAAACATTCTAAGCTCTCAGGTTCTTTTTTTATTCTGCTTTTTACACACAATTGAGACACACTTAAGTCTATCAATTTAGTTTTGGGAAGCTAAATAATAATTAAAAACCATATTTAACGAGGGTGACCCATCCAGCACAACTGACAAATTTTGGGCTATCACATTATATAAAAATACATCAAAGATAAAGCACTAACAACGACAAGACTTTGGCAGAAAAGTGCATACAAAATGTTTAAATATAACATTGATTAGTTCCTAAAAATTGACAAATACATACTGGGACAAATGTATGAAATTTCACACCCTATCAGCCAACCACATAATTAAAAATGCAAAAAAAAAAAAAAATCATAATATTTTTACCCAATAAGTTTGAGGTTAAAAGATAGAGTTAAAGGGTATGAATTATGAACATGATAATGAAAATGACACACACAGTTCCAACACTTACCAGCTCCCTCATGGATAATGTATTCTACTGGGTTGGTTACCCCTGACCTGGAGTCTTTAGGAGTTACCAAGACAACCTTAACATTCTTAAAGCGACTATCAAGATGTTGAACTTCAAAGAATTTTTCCTGAAGAAATTTTATATCTGGGTTGAGCAAGTCAAGGAAATAAAAGTTGCACTTACTTAGCAATAAACCCCAAGTCCTTTGACATACTTGAGTCCTTCCTCACTCTAACAAAATCCAACACCATAAGGTAACTCAACACCCAAACTGTTTTGACATGGACTATGGAGGCCCTGATCCCATACAGCATAACCACTTTACTAGTGCTTCCCTCATCCCAACAAAATCAACCAAAACATGCAGTTGGATTTCAAAGAGCTAAAGCTCTTCCTTTGGGGTTTGTGGTGAACTACATGCACATATAGTTTCTTCATTCAAAGTCCGAGTACACAGTTTCTTAATTTGTCCAAAGGATACTGTTGATTCCTAGTTTGTTAGCATTTGCCATCAGCTGTTCATGATGCTCTTCATTCTTGACCCCAAATGTGTAGACTGTGGAGTGTTCTTGACTGGTTAATGTTGCTAGATGATCAGTTGTCCATCCAGACCCAACATATACATGGATGACATCATCACCTTCATTCAGTAAGGATTTCACAGAGTGAGGCCCAAGGCAGCAGCTTTTAGCCTACAAATATCAGAATCCATTGAGTCTAATTTTAATACAGTAATTATACAAAATGAATTTTTTAAATATTCCAGTTATTGGTTCTCTTAGACAGTCTTTGGTTAGTCCTCTGACAGCATCAAAAATCTGCACTATTCCATGAGTGAAATGGCAAAGCCAGATTTCACAGAGTGATTGTATACAATGCATGAAGAAAATGTTTAAATACTTGTTTTATATAACTCACACAAAGATCCTTGGCATTTGAAATTTTGTTCACAATAAACACAAAGTAGACATGGAAACTCCTCCACCCCACACTCTGAAAATTCTAAAAACCCTTTCTTAACAACGTGGATGACTCCATGTAGACACCAACCTTGTCCACCTTGACACAACTTAGCCTCATTTGGACAAACAGGTGGGGAATGATTATTTTGGAAACGCTGTGAAGTGTCCTATAATTATCCATGTAGGACTCCTATATTAAATTTTGGAGCATCGCGACAGCATATATGGCAAAATAAAGGATGTGTTCCACAAATCAAATGACAATGATGTGCGGGGGCGGTATTTAACAATAGTTATATTTACCTGAATGATTAAACTTCCGTTCCTGACAAGATAACTATCCTCAAGTGCATTACGATTCTGAGCATCAAAGACCATGATATTGGGGCATTGAGTATCTATTGTAAAGTTGTATTCTCCTAATACATTGACTGAGTTGACCTTTGAGTAGCCATCTTCATTGAGCTGATCAGTCACCTCTTCCACACTGAGGAGAATTAAGAACATACTGGATTACTTTACAGATTCATGAAGGAACAAAGATAAGAAGATGTGTTTACTGTTACTAGACTTTTTCAAAACCATACCATTTCAAAATTTGACACACACATATAGTTGGCTTATGCGCTTAGGCCAGGTCCCAATTGGCAGCTATGGCTATTAGTGCAACAAAAATACTTAGTACAGATGATGGTTTTTACTTAATGAAAGCAACCAATTTAAATTCCAGTCCTTACTAGTTGTCCCAGTTTTAACCATTCCCTCTGTAAACACTGTCCATGTCAGCAACATATCAATACAAATTAACTTATTAAAAATAAAGTCAATAAAAAGGTAGATAATTAAACCAGTCTGTGTTGACTTTCCTATCCGAGTCCAAGCTGCACTCCTGAGACTCATTAACTAGCCCGACTGATTAATTGATGTTCCTGTAATGTTAGGATGACAGATGAAACCCTTAAAATAACAGAATTTCCTCTTAATAAAGTATAGGTTTCCAAGAGACTATTTCAGTCCTAATAAAACACAGAATACGACTGATTTACCTATTCTTAAGCTGGTTGACCCAAGCATAGATTGGCATCTTGGTCCCACATTCTTCCCTCTCTCGCACCTTCTCGGGAAGCAAACACTCAACACTCCTTGCCTGAAACTTGATTCTATTTCTAGCTAAGGAGGCATTCAGCTTAGTTGTATGACGAAATAAATCATCTTCAAATTCTTGAACATAGGGGATAACTGACTCGTTGAGTTGTGGTAATCGCTTAGCAAATCGACGGTTGAGCATATCACAAAGGATGACCATAATGACTCCATGATTCTCATCAGGCTGAGGAGAAGTCAAATACATTATCAAACTCAGCACAGCTTGCAATCAAAGATTGGAGTAGCAATAAATAAGTATTAAAACACAGAACAATTTTGTTTGTTTAAAACAATATGGTCAATTGTCCCCAGGGAGAAGATGGTTTCTGTTAAAATAAATAATGCATCAAAACAACTAATACATCTGTCACACACTCCATCATTTCATTGAAAGTGTTCTCAAAATTAATCAATTACTGATATATCAGTAGGATTTGAAGCTTTGCATGGTGGGAGTATAACTAAGAGAGGTTTGCGGTAACACCATGTTAAAATCTCTTGTGAGTAACTGTTGGTTCTGAAAAGAACCGGTTGTTAACGACTCTTTTTTTTTTAAAAAGTTTCGATCAGTATGCTCTGATCGTCTTCATACTGATCGAAACGTTAAAAAAAGAGTCGTTAACAACCGGTTCTTTTCAGAACCAACAGTTACTCAAAAGAGATTTTAACATGGTGTTACCGCAAACCTCTCGTAGTTACTGATATATCAATAACTTACCACAGTATCGTATCCATAGTAACCACTATCAACCAACATGTCCTCCAGTAAGGCTTGATCTGTTATTAGAATTCAACAATTATTATTTAATTACGCACTGACGTCAATTAGGAAGAACCAACTGCTAATAGCTGCTGCTTGTTTGACTAGCAATACTCAACAATCAACGTTTGATTTCCTCAACTTCATTTCATGGCTTTGACGGCAAGCATTACAAATTAAACGGCCATATGTCAAGTTGCTTTTTATTGCACAGGAAATTGTTCATAAATTGCAGTCAAGCTCTACAGAGCATGGAAGCTAATAGTAAGATTATTGAGCTAAATGGAACCAATGTGTCTAGTTCTTTCAACTCAAGAGGCTGTTTTACTTTGAGGGTTAATGGTCAAGGCATTTAAAGTGTACAATATGTATACTGGGAGACTGTTATTTAGTATTGTAATATCTTCAAGGCTCCCACTGGATATACATGTAATACATGTGGATTAGGGGGGGGGGTCTTGCTGATGGGTAATTGATGCTCACTCTGTGTGCACTCCTTTACAGCCAATAGCTGTCACTTAAATACCACTAATTAGATTGTTGTACTATTCATGGAAGGATCTTCTTGTATTCTTTACATATTAAATTAACCATTGCAGATAGTTGGATCCTTGTGGTTGCATGCATGATGTACAAACTGCAATGTATACTGCACTAATAGATAAGTGTTGGAAACTCGGATCAGGTCAAATTCAAACAAAAGTTTGTTAAAAAGTGATGAATTGAAGCTTCGTATGGTACCGGTAATATGAAGTAACTACATGTAAAACTTGCAGCCTGTACAGTACAACCATGTGTAAATCTCCTTAGTGGAATGTAGGATCTGACATGAGCTGTTGATCTTATTGTTTCAAATTTTGCTCATCTTCCGAACTATAGCGTCAAATGATAAAAGACAAGTGGCAAGTTTTAAAAGTTACATTTCCTCATTGTGTTTAGACCCACACACCAATGCAGTCTCATTAGCGAACACAAAAAGACCTTGAAATGTGTACTATTCCCCAATGTAATGTGCTCCTAACACCCATCCCAGTTCATACAATGAAATCTTTTCAACTATAGAAATTTCGACAGACATAAACAAACAGAGCTCAGTTAGCACTTCTTAAAAACAACTATGGCCAAGTTAAAAAAAACATCAGTTGATCGTCCCCACCATCATCCTTTTTTGAATCTGCATCCCTTTTCCTTTCTTTTTTTTCCCCCCAAAAGGACTTGATTGCTTATGTTTTGTTCGCTTCATCTTGACACCAGTCTTTCGGTGATTGATTTAATTTACCCATTTTTTCACCTCTAAGTTCTACAAAGCCAGGAAATAATTAGTCTGGCTCTCTCCTCCTTGAAAATAGAACAAAAACAAAAAATTGTGGCCCTCATCCTCTTTCTGAAAACCCCCAGAACAATCAACAGTATTTTTGTTTTACATGGCCTAAAAGACTATTCACAATAATTATGTTTGACAATACAGCTGTTTTCATTACATGCAGTGAAAGTCTCATTTCTGCTAGGTGAATGTTTAGCTAAGGTGCAATGCACCAAAACAAACACCAAACTAAAACATACTTCCAATTTATAAAAAACATGGCCTAAACAACATGGCCACCGACTAGAAGTAGAAAACACTACATGTAATCCAAACACTGATAATCAGCTCTTATCACACCAGAGCCAAAAGAGATTATTTACAGTATGTGGCGTGTTCCTTGAGAATCAAATCAATCATTTTAAAAGAAAAACTACCTAATAACTATAATAAAAGCCAACACTTTCAAAGTACAGCACTGACTCTAAACTTCACTTGACAGTGTCTTTCAAGCATAAGGTAAAGATCACACCTGTGCAGTATTTTTGTTCCTTCAACAGGATGGAGAAGTGTTTAATCAATGACAAAGCAGGATCTGACATTGATATCTTATATCAATAATACAGTCTGGATATCAGTTCCACCACAACTATTTCAATTTCATCTCACTCACAATACAACTGCATTGTAGTAAGAATGTGTCTCCCATAAGAAAGTATCGGAAAGAAAGAAACTTATCCCTAAAAAAGAGCCTGTCTTTATTTGGCTTGGAAAGTAATATTTCTGGGTCATGTTTATTTTTGTTAGTAAGAAATATTCCTGACCTCAGAGGAGTAAGAATTAATTTGAAGTTCTGTGTGAACTCAAAGACGGAAGCTTAAAGGTTGAATTTAAGCACACCTGGCTATTTGAGAAGTCACTGCATATTTTCACCTCATTCAAACACTCTCATATACTCATCTATACTTTAATGATCGTTAAATCGCCGTCGTGGATTAGAAGCACGCCATCTTGGAATTAGAAGCGCACCATCTTGAATTAGAAGGCTTGCGATTATTACGCCAAAGTGACTAGCGCGTGTGCGCGATGTAAAGAATGATTTGTGTTTACATCGTGCACCTGCACCTTCGCTAGCGCCCTCTTTGGCGGGGTGTGTCAAGTTGTTTGTACGCTCCGCGCTAAAAAGGTACTTTTGTTATTAAAGGCCCTGTAAACTATTGGTAAGATCCAAAAACACAAATGTTCACAGATTCACACATAACTTACATGATTTAAAGTAAATAATGGTAGAAAGGGTTCCTTAAAATAAAATGCTATCGTTTCTGAGAAATGAGTAAAACAATAGTTTTTATCACGCGTGATAAAAACTTGATGTTTGAAAAAACAGAAACACATAAGGTCTCTTTTCACTATTTTCTCGTGACCTCGATGACCAATTGAGCTCAAACTTTCACAGGTTTGTTTGTTCATGCATATGTTGAATCACACAAAATGTGGACACTGATTTTGAGCTGTTACCCAAAGTGTACAATACCTTTAACAAATGGATTTTATTGAAAATGTTTTGATCGAATGTTATGTTCTGTATTCTTAGTAAAAACTACTGTTACCAAGCCAATAAATTGATGACCTCTGAGTGCCCCCCCCCCCCTCAATTTACCTCCTTACCCTACATTTCAGCAATATTTATATGCAAGAAGAAGTGTGCCCATCTATAGCGGGTAGCGTCCTGCTAGTACAAGTAAATATTCAAGGCTGTTCGGAAAATCCCATCACTTTTTCTTAAACATTGTTATTGAATGGTATCTATATTAAAACAATTTATAATTTAAAATATTCAAAACAAAAACGAATCCTCAAAACAATGTCTCCTCCATGCCCCCAACTAGGTCACTGATAAAATATATTCCCCTTTCTTGTCTAGAGATCAAGTTACACAACTACATAGTGAGGTAGATATGTCTTGTTTGTATCTTGATAAGAAGTGATAATTTTATGTCTTGTTAATTCTTTCATGAAACGTTTTAATTTTATACCACTCTGTCTTCCTATCATAGATTTGTTGTAAACTTGTGTTAAGAAGAAATCTGTTGCTGCTGGGTGTAGGTTTATTGCTCAATATTTGACCTGGATTTATAATAACTAAAGTATAATGTTGTTAGATCTACCCCCCGCCCCCCCCCCTGACAATATTAAAGCAACTTGTTACCAAGCATGTTATCATGGAATCTAAACTAAACATTTATTTTGTTTTGTAGTGTAAAATGCAAACAACACAGGCTTATTTAAACAGCCTTTTAACTTTTCTGGAACTTTGCATTTCTCTGTCTTATTATTCCACATACGTAGTAACAATGGCGGAATATGAACAACCATGATACCTTGCAAGTTAAACTGCAAGATTGTATTTTGAGAAGGTTTTACAATGTGTTTTGATGTCAAAGAGTCTTTATGTGATTGGATTGGATTCCATTCTGTGGCTCAGAGCTCATGGCAATGACAAATATACCAAGCTAGAAATGCTTTGTCACTGTCCGAGAAATCTGCTTCTGGATAAACTGTTACCCTGTTCACAAAAGGACAGACGTGCCCAACAGCCAAAATTCTGTGTTTGGAATAAATCACATTATTTGAAGTTTAACCATTTTACAAACTGCTGTTTCGGAGACTGCTTACTAATACTATGCTGTCTTTTAAATTTTACAAAATAAAGCTGACTTCTTCGTACAGAACTGACTTCATACAGAACCGACTTTATACAGAACTGTCAATATGTTTTAAACTTTGCAACTGTTTGATGAGTTTCATTACTAAACACTTTCGTCACTTTGAGAAAATGGACAAATGAGACCTGCAGCCAGAACGCTGTGTACAAACCAATGCATTTTGCGATACAATACATGTACGTCACTTTGTGAAAACTTTAAATTTAAATAGTTCAACCAATTTATCACTTTGTGAAAATTCAAAGTCCTAATGATACCATGCACCGGACCAGTGCTATGCATCTCTGTCACTGGATAAAGTGGCCAATCATGATTCCTCACTTTGTGAAAATGCAAAATGGCAAAATCTAGTGATTCGTTAGATGTTAATAAGTGTTACTTCATGTTAAAAAATGTAATAATAAGATGCACAAAACTGATTTGCCACATTTTGTGATTTTTGACTCATTCATCACTTTTTAGAAACCATGGCAACATTATACTCATACATTTGTATTCATCAGTCAACAAAATATTTATTAATTCCTTTCTAAATTTCTCCTCTAAAGAAAAAAAGAAAAGAAAAAAAGTGCGTAAACAAATTTTCAAATTCAAGTCAGTAGTATTTTATTATACCACATTGCAAGTCGAGACAAAGGGAGAAAAAAAAATGAACCAAAAACTTACAAAGATTAAAAGTTACTTACATTTGAGAGTTGCGAATGCTAAGTCATACACCTTCCTCTTGGCTCTTTCATCTTTGATGGATGTTAGCTTAGGTGGTTCTTTCCCTGCCCTTAGATCAACGTCTAACACCAGTTTATCTGTTCTATTGGCCGGTCGTAAACTTGCAAATACCTGGCTGGCATAGTGATAGATAACATGGTTGCATCCATGCCCATGGTCCGAGTCCTCCAGAAGGATTGGGATGTTGTCTGGTAGGATCTCACTCCCCTTGTTGTTCATACTACTACTAGAGACGCTGGTCTTTCCGTTAGCCGCACTTGACAAGGAACTGTACGCCTTCATCATCCCCGGTACACGACTACCATAGTGTTGACTCAAAAGCGCCATTATCAACGGCCCCTGTTTGATCTAGGTGTTTATGTTTTTATCAGCCAATAGTTGTCACAGCTTTCCAGCCTCAATGTTTGTCACCGACAACATCCAGTGCCTCATCATCCATCAGTTTAGCTCAATGACTGAGTGCTAGCTCTTCTGTGTGTAGTATGTAGTGCTCTGTTAGCACTTGGGATTGGTTTGTTGTATTGTACTACCAGCTACTGCATCATGGCAAACAATTTACTCAAACCTGTGTGTCAATGTAAAGGGAGAAGTCAGGGCAAACAATCATGCACAGGGACACATCAAATAAGATTAATTATTTAAATGTTGAAGCAACTGGCACTAGCAGTGATGTAATAGTATGTCATCTAGAATTGAAAATCTACTCATGCACGATGAAGGACTTGAATAGCAAGGACAAACCAAGGCAACTTTATGGTTGTAATTGAGGCTTTGTATTGTAGCAACAGTCTACATGAATTGAATGAGTGGACTTTACACTGATCAGAGTGATGTGCATACAGTCTGTATAGCAAACCTTGTACACTGACTTGACCAAATGACTTTGAGAGATCAAATAGCTAAGGAAGTCAGAGAGTGTCAGCTTCAGGCCCTGAGATAAATGATTGACAGTCACAGTAAACCTGTGTTTTTGGCAACTTTCTGTGCACACCTTTAGTCCAATCTTCTTTGTATTATAAGAATGTGTATTTCCATGCTTTATCAATTATTTTAAGAGAGAGATTAGGCCCCCTATTTCCCAGTTATTCGATTTCCATTATGCCCTCTATTCATATTCATAGTTTAGGATATATTTTCAAATGGAATATTCAGTTCTAGGGTTCTATTCCTGGTCCATAGTGCACCTTTAAGACTGGTTCTGAACATAAAGCAGAGTGTGTAAACATCCCAGTGGATTCAATTGCATGACCTCTGACCCTACTCATGGCTCAAACTACACCGAGGCTTTCAGCTTGTATTGTTTCCACAACCATTTGCACTCTATGAAATTATGAAATTACACATCACTAAGAACCTTAAAATGAATTATGTGTAGGCCCCTATACTTTCAAGTTCAAATTACAATAGTAGGGCAGTGATGGTTCATGAATGTTGATGATGGGGTTCACCATCAATATTAAATAAAATAGGAATGCTTAGAAATATTTCAATCATAACTTGACTTACTAAGTTTTCTGTGTATTGGTTACCATGACAAAACAGTCCATGCACACTAAGCTTGTACGTACAGTGTAGGACGGACATTTAGTCTTACTTGTTTTTGAGTAAACACCTAAAATGTATACAAGGATGTGACTGGAGTGAACAACAAAGTCCGATATCAGCCTTCATCAAGTTTGCATAATGCATGGACCATAAGGAGACATCTTTGTAAATCTCTGATTTGATGATTTAATAATTTGTTTTCTTCATAAAGATTACCAGAACATTACAACAAAAAAGCAACACAAATTTTGTCAATAAGTGTGAATTCAAAGAAACATTATTTCCAAGTCTAATAGGCTAATCCTTAGATTTGAGTTTGCAAACAAATAATCAGATAGCTATCAGTTTTTGTACAATTAATTTTTAAATATTGGCAAAACTACCTTTAATTTTCTGGAAGCAGTCAATACAAATTGAGAGGTTTGTTTTCAAACTAAGTTGTTAAATTTAAAGGAGAAAAAACACAAAAATTATCATTCTTTTTCACAGCTCTTCAAAACAGAACCAAAAACAATACCTGTTAGGAGGATGAACAATTTCCTGACTGAGATTTAACGATTTCATTAAATGGATAGATTGTTAACCACTATGATGAAGTGCTGTTATAGACTTTCTCCATATATCAGAACCAAAGTAATTTCCTGCCAATCGGAATCTCTAAGTGACTGCCATTCATACGGCATTAGAACAGGTGGCAATTTGACTCCAAGGTGTTACTGTTCAGTTCATCTTTCTGACATTGTCTGCAGGATTTAGTCTCAGTCAAATTTAACGTCATGGGTGCATAAATGCTACCAAAATCTCAGTAAAATCTAGTCAATCTGGAATAACACCCCCCCCCCCCGAGATAAAATTTGTAATAAAAAAGAAGAAGAATGAAAGTGTTGCATTTTATGCAGTTTCCTGTCACTATAATTGGTAAAATCCTAAGTAGAAGTGACTCTACAGAAGAAAGGTAAGAAATGTAGCTAGAAAAGGTCAAATTTCCTGAACAAAAAAAACAAGTATTGCCTTACAAGTCGAGACAGGTGGTTATTTTTCAACCTGCATTGATTTAGAATTTGTTGGTGTTGGGATCATTTAATTTTCAAAGGTGGGCTTTAGATTATTAGCCTGCAAGTAGAGAACTGAAATTTGCTCAATCAACTTTGATCCTCGAAAACAAATACAAATTTTAAACAAAGGTGCTACAAATATAAAAACAAACAAAATTAGTTGGTGCACTTCAAAGTATACCTTGATTAGTTTTTAACTTGAACTAAGCTTTGCTTAAAGGCCCTGTACACTATTGGTAAGATCAAAAAACACAAATGTTTACAGATTCACACATAACTTACATGATTTAAAGTAAGTAATGGTAGAAAGGGTTCCTTAAAATATTTCTGCCTAAAATGCTATCATTTCTGAGAAATGAATAAAACAATAGTTTTTATCGTGCGCGATAATAAACTCGATGTTTGAAAAACAGAAAACACATAAGGTCTCTTTTCACTATTTTCTTGTGACCTCGATGACCAATTGAGCTTATCAAATTTTCACAGGTTTGTTATTTCATGTATATATTATATGGTTAATCACACAAAACATGAACTTTGTTTGCGACTGTTTTGTCAGCTCTACCAATCTGTATAATACCAGGCACTGGACACATTTGGTAATTACTCAACACAAATATTAGCTTAAAAACTTACTTGGTATCGAGCAACGGAGAGCTGTTGATAGAATAAAACATTGTGGGAAACGACTCACTCGGAAGTAAAGTAGTTTTTAAGAAAGAGGTAATTTCTCACTAAAATATTAAAAGACTTCTAGCCAGAAATCTTTTATTATGCACCTTAAAGCACACAAATTTGTGCAACGAGGGTGTTTTTTCTTTCATTATTTTCTTGCAACTGCGATGACCAATTGAGTCCAAATTTTCACAGATTTGTTATTTTATGCATGATGGGATACACCAAGTGAGAATACTGGTTTTTGACAATTACCAAAGGTGTCCAGTGTCTTTATCCAGGGAAATATTTTATGTGATACTGTATTGTAAAAGTCAAGAAAGTAATTTAAATCCCCCTAACTTCTAATTTAAATTGACTGCAAATTCGGAAGTGCACAAAATCTCTGAAAAACATTGAAACTTGTCTAAGTCTGTTGTTTTACAAACACAAAACAATTTATGTGACCACAGAATTCAATTTAAGTACAGGGCCCAATTTCATAGCGCTGCTTAACAGTAAGCAAATTTTCGTGCTTACTGTAGCAGAAAAATTTGCTTAAGCGTAAGCGTATTTCACAGGTTAACAAGAAAATTGGGCAGGCAGCCTGCGCGTTCACCATTGCATTGTTGCGTCATTTATTTTCATACAGTAATAGAAGGTAAGTATACCTTTTCGTTCCCTTACGGTTAGCAGCACTATGAAATGGAAACTCGCATAGTAAGCACAAAATCGGTTATTTAGCAGCTCTATGAAATTGGGCCCAGGTTGGTCATGGAGGTTATATTGACTTTAACACGCTTTCACAAAATGTTGTCATAACTAACTCCTAACTCCCCAGCAGAATACTTTAGTCAAGCTAGCCATTGATCACACTCATTGGAAAAGTTTTGATTCAATCGCAACCATCGTTCCTCACGCCAATCAATGAGGTCCGAGGGGCCGGGGGGGGGGGGAGGAGTAACATTCTATTACCAGAATAAAACAGCATTAAACAAGAGTGCAGCTGACAAATTGTTTAAGGAAGATGCAAACAAAAACAATGGCATTAATTGGTCAGAAGTGCCCCCAAGAAAAATTGGTGCAACATGTGCTGCCCCCCCCCCCTGGAAAATTGTTACCCTGTTTTGAACCAAAATTCAATCTAAATGATGGTCATCGTCAAAAGAGCTTCTGGTTATTTGGGGGTTTCAAGACAAATTTTGACTAAGTTACTGCATACTGGTCCTTGCTCTGAAGTTCTAGGAACTGTCGTATTGAAATTGAATGAAGCACACAGTTACTGTTTGTCATAAATTATGAATCCCGAAATCTGTGGTAGACACATACATGTAGTTAGTTGCGATAATCGTAACCCTCCCTCGGTCGAGAGGATGGAGGGTTGCTGACGGAGGGTTACGATTATTGCAACTAGAGTAGACAGCCTGACAGCGCATTAAACTAAAGTATAGTACTAGTAGGAAGTTAGGTGTAGCATTTTTGTTGGCTAAAAAGTTGAATAATCATAATCAGTTCATAGGCCTATAAAATCATGACTTATTTAGTTACTATTCTAATAATTAATAAAACATTAACAAAGAAATAGCTGTCAACGGTGTACACTTTTTTTTACACCATCACTCCTATCAGAATTAGATTAATCAGGTCATGGATGATCAGGTTGGACATTTTTAAGATACTAAGGACGGTAAACGCTACACTGCATGCTGCAGTCATTACAGCATAGAGAATCACTGTCCTTGTCATGAATTGTATCAAATTGTCTTGAAGTTGAACTTGTTGAACTCTTTAACTTAACTAATTGTATCATAAAAATAATCAAAGAATAACGGATTTACCTTTCAAATCAGATCATGTTTCTCCGTTGTCGGTACAACTGCAAGAGATGAATGGATAAATCGTACCCGTTGTAGAAAACGAAAGATGTAAGACTAAACGTTGGACTTGCCCTTGAAAGTTGAAATGATCGCCAGACGACAACAGAATTATAAACAAACAACCGCTGACGTTTTGCGCATGTGTGTACCTCTTTATTTTACTCCCCCGAGTCCGAGTGTCAAATTCTTTTGTGACGTCATCAGACGTTGATGAAGATTGAGTTGTACCCATTGATCTACATTATACTGTACCATCCTCCATGGTTGTAAAAAACAGAAAAGATGCAAAATCCGACCGCCATCTTTCACTCCGGGACTCTTTGTGACCAAAATTTTAACTTTCTTTACAATAATATTAATAAGTTAGACAAATTCTTCCAGCATGCCGCCGAAGTAAACAGTTTAGTTTAAAAAAAATAATAAATTTTCTGTTTCCAAAAAAATCCCATGTAACTGTCTTCTTCGTTATCAAGATAAATTGAACAATAATATAAGTCTGGTGAGTAGTGATAATAAGTTTGGGAGGTAGGAGAGGGGCGAGGCGGTCGGGCGGAGCTGCTGACGGTCTCATATATCGCTCTTCGGCAATAAACGTTCATCAACCTGCGTGTGAAATTTAACGGTCGTGATAAATAGCGCCCCCTTTTGGAAAGAACTGTTCCAAAACAAAAGTTCGTCAATATTCGTCACGCAAGGTTGTCTGTTGTGCATTAAATTACGTAGTGCGTCATCCTTCGTCAAGCAAAACGTCGTTAATGTAGTGCGACATTTAGTGTGCCAACCACCGTCAAGTAAGGTACCGTTGTTAGTAACTGCATGCTGCTTGACGTAGGTTGACGCACAAATTGTCACATTGAACTAGTCTTGCCAAAAGAGGGCGCTATATACCAGGACTGTTATAATAAGTATGACGTGTTGTTCCATTCAGTAGCCTCGATTTGCACGAAAACATAAGCGTTTGAAACCTGACGTGCCATTGTCCTGAATAAAATATGTTTCATGTCGTTCTGGCATTCAAGTGTAAAGACTACACTTAGCTTGAACTATATTTTTTGAATGAATGATTACGCATAAAACCAGGGCCCAATTTCATAGAGCTGCTTTATGCTGAGCAGAAATTGGCAGGATACCAGTCACAAATTGTACATATGACATGGTAAATTGGCCGGTAACCTTATTCTGGTAAGCATAATTTTGTTGTGCTTAGCTACTTTTGTGCTTAAGCAGCTCTATGAAATTGGGCCCTGATATTGCAGCGACCAGATCCACTACACGAGATTTGTGGGATTGAAATTTTCTTTGAGTAAAGTTAGAAAATTGGTATGGATCAGGTGCTTAATAAAAAGTGTGTCTATTTCTCGGTTTCAGGCACACAGAGGCTTGATTTTCACCCTCAAAATGCCAAGAGCTCAGAGCTTCCGGGGCTTCGCCCCTGGACCCCCACCGAGGCCTCACCCCTGGACCCGGTACCCACCAATTTTTTCCAGTAAACTTATAGAAGATTTATATGGATCTGATTTCCAATAAGAGTGTGTCTATTTCTCTGTTTTAGGCACATGGAGGCTTGGTTTTTCACCCCTCAAAATGCCAAAAAGCTTCCGGGGGCTTCGCCCCCTGGACCCCCACCAGGGCTTTACCCCTGGACCCAACTATCGATGTTTATACAGAACATTTTCCAGTAAATTTAGAAGATTTATAATTATGGATCTGATTTCCAATAAGAGTGTGTCTATTTCTCTATTTTAGGCACATGGCTTGGTTTTTCACCCCCTCAAAATGCCAAAAGCTCAGAGCTTCCCGGGGCTTCGCCCCCTGGACCCCCACCGGTGCCGTAAGGCCGGCCCCTGGACCCCATGTAAATTCAACATCGCGCGTGCGCACTCTCCCTACTGGTTGGCAAAAATGAGTGAACATCCAAGGCTCGCTACCATGCATGGGCAGCGCGCCGTATCGATACCTCTCGTCACCTCTCGTCTCGTTATGAGTGAGCAAGGCATGCTGTAGCCCGAACATTCTGACGTCACACTTCCAGGCTCGTGTTTTACGCCAGAGACCGGCTTTGAGCGTTTGGAGGAATCCTGACCTCGCATCCCATTGCTGTCTTGCAGATAGGGGGACCAGTTGGACAGGGGACCAGGATCAGTGACCATCTCTTTGACTAATAGACCCGGTGCCTGTCCTTATCCTTGCGGATAAGGACAGCGTACAGCGTACCAGTCTAGGCATGCTGGACAAAGTGGCGCAGCGAGATCGATCACACCTGGGAACGAGGCTGTGAACATCCCTCCTTTGTGTGGGACTGATGGAAGCGTGACGCACACGCGTTTGTGCGCAACTATATGGCGTCAGTATAATGGGTGCGTTCGATTAGCTTCCCCGGGTCGACCCAGGTCTTCCCCCGGTGCGTTCGAATAGCTTTGACGTCAATCTCGGGGCTCACCCGGGTCAGCCCCAAGTGCCCTGCTTGTGGAGCGGGTCACTAGGGGCTGACCGAGGTGCATGACGTCACGACCCAAAAAATCTTAATGGCCACCATTTTGTTTGTAATTCAGCGGGGCACTTTCAGGAAGTTTGGCATAAATTTTCACCTTTTAAACAGCGACTTTGTGAGCAGAAGTATTTTTGTATTCGAAGATTGGTATTTGTGTATCAACTAGGGTGTGTAAAATAATTTAACGTTGCAGTTTCACCTTGATAATAATTATTTTACGATCTTTTCGTGAATCTGCGGACGTAATGCGCCGGGTCGGCTGTCCCAAGATGCATTGGTGTGAATGCTGGGGGAAGTTGGCGTTCGATTAGGTGCTCACCAGGATGAGCACACCGGGGTCGACCCGGGGAAGCTAATCGAACGCACCCAATGTAGATCAAATGGCGTTTGCCAACCAATAGTGTCTGTACGCATGCGTGAATGTAATTAGCATATTTCACGGGAAAGGTCCTATGGTTGACTGTCTTTCAGCTTCGGCCTTAACCGCAGCTTTATCTTTTAAGTTTTATGGTCTAAAAACGAAGCCTGGAACGAAACCTTGCGATTTGGTGACGTCACATTTATTATCGGCAAAACTTTTTACGGTAGCCATTTAATTTCCTCGGTGAGGCGACCAAAAACTTCAGCAAGTTAGCTCTTTTGGGACAACCCGCAAGTGACATTATACTCATATTGCCTTTCGAGAAAGAAAACTATGCGTTTTATTGAAATGAAGGTAAGACAGGGTATAGATGAGATGTTTTTCTTGTCGTATTTTCCCATAAAAAATAACCGGTGTGTGGCAGAAATGTGTTGCTGCATCTATTTCGTGAAATTAAACTATGGGTATATAATATCAAATATCGGAATTGAAAGCTAACGAAAACGCTTAGTTTTAATTTGTGTTTTCAGTTATTCAAACAAAAACAATGTATCATCTGTGTATCAGTAAATATCTGAAGGGACAATGCCCGGTCCTGCGTTACTTTGTATGTAAATATTGTGTAAAAATAAGGACAAGATTCAAGAAATAAGACTAAGTTGACTCTTTCAAAATTAATGATGTACTTTTCTTTTAAAAGAACATTACAGAATTGGTTTTTGCTAACAAAACAGTTGCCGACAGTGTAAGCACTTTATGTAATCCACCATAACTGACAAACCTGTAGAAGTTTGAGATCGATCAGCCATCTGGGTCACGAGAAAATAGTGAAAAACCGATTACACATTTGCATGAAATCATATAGATTCAACAAATAAATAAAAAGCTCACTGAGCAATAAACTAAAAGCGAGAAATTAGTTTATTCATTTCTCATCAAATATGGCAGTTCAGACAGAAATAGGGATGTTTTCTACTATCATCATCATTAGACCGTGTAAGTTTTATGTAAATCTGTGATCAAACAGTTTATTTTACAAGTTTTTTTCTTATCAATTCTGTAATGTTCCTTTTAACTGTGGTGCCATTTGTTCTCATTTTAGGTAGGGCAGTGTAGCACAATTTAAATGGATCTGCAGAGAGAGTAGTTGAATGAGGGATTCACAAATTGGTAAAAAAAAAAAATCAACACTATCAGTGTCAGTGTCAAAGTGATACCTGAACTTTTTTTTTCAACAAGGACCAAGAAGTGTACTCGGAAGAAATGTCACCCTTCCCCCAGCCCCAATGATTACAAAGATATGCTTATATCGTTTTACTTAAGTTAAGAACAAATAATAATATTAACGTTTTAGATCAACCTCTCACAAAACAAACAAGTGGACAACTCCTAAACATATTAAAAGTTTAAACAAATATATTAGAAACAAAGATTTTGCTGTAAATTTATATATTCTGTTTTGAGTTTGCAGATAATCAGACATTCAGGCCTCCCAGCAAAACTTAGATCAAACAATTCTTTTTTTTCAAAATGAGATTCTTTTTTTCTTGTAAAACAATTGGATAATAACTTTTCAAAATCTATTTAAGTCTCACAAATTATTTTTTCTCAAAACTTGTCTCTGGAGCTCTTAGATTGGAACCACACAGAGCGTCTAAAAAAAGAGAGGATTTTCTTTAGCCCCTTAACCAAAGGTGAACCTTTCGCAGGAAATGTAAATTGCCAGTCGCCTCTCTTATTGAAATAAGTGTCTCATCTGGTTATTCACGTTAATATTTTGCTGAATCTTTTCCAAAGGAATGCTTAGATGACACTACAGGGCATCTCAAGTTTGTGCTTCCGGATCACTGGACTTGCCTCTACGCTGTTGCAGAACTTCACAACAATTGACAGGGTCTCTCAAAACCAGACACCTCAGATGGTCTAATGCGATGGACAAAAAAAAACACCGGATAGGATACAACAATGTCAATGTTTATCTAAAATTGATGCCTCTGGTAAAACAAAAAGTATTTGTACAAAATCATTGGAAGTTGCCTTTGAACGCCCCTATTTTAATGTTTGGTGTATAAAACTATCAACCTATGTTTTCCTATAACACTCGCTAAAAGTTTACAGATTTATAGGCACTGAGGCTAGACTGTTTTATGAGTTGTTAGTGCAGTCATTATGAACAACGATCGAGTCAAAGTTGATGTGTTATTCTTCATTCAAATTGCAACAAAAAGATTTGTTGTGAAAAACAATATTGCACCTGACAGATTACTTGTAAGCATGTTCTTCTTCTAATTCCATGTACTTAAAGACACTGGACACCTTTGGTAATTGTCAAAGACCAGTCTTCTCACTTGGTGTATCTCAACATATGCACAAAATAACAAACCTGTGAAAATTTGAACTCAATTGGTTGTCGAAGTTGCGAGATAATAATGGAAGAAAAAACACCTTGTCACACGAGTTGTGTGCTTTCAGATGCTTGATTTCAAGACTAACGCTTGAGGTCTCAAAATCAATTCAATATTTTACTGAGAAATTACTTCTTTCACAAAAACTACGTTACTTCAAAGGGAGCCGTTTCTCACAATGTTTTATACTATCAACAGCTCTCCATTGCTCGTTACCAAGTAAGTTTTTATGATAACAATTATTTTGAGTAGTTACCAAAAGTGTCCAGTGCCTCTAATCCTCTGATTGTTTATTTAGAAAATTAAGTTTTTGAAAAACGACCTTGAGTTTTGACCCGAGGAGAAATTGTTTCTCACCAAAGGTTAACTAAAGGTTGTAAACTTTTATTTTTACCATAATTGTCATTACACACTACTGAATAGTTTTGATTAAACATATTATTGCCCGATAAGACTGTTTGAGCAGTTTTAGTTTATTTATTTTGTATATAAACTTGTGTCTGGAGGGAAGGGAAGGTAAGGTTCAAGGTGGAGAAGTTGTATGATTCACTTATAAACACTTCAGACCCATACTATGGCCTAGGGGGTGAACATTGTACCCCATTAATATTGACGGGATAGGCTGCGTGTTGTACAAGTTCAATGATAGAATGGTGCGGTACGCAGAGTACTCGCTCTGGGTTAATGTTATAAGTTGTCAATTAGTACAGTGGAGATCAATAATGGTCGTGAACTTAACGGTCTTAGTAAATAGCGCCCCCATCGACAAAAAAGTTCAATAGCACACAAAACAAAATAGACCCTTCCCATGAAATATGCAAATGGTACATCGCGCGTGCGCACTCTCTCTACTGGTTGGCAAAATGAGTGAACATCGCGCCTTTTTGCATGGGACGTGACGCGTGGCGTGACGCACACGCGTTTGTGCGTCTGCCTAGTGTACAACTCTGGCGTTTGCCAACCAGCAGCGTCTGTACGCATGCGTGAATGTAATTTACATATTTCATGGGAAGGGTCATTTGTACAGTGCGTCAACCACCGTCAAGCAAGGTACTCGTATTGCACTGCGTAGAATAATTATTGTGCGTCAAGCTAGCAATGATGAACCTGTGAGAAATTAACGGTCTTGGTATACAGCGCCCTCTTTTGGCAAGTAACGTCATCAATCTAGTGCGTTAGTGTGTCAACCACCGTCAAGTAAGTTACAGCATCATGCTTGACGCACTAATTATTGCAATGGTTAGTCTTGTCAAAAGAGGGCGCTATGTACCAATTTATCATGGGCAGTTTATTGCTTGACGTAGGTTGACGCACTTGTCAAAAGAAATTAACGGTCTCGTTATATAGCGCCCTCTTTTGGCAAGAAACGTCATCAATGTAGTGCGTCAAATAGTGTCAACCACCGACAAGTAAGTTACCATTGTTAATAAAAGCATCATGCTTGACGTAGGTTGACGCACTAATTGTTGCATTAATTTGTTTTGTCAAAAGAGGGCGCTACATACCAGGACCGTTAATTTGTCACGGGAAGTTCGTTGCTTGACAAAGGTTGACGCACAATATTTGTTAACGTAATTAAATGTACAACAAATAACCTTGCGTGACGAAGACTGACGAACTTATGTTAAGGAACAGTTCTTGCCAAAAGGGGCGCTATATAGACCATGTGACCTGTAACATCACGTTTACAAAAGAGCCACAGAACCTGGACTTCATAGTACACACAGCAGAGTGTGGACAGTAGAACCATAGCAATTTCTACCTCCATGATAGAACAAAGGAACACAACAGATATAATAATGCTGTCCTCACATTGGAATCTTTTGTATTTTTGTGTCCTCACATTTTTTCATGCACTATGTCTTTGGAGAGTGTTAAGTCCCGCCATGGGAAGTCCTCATTGATAGGAATGATGGATCCACGCAGGTGTGCTGTAGCCGGCCGGCCGGTGTGCTGTGTAGCCGGCCGGCCGGCGTGCCTTGGTCAAGGCTATACATAGTAACCATGCATTTATGCTCTTATAAAACAATTTAAAGCATAAAGCAACTTAGAATAAATAAAATCTAATCCAATCTAAAGATCTGTATCTCACATGGGGAATGAGTCTGTGGTTTTCTAATAACCACAGCCTCATTATTGCAGCAGGAAGTATTTATTTTAGAAACGGAGCAAAGTTTACCACTAGTTATATTTCATTGCATTGCTGCACAACAAATTTGTTCAGCCCGATCATCGGTATAAATACAAATAGCAATAAATAAATAAATAATATTAAAAGCTATAATGGACTGATAAAGTGATTTCCATGCATCGTTAAGGCTATGTTTTTCAGTTAAAACCTACAAACTGATTGGTAGGCCGAATGGCAAGGGTTATAGGCCCTGCCATGCACTATACCGCAGAATTTCAACAATCTTTACATCACATAATGGCAAAAAAAAATTGCTAACTTTGCTCCTTGGTTATGACCACATGCAAGTGTGGACATCACTCCCTGCAACCCCTTCCCCCCAAAACCCCAAAATAGGGGGTACATGTCGTGTGTCTTCTCTCAATGCTTTGAGAATGATTAGAGTCACTTATTTGAAAATTCTTGGCATAGACCTTATTGGTCATCCCGCCAATGCCTGTGAATGAAGAGTGTCTTCTTGTTGACAGTTGTAAGGTTGGGGCATGCCCAGCATCACCCGTACGGAGTGGCGGAAGCTATCCCTGATGAATTTTGGGCACTTTCAGACCAGTGGCTCTAGCAATGGCCACACCCATCTCATTATCAATTTCTTTGTTTGTAAAGCCTTCAGTTGTCTTCATATTTGGACTTTGTGCTCGTTTTTGAGGTATGGTCTCACATACAAAAACCACTGATGCCGTCTTTTTCACTTCCAGCGGTGTTCATATTGTACAAATACTGTAGTCAAATTTCCTCGCCCTTTGTTTTACTCAGTTTCAAATGTGTTCTCTCGTACCACGCTGCACAATATGTCTCAACATCTACATGTAAGGCATAATCGGCATTTGTGACACCAGCCTTCCAGTCCGATAATTGGGTCGTCTGCTCCACATGTGTTGCGTTCACATTGCAAACACCTAGCACGGAAAAGAGCAGGGACTTTTTACGAATACAAAAATATCAACATTTAACTCAGTACAATCGCTGACTAAACACAGACAAAATTTTCAGGAAAAATACTTAAAGGAACATTACATTTACAGAATTGGTTTTTGCTAACAAAACAGTTGCTGACAGTATAAGCACTTCATGTAATCCACCATATACATAAACTGACAAACCTGTAGAAGTTTGACATCGATCTGCCATCTGGGTCACGAGAAAATAGTGAAAAACCGATTACACATTTGCATGAAATCATATAGATTCAACAAATGAATAAAACGCTCACTGAGCGATAAACTCCAATTGGAAAGTTAGTTTATTCATTTCTCATCAAATATGGCATTTCAGACAGAAATATTTCAAGGGATGTTTTCTACTATCATCATCATTAGACCGTGTAAGTCTTATGTAAATCTGTGATCAAAAGTATATTTTACAAGTTATTTTCCAACCAATTCTGTAATGTTCCTTTAACCTACACATGAATATGTCATTGGATAGTTATACGGGAAATACTTACACTTAGAATGAGGCATCTCATAAGCAAACAGATGACTGACGTCATGGTAACAAGTGCCATTACCGGGTACTTTGGTATAGCAACAGATTGTACTAGTTCGCATGACGTCATACACATTGTCATGCATCCAACCTTTGCCCATCGCCCATCTCAGTTGTAGTAACGTTTTCAATTCTCTCTGAATTCGGAGCTAGTCGTCACTCTTAAAAAAAATCCTCAACGGCTTTCTCGACATCTTTGTGCATTTTGTAAAATTTAATCTCCGACTGAAAAAAAGCTTGAGTAATGTGTTCAGGGACTGCGATAATCTTCTGATAGCGTCCATAATTCAGGAATACTTGAAGAACGTTAGCATCCCTGTCAATCCTGTAGATATCGTTAGTGGGAGACATTTGTGGGATATCGTCTGCCGTGTCTTGGTCTAGTAGAAGAGAGAAAAACTCGCTCTTGAGACTCTCTAAACTATTTCTCGTTGTTTCCAGCATTGTACCACCGACGTTGAATTTGAGCCACTGTGACTTATTGTAGATAGCCTGTGCGGGGAGATGTTGTGACTCAGCTGGAAGCTCATCGTTCCCGTCCAATGCCATTGCGGAATATGATGACGTCTTTATGTTCATGCTGTCAATTCTGAAACTGATAGAAAATTTGATTATTGGTCGATTTATATTGTTTCAACATGTGGATTAGAAAATAGAGTACTCAGGAAATTGCTTCATCTTTAGCCATTTGCTTTGTTCGTCCATCATCTTGAATCCATCCCAATGTATGGAGCTTTTCAACCATCATAACAAAAATATAATACAACACAACGTTCATTCAAAACTAAATTTCGACCCACAATAAAGTCATTAGACAGACAGCAGGAGTTCTGAACATACGAGAGGTCAATATCAAAATGTTGAGACCGATCAAGGTCGCGAGAGCTCATTGAAAAGAGTTAAAACAATTCAGTACAAATTATGGCTTTTGATTCAAAGGAATTATCTGTTTTGAAATAATTTTTGACTAACCACTTGATTATCAAGTGCAGACATCTCGTTTTCGTCTCAGAATCATCTGAAGATTGATGGATGCCTTTGTACTGAATTAATTGACCTTCAATCACCAGAACCATAAACTTTATCCATACTCCACACCCGACAAAAGCCCTTTCCTTACCATAGGCAACTTTAGTCGACTGCATGTTCCCCTCTTCCTTACCATTGGTGACTTAAGTAGACCAAGCTTACAAACAAAAAAACATTCAAGCCCGAGAACAAAGGCCATTTGTAATAAAGCTGTAGTTTTGTCAATGTTCACCCAAGAAAAAGATCGTATCTTTCCACTAATGGTAAAATTAAATAAGGCTGTTATCATGCAATCTCTTAAAATTTGAATTGAAAGATTGAGCGGCATATGGCATTTTATGAAATGGGTACAAAAGTGTTGGAGACTACAGATCATCACACTGAGTAATTGCGATAATCGTAACCCTCCATCCTCCCGACGGTCGGAGACCGGAGGGCCGACCGTCGGGAGGATGGAGGGTTACGATTATCGCAACTAATTAACTGCGTGCATGCACAGTCGCACACGAGACGATCGCCACGCCTACACAACGGTTTGGTTTACGCTGATTGGTTGATTTAGGGGAAGTGCGGTCCATGGACATTTCGGTCAGTTTCTGGTTAAGTTTTTGTTCGTTTTTTCTTCAAATAATTTTTCATCGATGTTTAGAGTGTTATGAATGGATTTATTACACCTTGAAGATTAAATCCATGTTCTTAGAATATGTGTCATGTTTTTTGAAAGGGGTAAAAATTGGGCAAATCTGGTGACTAGTCTGACAAAAATAGTCGAAATTGCAATTTCGCCACTTTTTTGCACTGCATGACTCGTAACCCTCCGGTCTCCGACCGTCGGGAGGATGGAGGGTTACGATTATCGCAACTACACACTGAGGAAAGAAAGACAAAGGACTTAAATTGGCAGATCTCAATGTTTTTTTGATTTTATGAAAGGGAATTCAAGCTGTCAAACAATTTTTTCAAGGAGATAATAAAGTTCACGAAAGCGTTCTGTTGAGTAAGAATATGTGCTTCACACTTCAGTCGAGTGCTCAAATATTGCAGTTAATTAATTGTCACGGTATAGACCATTTTACCTTTGTTTACAGAGTGGTGACCTTAAGTTGTTAATATTATACATTCTTATGCATTTCCTGACGGGTACACACACACTCACACTCACACACAGTCACAGGCCATGATATGGGAAAGTTTACATTTTGTGTCATAATTTCACATAAATTCAAGACTTACAAAAGCAACAGCTGTACAGCTTTTAAGATGTCCCCCCCTTTCTTCTTACCGCCGAATTCTGCGCTTGCGTTGACCATTCTCCGCTTACTGTTCAAGCGTCGAATTTCTGCGCTAGCTGTGTAAGCGTAAAATGCCTAGTAACGTGGAGTACGCATGCGCACAAGCCGAAATTCCCCGCTAACCCGTGAAATACGCTTGACGTAAGCACGGAATTCCCTGCTTCCGCAAGCGCCGATTCTTTGCTTACGGTAAGCAGAGCCATGAAATTGGGCCCAGATTTGTTGTATTCTTCCATTGAGCTGTGTGTACTATGATTATGAAGTCCAGGTTCTGTGGCTCTTTTGTAAACATGTGATGTTACAGGTCACATGGTTTATATAGCGCCCCCTAGCCCTTTTGGCAAGAACTGTTCCTTAACATAAGTTCGTCAATCTTCGTCACGCAAGGTTATTTGTTGTGCATTTAATTACGTTAACAAATATTGTGCGTCAAGGAACGAACTTCCCGTGATAAATTAACGGTCCTGGTATGTAGCGCCCTCCTTTGACAAAACAAATTAATTAGTTAATTAGTGCGTCAACCTACGACAAGCATGATGCTTTTATTAACAATGTTAACTTACTTGTCGGTGGTTGACACACTATTTTACGCATTACATTGATGACGTTTCGAGGGGCGCTAATTAAAATTAGCTGCGAAAATTTAGTGCGTTAACCTAACTCCAAGCAATGACTGCACATGATAAATTAACGGTCCTGGTACATACCGCGCCCTCTTTTTGACAAGACTAATTATTGCAATAATTAGTGCGTCAACCTACGTCAAGCATGATGCCGTAACTTACTTGACGGTGGTTTATCTTTTGACAAGACTAAAATTAGTGCGTCAACCTACGTCAAGCAATGAACTGCCCATGATAAATTAACGGTCCTGGTACAAACCGCCCTCTTTTTGACAATACTAATTATTGCAATAATTAGTGCGTCAACCTACGTCAAGCTATGAACTGCACATGATAAATTAACGGTCCTGGTTCATAGCGCCCTCTTTTGACAAGACTAATTATTGCAATAATTAGTGCGTCAACCTACGTCAAGCAGGATGCCGTAACTTACTTGACGGTGGTTTATCTTTTGACAGACTAAAATTAGTGCGTCAACCTACGTCAAGCAAAGAACTGCCCATGATAAATTAACGGTCATGGTACACAGCGCCCTCTTTTTGACAAGACTAATTATTGCAATAATTAGTGCGTCAACCTACGTCAAGCTATGAAGTGCCATGATAAATTAACGGTCCTGGTTCATATCGCCTCTTTTGACAAGACTAATTATTGCAATAATTAGTGCGTCAACCTACGTCAAGCTATGAAGTGCACATGATAAATTAACGGTCCTGGTTCATAGCGCCCGCTTTTGACAAGACTAATTATTGCAATAATTAGTGCGTCAACCTACGTCAAGCAGGATGCCGTAACTTACTTGACGGTGGTTTATCTTTTGACATGACTAAAATTAGTGCGTCAACCTACGTCAAGCAATGAACTGCCCATGATAAATTAACGGTCATGGTACACAGCGCCCTCTTTTTGACAAGACTAATTATTGCAATAATTAGTGCGTCAACCTACGTCAAGCAGGATGCCGTAACTTACTTGACGGTGGTTTATCTTTTTACAAGACTAAAATTAGTGCGTCAATCTACGTCAAGCAATGAACTGCCCATGATAAATTAACGGTCATGGTACATAGCGCCCTCTTTTGACAAGACTAATTATTGCAATAATTAGTGCGTCAACCTACGTCAAGCAGGATGCTGTAACTCACTTGACGGTGGTTGACACACTAACTGACGCACTAGATTGATGACGTTAATTTCTCACAGGTTCATCATTGCTTGACGCACATTCTTCGCAAGTAAATATGCAATAAGAATACCGTATTGACGGTGGTTGACGCACTATACAAATGAAAGGTTCTTGCCATAAGGGGCGCTATATACGAAGACCGTTAATTTTGTGTGCAATTCGCTCGGCCACAGCGGCCTATCCAGGCTAATCAGCTTGCACAGATTCTTGTTCAAAAAGTACGTCATGCGGGCAGTGCTTGCAGTGACAGTGTGATGCATGATGGAACTGGATATTAACCAATGAGCGTGCTTGATACGTTTGCCCATCCCAGCGCCTTTGGTTTTAAGGCAAGGCGCTGGGGACGAGAATGTGTTCTATTGAACTCTTTTGTCGAAGGGGGCGCTATTTACTAAGACCGTTAAGTTCACGACCATTGATCTATCATTGAACTTGTACAACACGCAGCCTATCCAGTCAATATGTAATGGGGTTCAATGTCACCCCCTAGGCCATAGTATGGGTCTGAAGTGTTTATAAGTGAATCATACAAACTCCACCTTGAACCTTCCCTTCCCTTCCCTTCAGACACAAGTTTATATACAAAATAAATAAACTAAAACTGCTCAAACAGTCTTATCTGGCAATAATATATATTTAATCACAACTATTCAGTAGTGTGTAATGACAATTACGGTAAAAATAAAAGTTTACAACCTTTAGTTAACCTTTGGTGAGAAACAATTTCTCCTCAGGTCAAAACTCAAGGTGGTTTTTCAAAAACTTAATTTTCTAAATAAACAATCAGAGGATTAGAGGCACTGAACACTTTTGGTAATTACTCAAAATAATTGTTGTCATAAAAACTTACTTGGTAACGAGCAATGGAGAGCTGTTGATTATATTAAACATTGTGAGAAACGGCTCCCTTTGAAGTAACGTAGTTTTTGGGAAAGAAGTAATTTCTCAGTAAAATAAGTATTTGAATTGATTTTGAGACCTCACGCGTGAGGTCTCGAAATCAAGCATCTGAAAGCACACAACTTCGTGTGACAAGGGTGTTTTTTCTTTCATTATTATCTCGCAACTTCGACGACCAATTGAGTTCAAATTTTCACAGGTTTGTTATTTTGTGCATATGTTGAGATACACCAAGTGAGAAGACTGGTCTTTGACAATTACCAAAGGTATCCAGTGTCTTTAAGTACATGGAGTGTTATAGGTTTATAGTTTTATACACCAAACATTAAAATAGGGGCTTTCAACGGCAACTTCCAATGATTTTGTACAAATACTTTTTGTTTTACCAGAGGCATCAATTTTAGATAAACATTGACATTGTTGTATCCTATCCGGTGGTTTTTTGTCCAGCGCATTAGACCATCTGAGGTGGCTGGTTTTGAGAGACCCTGTCAATTGTTGTGAAGTTCTGCAACAGCGTAGAGGCAAGTCCAGTGATCCGGAAGCACAAACTCGAGATGCCCTGTAGTGTCATCTAAGCATTCCTTTGGAAAAGATTCAGCAAAATATAAACGTGAATAACCAGATGAGACACTTATTTCAATAAGAGAGGCGACTGGCAATTTACATTGTCATGAAGGCCCGAGGCAGTGTAGAGGCAAGTACATCATAGAACCCAGTGCAGTGCGAAAGGTTCACCTTTGGTTAAGGGGCTAAAGAAAATCCTCTCTTTTTTTAGACGCTCTGTGTGGTTCCAATCTAAGAGCTCCAGAGACAAGAGCTCCAGAGACAAGTTTTGAGAAAAAATAATTTGTGAGACTTAAATAGATTTTGAAAGGTTATTATCCAATTGTTTTACAAGAAAAAAAGAATCTCATTTTGAAAAAAAGAATTGTTTGATCTAAGTTTTGCTGGAAGGCCTGAATGTCTGATTATCTGCAAACTCAAAACAGAATATATAAATTTACAGCAAAATCTTTGTTTCTAATATATTTGTTTAAACTTTTAAAATTGTATAGAGTTGTCCACTTTTTGTTTTGTGAGAGGTGTCTAAAACAGTCTAAAATAATATTATTATTTGTTCTTAACTTAAGTTAAACAATATAAGCATATCTTTGTAATCATTGGGGCTGGCGGAAGGTGACATTTCTTCCTAGAACACTTCTTGGTCCTTGTTGAACAAAAAAGTCAGGTAGTGTCACTTTGACACTGACACTGACAGTGTTGATTTTCTTACCAATTTGTGAATCCCTCATTCAACAACTCTCTGCAGATCCATTTCAATTGTGCCACACTGCTGTACCTAAAATGAGAACAAACGGCACAGCAGTTAAAAGGAAAGTAGGCCTACATCAGTTTTGAAAGAGTCAACTTAGTCCTCTTTTATTTCTTGTCCTTATTTGTACACAATATTTACATACAAAGTAATGCGGGACCGGGCATTGCCCCTTCAGATATTTACCGATACACAGATGATACATTGTTTTTGTTTGAATAACTGAAAACACAAATTAAAACTAAGCGTTTTCGTTAGCTTTCGATTCCGATATTTGATGTTATATACACATAGTTGAATTTCACGAAATAGATGCAGCAACACAAACTGTCAGTCACACACCGGTTATTTTTTATGGGAAAATACGACAAGAAAAACATCTCATCTATACCCTGTCTCACCTTCATTTCAATAAAACGCATAGTTTTCTTTCTCGAAAGGCAATATGAGTATAATGTCACTTGCGGGTTGTCCCAAAAGAGCTGGAAGTTTTTGGTCGCCTCACCGAGGAAATTAAATGGCTACCGCCCGTAAAAAGTTTTGCCAATAATAAATGTGACGTCACCAAGTCGCAAGGTTTCGTTCCAGGCTTCGTTTTTGGACCATAACCAACAAAAGATAAAGCTGCGGTTAAGTCCGAAGCTGAAAGACAGTCAACCACAGGACCTTCCCACGCTAGTTACATTCACGCATGCGTACATACACTATTGGTTGGCAAACGCCGTAGAGTTGTGCACTAGGCAGACTAGGCACTATTACAGAGTGCGCAATGTCAGATGTACTTGACGAAAGCGCTTAGATGATGAGATGATGCAATCCATCAGGACCGATCACAACCTTGGTTACGCCACCGAAAGTCCGACACGCTAAAATCATATTTAAAAAGTAAACACGCGTATAAACTTAAAGTGCGCATGTTCAAGTCGTGAGTGTTGCAACATTGAGAGACGCACATGAGACCCACGTATGCAGTGGTGATGGCTGTGATTGGTCAATATGTTAAGGGGGTGGGGCTTAAAGGATGGTCTGTAGCCAGTCACACGCACTACACTGTATGCTACACATAATAATACTAAGCATGTACACATACAGAGACCGTTAATTTCTCACAGGTTCACCATTGCTTTACGCACAATAATTATTCTACGCATTATTAATATGCAATACGAGTACCGTGCTTGACGGTGGTTGACGCACTATACAAATGAAAGGTTCTTGCCAAAAGGGGCGCTATATACAAAGACCGTTAATTTTGTTTTGTGTGCTGTTGAATTCTTTTGTCGATGGGGGCGCTATTTACTAAGACCGTTAAGTTCACGACCATTGATCTCCACTGTTATACTAATTGACAACTTATAACATTAAACCCAGAGCGAGTACTCTGCGTACCGCACCATTCTATCATTGAACTTGTAAAACACGCAGCCTATCCCGTCAATATTAATGGGGTGCAATGTTCACCCCCTAGGCCATAGTATGGGTCTGAAGTGTTTATAAGTGAATCATACAACTTCTCCACCTTGAACCTTACCTTCCCTTCCCTCCAGACACAAGTTTATATACAAAATAAATAAACTAAAACTGCTCAAACAGTCTTATCTGGCAGTAATATATATTTAATCACAACTATTCAGTAGTGTGTAATGACAATTACGGTAAAAATAAAAGTTTACAACCTTTAGTTAACCTTTGGTGAGAAACAATTTCTCCTCGGGTCAAAACTCAAGGTCGTTTTTCAAAAACTTAATTTTCTAAATAAACAATCAGAAGATTAGAGGCACTGGACACTTTTGGTAACTACTCAGAATAATTGTTATCATAAAAACTTACTTGGTAACGAGCAATGGAGAGCTGTTGATAGTATAAAACATTGTGAGAAACGGCTCCCTTTGAAGTAACGTAGTTTTTGGGGAAGAAGTAATTTCTCAGTAAAATAAGTATTTGAATTGATTTTAGACCTCACGCGTGAGGTCTCGAAATCAAGCATCTGAAAGCACACAACTTCGTGTGACAAGGGTGTTTTTTCTTCCATTATTATCTCCAACTCGACGACATTGAGTTCAAATTTTCACAGGTTTGTTATTTTGTGCATATGTTGAGATACACCAAGTGAGAAGACTGGTCTTTGACAATTACCGAAGGTGTCCAGTGTCTTTAAGTACATGGAATTAGAAGAAGAAAATGCTCACAAGTAATCTGTCAGGTGCAATATTGTTTTTCACAACAAATCTTTTGATGCAATTTGAATGAAGAATAACACATCAACTTTGACTCGATCGTTGTTCATAATGACTGCACTAACAACTCATAAAACAGTCTAGCCTCAGTGCCTATAAATCTGTAAACTTTTAGCGAGTGTTATAGGTTTATAGTTTTATACACCAAACATTAAAATAGGGGCTTTCAACGGCAACTTCCAATGATTTTGTACAAATACTTTTTGTTTTACCAGAGGCATCAATTTTAGATAAACATTGCCATTGTTGTTTCCTATCCGGTGTTTTTTTTTACCATCTGAGGTGGCTGGTTTTGAGAGACCCTGTCAATTGTTGTGAAGTTCTGCAACAGCGTAGAGGCAAGTCCAGTGATCCGGAAGCACAAACTTGAGATGCCCTGTAGTGTCATCTAAGCATTCCTTTGGAAAAGATTCAGCAAAATATTAACGTGAATAACCAGATGAGACACTTATTTCAATAAGAGAGGCGACTGGCAATTTGCGTTTCCTGAAACATTGTCATGAAGGCCCGAGGCAGTGTAGAGGCAAGTACATCATAGAACCCAGTGCAGTGCGAAAGGTTCACCTTTGGTTAAGGGGCTAAAGAAAATCCTCTCTTTTTTTAGACGCTCTGTGTGGTTCCAATCTAAGAGCTCCAGAGACAAGTTTTGAGAAATAAATAATTTGTGAGACTTAAATAGATTTTGAAAGTTATTATCCAATTGTTTTACAAGAAAAAAAGAATCTCGTTTTGAAAAAAAGAATTGTTTGATCTAAGTTTTGCTGGAAGGCCTGAATGTCTGATTATCTGCAAACTCAAAACAGAATATATAAATTTACAGCAAAATCTTTGTTTCTAATATATTTGTTTAAACTTTTAAATGTATAAGAGTTGTCCACTTGTTTGTTTTGTGAGAGGTTGATCTAAAACGTATAATATTATTATTTGTTTCTTAACTTAAGTTAAACAATATAAGCATATCTTTGTAATCATTGGGGCTGGCGGAAAGGTGAGATTTCTTCCTAGAACACTTCTTGGTCCTTGTTGAAAAAAAAAAGGTCAGGTAGTGTCACTTTGACACTGACACTGACAGTGTTGATTTTCTTACCAATTTGTGAATCCCTCATTCAACAACTCTCTGCAGATCCATTTCAATTGTGCCACACTGCTGTACCTAAAATGAGAACAAACGGCACAGCAGTTAATAGGAAAGTAGGCCTACATCAGTTTTGAAAGAGTCAACTTAGTCCTCTTTTATTTCTTGTCCTTATTTGTACACAATATTTACATACAAAGTAATGCGGGACCGGGCATTGCCCCTTCAGATATTTACCGATACACAGATGATACATTGTTTTTGTTTGAATAACTGAAAACACAAATTAAAACTAAGCGTTTTCGTTAGCTTTCGATTCCGATATTTGATGTTATATACACATAGTTGAATTTCACGAAATAGATGCAGCAACACAAACTGTCAGTCACACACCGGTTATTTTTTATGGGAAAATACGACAAGAAAAACATCTCATCTATACCCTGTCTCACCTTCATTTCAATAAAACGCATAGTTTTCTTTCTCGAAAGGCAATATGAGTATAATGTCACTTGCGGGTTGTCCCAAAAGAGCTAACTTGCTGAAGTTTTTGGTCGCCTCACCGAGGAAATTAAATGGCTACCGCCCGTAAAAAGTTTTGCCAATAATAAATGTGACGTCACCAAGTCGCAAGGTTTCGTTCCAGGCTTCGTTTTTGGACCATAACCAACAACAGATAAAGCTGCGGTTAAGTCCGAAGCTGAAAGACAGTCAACCACAGGACCTTCCCGCGCTAGTTACATTCACGCTTGCGTACATACACTATTGGTTGGCAAACGCCGTAGAGTTGTGCACTAGGCAGACTAGGCACTATTACAGAGTGCGCAATGTCAGATGTACTTGACGAAAGCGCTTAGATGATGAGATGATGCAATCCATCAGGACCGATCACAACCTTGGTTACGCCACCGAAAGTCCGACACGCTAAAATCATATTTAAAAAGTAAACACGCGTATAAACTTAAAGTGCGCATGTTCAAGTCGTGAGTGTTGCAACATTGAGAGACGCACATGAGACCCACGTATGCAGTGGTGATGGCTGTGATTGGTCAATATGTTAAGGGGGTGGGGCTTAAAGGATGGTCTGTAGCCAGTCACACGCACTACACTGTATGCTACACATAATAATACTAAGCATGTACACATACAGAGACCGTTAATTTCTCACAGGTTCACCATTGCTTTACGCACAATAATTATTCTACGCATTATTAATATGCAATACGAGTACCGTGCTTGACGGTGGTTGACGCACTATACAAATGAAAGGTTCTTGCCAAAAGGGGCGCTATATACAAAGACCGTTAATTTTGTTTTGTGTGCTGTTGAATTCTTTTGTCGATGGGGGCGCTATTTACTAAGACCGTTAAGTTCACGACCATTGATCTCCACTGTACTAATTGACAACTTATAACATTAAAACCCAGAGCGAGTACTCTGCGTACCGCACCATTCTATCATTGAACTTGTACTACACGCAGCCTATCCCGTCAATATTAATGGGGTACAATGTTCACCCCCTAGCCATAGTATGGGTCTGAAGTGTTTATAAGTGAATCATACAACTTCTCCACCTTGAACCTTACCTTCCCTTCCCTCCAGACACAAGTTTATATACAAAATAAATAAACTAAAACTGCTCAAACAGTCTTATCTGGCAATAATATATATTTAATCACAACTATTCAGTAGTGTGTAATGACAATTACGGTAAAAATAAAAGTTTACAACCTTTAGTTAACCTTTGGTGAGAAACAATTTCTCCTCGGGTCAAAACTCAAGGTCGTTTTTCAAAAACTTAATTTTCTAAATAAACAATCAGAGGATTAGAGGCACTGGACACTTTTGGTAATTACTCAAAATAATTGTTATCATAAAAACTTACTTGGTAACGAGCAATGGAGAGCTGTTGATAGTATAAAACATTGTGAGAAACGGCTCCCTTTGAAGTAACGTAGTTTTTGGGAAAGAAGTAATTTCTCAGTAAAATAAGTATTTGAATTGATTTTGAGACCTCACGAGTGAGGTCTCGAAATCAAGCATCTGAAAGCACACAACTTCGTGTGACAAGGGTGTTTTTTCTTTAAATTTGAGTTCAAATTTTCACAGGTTTGTTATTTTGTGCATATGTTGAGATACACCAAGTGAGAAGACTGGTCTTTGACAATTACCAAAGGTGTCCAGTGTACTTAAGTACATGGAATTAGAAGAAGAAAAAGCTTACAAGTAATCTGTCAGGTGCAATATTGTTTTTCACAACAAATCTTTTTGATGCAATTTGAATGAAGAATAACACATCAACTTTGAGTCGATCGTTGTTCATAATGACTGCACTAACAACTCATAAAACAGTCTAGCCTCAGTGCCTATAAATCTGTAAACTTTTAGCGAGTGTTATAGGTTTATAGTTTTATACACCAAACATTAAAATAGGGGCTTTCAAAGGCAACTTCCAATGATTTTGTACAAATACTTTTTGTTTTACCAGAGGCATCAATTTTAGATAAACATTGACATTGTTGTTTCCTATCCGGTGTTTTTTTTACCATCTGAGGTGGCTGGTTTTGAGAGACCCTGTCAATTGTTGTGAAGTTCTGCAACAGCGTAGAGGCAAGTCCAGTGATCCGGAAGCACAAACTTGAGATGCCCTGTAGTGTCATCTAAGCATTCCTTTGGAAAAGATTCAGCAAAATATTAACGTGAATAACCAGATGAGACACTTATTTCAATAAGAGAGGCGACTGGCAATTTGCGTTTCCTGAAACATTGTCATGAAGGCCCGAGGCAGTGTAGAGGCAAGTACATCATAGAACCCAGTGCAGTGCGAAAGGTTCACCTTTGGTTACGGGGCTAAAGAAAATCCTCTCTTTTTTTAGACGCTCTGTGTGGTTCCAATCTAAGAGCTCCAGAGACAAGTTTTGAAAAAAAATAATTTGTGAGACTTAAATAGATTTTGAAAAGTTATTATCCAATTGTTTTACAAGAAAAAAAAGAATCTCGTTTAGAAAAAAAGAATTGTTTGATCTAAGTTTTGCTGGAAGGCCTGAATGTCTGATTATCTGCAAACTCAAAACAGAATATATAAATTTACAGCAAAATCTTTGTTTCTAATATATTTGTTTAAACTTTTAAATGTATAAGAGTTGTCCACTTGTTTGTTTTGTGAGAGGTTGAACTAAAACGTTAATATTATTATTTGTTCTTAACTTTGTTTGTTTTGTGAGAGGTTGATCTAAAACGTTAATATTATTATTTGTTCTTAACTTAAGTTAAACAATATAAGCATATCTTTGTAATCATTGGGGCTGGCGGAAGGGTGACATTTCTTCCTAGAACACTTCTTGGTCCTTGTTGAAAAAAAAAAGGTCAGGCAGTGTCACTTTGACACTGACACTGACAGTGTTGATTTTCTTACCAATTTGTGAATCCCTCATTCAACAACTCTCTGCAGATCCATTTCAATTGTGCCACACTGCTGTACCTAAAATGAGAACAAACGGCACAGCAGTTAAAAGGAAAGTAGGCCAACCTCCAACATCAGTTTTGAAAGAGTCAACTTAGTCCTCTTTTATTTCTTGTCCTTATTTGTACACAATATTTACATACAAAGTAATGCGGGACCGGGCATTGCCCCTTCAGATATTTACCGATACACAGATGATACATTGTTTTTGTTTGAATAACTGAAAACACAAATTAAAACTAAGCGTTTTCGTTAGCTTTCGATTCCGATATTTGATGTTATATACACATAGTTGAATTTCACGAAATAGATGCAGCAACACAAACTGTCAGTCACACACCGGTTATTTTTTATGGGAAAATACGACAAGAAAAACATCTCATCTATACCCTGTCTCACCTTCATTTCAATAAAACGCATAGTTTTCTTTCTCGAAAGGCAATATGAGTATAATGTCACTTGCGGGTTGTCCCAAAAGAGCTGAAGTTTTTGGTTGCCTCACCGAGGAAATTAAATGGCTACCGCCCGTAAAAAGTTTTGCCAATAATAAATGTGACGTCACCAAGTCGCAAGGTTTCGTTCCAGGCTTCGTTTTTGGACCATAACCAACAACAGATAAAGCTGCGGTTAAGTCCGAAGCTGAAAGACAGTCAACCACAGGACCTTCCGACGCTAGTTACATTCACGCATGCGTACATACACTATTGGTTGGCAAACGCCGTAGAGTTGTGCACTAGGCAGACGCAAAAACGCGTGTGCGTCATACAAAAAGGAGGGCTGTTCACTTCTTTTCCAACCAGTAGGCAGAGGTGCGCACGCGCGATGTTTAATTTACATATTTCATGGGATGGGTCTAATCCATAGAGTTATATAGAAGAACTAGAGGGCGCACTAGCCAAGTTCCTATATATAACTCTATGGTCTAATCACACATTCGCATCCACGTGCAGTCCACGTGCAGTTCATAGCATCCATATTTCTATACAACAGTGAATTATGGACACTAACCAAGTCACTGGAACAGAAAATTGACGCCTTTCACAGGAGGCTCCTGCGTTCAATACTCGGCCTTCAGTGGCCCCAAAAGGTGTCAAACAAAATGCTCTATGAAAAAACCAACGAGAAACCTTGGAGTGTCATAATCACCAAAAGACGCCTGAGATGGACAGGCCATCTCCTGAGACTACCAGATGAAACACCAGCCAAGCAAGCGCTTATGGAGTGTTTACGTCATCACAAGCTACCAAGGGGTGGTCAAAGAACAACGTGGCTGAAAAGAATAAATAAAGACCCGAAAACCACGGACCTGAACATCAAGAACCCACACACCTGGCACTTGGCAGCTGATAGAGAACAGTGGAGGATAATTACAGAGTGCGCAATGTCAGATGTACTTGACGAAAGCGCTTAGATGATGAGATGATGCAGTCCATCAGGACCGATCACAACCTTGGTTACGCCACCGAAAGTCCGACACGCTAAAATCATATTTAAAAAGTAAACACGCGTATAAACTTAAAGTGCGCATGTTCAAGTCGTGAGTGTTGCAACATTGAGAGACGCACATGAGGCCCACGTATTGGTCTGTAGCCAGTCACACGCACTACACTGTATGCTACACATAATAATACTAAGCATGTACACATACAGAGACCGTTAATTTCTCACAGGTTCACCATTGCTTTACGCACAATAATTATTCTACGCATTATTAATATGCATTACGAGTACCGTGCTTGACGGTGGTTGACGCACTGTACAAATGAAAGGTTCTTGCCAAAAGGGGCGCTATATACAAAGACCGTTAATTTTGTTTTGTGTGCTGTTGAATTCTTTTGTCGATGGGGGCGCTATTTACTAAGACCGTTAAGTTCACGACCATTGATCTCCACTGTATACTACTAATTGACAACTTACAACATTAACCCAGAGCGAGTACTCTGCGTACCGCACCATTCTATCATTGAACTTGTACAACACGCAGCCTATCCCGTCAATATTAATGGGGTACAATGTTCACCCCTAGGCCATAGTATGGGTCTGAAGTGTTTATAAGTGAATCATACAACTTCTCCACCTTGAACCTTCCCTTCCCTTCCCTCCAGACACAAGTTTATATACAAAATAAATAAACTAAAACTGCTCAAACAGTCTTATCTGGCAATAATATATATTTAATCACAACTATTCAGTAGTGTGTTATGACAATTACGGTAAAAATAAAAGTTTACAACCTTTAGTTAACCTTTGGTGAGAAACAATTTCTCCTCGGGTCAAAACTCAAGGTCGTTTTTCAAAAACTTAATTTTCTAAATAAACAATCAGAGGATTAGAGGCACTGGACACTTTTGGTAACTACTCAAATAATTGTTATCATAAAAACTTACTTGGTAACGAGCAATGGAGAGCTGTTGATAGTATAAAACATTGTGAGAAACGGCTCCCTTTGAAGTAACGTAGTTTTTGGGAAAGAAGTAATTTCTCAGTAAAATAAGTATTTGAATTGATTTTGAGACCTCACGAGTGAGGTCTCGAAATCAAGCATCTGAAAGCACACAACTTCGTGTGACAAGGGTGTTTTTTCTTTAAATTTGAGTTCAAATTTTCACAGGTTTGTTATTTTGTGCATATGTTGAGATACACCAAGTGAGAAGACTGGTCTTTGACAATTACCAAAGGTGTCCAGTGTCTTTAAGTACATGGAATTAGAAGAAGAAAATGCTCACAGCAATCTGTCAGGTGCAATATTGTTTTTCACAACAAATCTCTTTGATGCAATTTGAATGAAGAATAACACATCAACTTTGACCCGATCGTTGTTCATAATGACTGCACTAACAACTCATAAAACAGTCTAGCCTCAGTGCCTATAAATCTGTAAACTTTTAGCGAGTGTTATAGGTTTATAGTTTTATACACCAAACATTAAAATAGGGGCTTTCAAAGGCAACTTCCAATGATTTTGTACAAATACTTTTTGTTTTACCAGAGGCATCAATTTTAGATAAACATTGACATTGTTGTTTCCTATCCGGTGTTTTTTTTTACCATCTGAGGTGGCTGGTTTTGAGAGACCCTGTCAATTGTTGTGAAGTTCTGCAACAGCGTAGAGGCAAGTCCAGTGATCCGGAAGCACAAACTTGAGATGCCCTGTAGTGTCATCTAAGCATTCCTTTGGAAAAGATTCAGCAAAATATTAACGTGAATAACCAGATGAGACACTTATTTCAATAAGAGAGGCGACTGGCAATTTGCGTTTCCTGAAACATTGTCATGAAGGCCCGAGGCAGTGTAGAGGCAAGTACATCATAGATCCCAGTGCAGTGCGAAAGGTTCACCTTTGGTTAAGGGGCTAAAGAAAATCCTCTCTTTTTTTAGACGCTCTGTGTGGTTCCAATCTAAGAGCTCCAGAGACAAGTTTTGAGAAATAATAATTTGTGAGACTTAAATAGATTTTGAAAGTTATTATCCAATTGTTTTACAAGAAAAAAAGAATCTCGTTTTGAAAAAAAGAATTGTTTGATCTAAGTTTTGCTGGAAGGCCTGAATGTCTGATTATCTGCAAACTCAAAACAGAATATATAAATTTACAGCAAAATCTTTGTTTCTAATATATTTGTTTAAACTTTTAAATGTATAAGAGTTGTCCACTTGTTTGTTTTGTGAGAGGTTGATCTAAAACGTTAATATTATTATTTGTTCTTAACTTAAGTTAAACAATATAAGCATATCTTTGTAATCATTGGGGCTGGCGGAAAGGTGAGATTTCTTCCTAGAACACTTCTTGGTCCTTGTTGAAAAAAAAAAGGTCAGGTAGTGTCACTTTGACACTGACACTGACAGTGTTGATTTTCTTACCAATTTGTGAATCCCTCATTCAACAACTCTCTGCAGATCCATTTCAATTGTGCCACACTGCTGTACCTAAAATGAGAACAAACGGCACAGCAGTTAATAGGAAAGTAGGCCTCATCAGTTTTGAAAGAGTCAACTTAGTCCTCTTTTATTTCTTGTCCTTATTTTACCGAAATACATAAAAATTCCCATACCAGGTTTCAACTCCTTTTTATGGACCAACTTCCCAAAGCTATAAGTCGAATCTGGAGTTCCCAGAAGCTCCCTAGTAAGTTTGGTCTCACAAGGTCAAATGGTCGCTCAAGTGCATATTAATCGAGTCAATTTGCAAGCGCTAAGCATATTTAACAACAGAACAAAACAAGTTCGACCGAAGTCCGAACGAAACATATTGAAGAGTACCGCGTATAAATTGCTGTAAGTCCTAAATTGGAACGTGTAGAGAGACAGCTGATAGGCATATTAAGTGCAAGTCAATTAGCGAAGGCTTAAGATTGATTACCACATACGAAGTGTACTTGTAACATAAGGAAAAAAGAATTAAATCCCCGTTAAACTATAATGAATTTAATTAGTAGCGCAATTTCAGTCACTTGGTTACCCAATGTCAGATGATGTCATAAGTACCGAGCTTAACGTGGTTCATCAAATTACGCTTTAATGTATCAGAGCATATTCATACATTATCGTCTTTAAATTTGAATTCACCTTACTTAACACATATTATTACCGCTATTACATTTATAACTTACCAAACACTGCCACTAAATAAGTACTTGCCCAAAGCCTATATAAAGCGTAATGTTTATAGGTCAAAATCTTGTTGAAGTGCCTTTTACCACACTTAAGTTAAGACATACTCACTACTCAAACAACTTTAATATTAAACTAACAGATTGGGAAACATTTTCGGTTAATATAAAAATATTACCGTAAAATTACTTTGGGTACAAATTTCGCCATTAACTTTAGGTTTTAAAAATAATTTTCTGAATAAACAATCAGTGACAACTTGTTTCCCAAAAAGTTTGATAAAATACTGGAACTAACTGGAAAGCTTTTTAAAAAATATTTTAAAGATTCTTAAGTGTTTGAATAAATTTGATAAAAGTATTTACATAAGTATTTCTGTGAGAAGATTTCATAGTCAATGCAAGAGGTTTTAAGAATATTCTGAAAAAGAAAATCAAAGTCAGTTTTGTCATTTGAATTTCAAAATTTCAAGTAATTTCATAAATATTGTACACAATGAGATGTTTGAATTACAAAGTTCAACTTTTCCAGTATTTTTGAAAAAAAATTTTAAGTAAATTATACAAAATGATTTTAGATATAGAGTTTAAGATTAAAAAAACAAAAAACTAATGATGTTTTAAATTAATCATAAAATTCCATGTTTTATTAAATTTTGTAAGGATTATGATTTCCAATAAATGGTTTTTAATTACCAGGGTCATTGTACATAATACTTATAGAAAGAAATGCAAATTTTGTCATCATATTTTTTACAACTTTTGTCAAAAGCAATTAAAACTTTGAGACTGTAAAAGAAGCACAGAAACATAAAATCTCTATAAAAATTAAATTACAGTGTATAGTTAACTTTAAAAACCAACAAAAATTTCAAAGAATCGACATTTTAAAAATTTTTACAGGTCGAAATTACATTACATGTGTTAGCCGATTTTGAATTAGCCTTAGTGGTGGGTTAAGACTTAATTTTTAATTTTGTCACAACTAAGGAAGTTTTGAAAAAAATTTAATTAATGTAAGTATTACATTTTTTAAAAAAAAGAACTATTACGAAAAAAGAATTTTTGATAAATTAAAAATTCTTTTCTAAATAAGAATAAGAATTGTTGTTCTAATTTTAAATAGAAATTTTTGTTGTGGGGTAAAGAATCTCTTTTTTTGGGGCTTTATAAAATTAAGCTGAACAATTAGGAGATTATTTTAGAACTGTTAAAGTTTTCAAATTTAGAAAATTTTGAAAAAAGAATTGTTGTTAATTGGAAGCCAATGTCTAAATCTTGCCCTTAAAACATACCAATTAAGAACATTTTTAATAATTGTACTTTAATAAAAGTACCACTTGTTTTTTTTAAGTTTTAAAATTAATTTATTTTTGCTTACTTAATTACATATAAATACTTATATTTGGTGAAATAATTTTCCAAAAATTTTGGTATTTTGAAAAAAGAAATAGTAGTTTTATTAAATGATAAACCTACATCGTTATTATTAAATGTAACTCATTACAACCTGCAGATCCATTTCATTTGGGAATGCTCCAGAAATAAAACCCATATTTAAAAAAGGCCTACAATATTTTGGGCAATTTTTTACGTTATTTTGCATAACAAAGAAAAATGCGGACGTCCGCCCTAGAATTACCTACAAAGTAATTGTTTGAACCTGAAAAACAATTAACAGTTCGTTGCTTTGATCGCTTGATATAAAATGGTTGAATTTCAAGAAATAGAGCAATCAAACAACTGTCAGCGCTAGTAATTAAATAAAAGAAACCCATTAACCATCTCATTATTCAATAAGAAGTCATTGAGCATATGGTAACTTGGGTGACAAGGGACTGCTAAATTTGTGCCCCACCGGACAAGTGGTGTTAAGTGCAAAGGATTAGTCATCAAGCCATTTGTCCTTATTTAGCATTAACAAAGAATCTGGGTTTGTCTAAAATAAACAGTTTTAGTTTAATCACGTTGCTAATTGGTTGACAAGCAAAGGGGCATATAACAAGACCTTATGGTTTATGTTAATTCTTCGAAGCTTATCGAGTTCAATCACGGACCATATCACTTTAACACAATTAAAAAATCATATCACAAATGTAAATTAACTCGCATTTCCCGTTTTTGTTACAATTCAGCCATAACCTAACTGAAGTTAAGAAATATTAACTGACTTATCTGACAATTTATAAATAATTACAAACTAAATCATAACTGCAAAACTTAATTTTAATCAAATTTTAAACAAAATATTCCACATTATTAAATTAAACAATACCTCAGGTTTGCAATAAATGAATTTTAAATACAAAAGATATAACAAAGGCCTTTATAATTTATGTTAATTTATTAATTGGTGTATGAGACGTTATCGAAAATGAACTCCTTTGAAATTTTTGAAAGAGATTTTGTTAATTAAAATTTAATTTGATTGCACTAGTCAATCAAAGATGTAAATTGCCAAGGCGTGTTTTAATTGAATTTTAAAGTAATTTAATTTTCATTGAATACAATTCTTTTCAACCAAAATTTTAAATAATAACAAAATGTTCACAGATCTTCATAATATTTTTAACAATTTATTTGTATGATTATAAATAAAATAAACTTTGTACTTTAAAATTCCATCAAAAACTAGCTTCATCAAAAACTTAATTTAAAATGATTTTATACACAATTTTTAATACTAATGGTTCAATAAACTTAGTACTTTGGAATTATAATAAAACATTAGAACGTCTCTCGTAGTTTTTTTGAAGACTTTAAGTTAGTATAATTGTTTAGTTAATGTCTAGAGGCAACCTGAAGAACAACTAAGTTGTAATTCTTTAATTTGATAAATTACATTGTATTTGGTTTGAAGCAGTGAAGACTTTTAATTACAGGATTGTCGTTCTAGAGGGAACAAAGAGAACATCAAAGTCAATTTTAGGTAAATTTTTAAGAAAATGACATTTAGAAGAGAGAACTATCTAAGCGTGAAGTTTATAAACTCAAACAATAAAAATTAAGCATAAATTTCTGTAAATTAGATGTTAGATATAGTTTTTTCTAAGTGAAATAGGCTTTAACTAGATTCAAATTTTAACAAATCTTTTTTGTATTATGTTGAAATTTTATAAATTGTTGTGACACGGTTGTTTTTGAATGATTAATTTAATTTATGTGTTTAAATTACAATTATAAATCTTTCAAGGTGGGACGTAATTTGCCAAACATTTAGATCTGAAATAAAGTTTTTGAAAATACAATTTAATTAATTGTAACCTTTTTTCTAAGACATGAATTTACATTCTGAAACAAAGCCACAGATAAGGACGTATATAATCAGTAGTGGAAAGGTCATCTTTTAACTAAGCTTTTTCCTTTTTTAAATATGTATTAATAGACTCCAGAATTGATAAACAATTAATTGTTATTAAATAATTGAAAAAAATACAATTTTTCATACTATTTAAAAAAATGTTAATTAAGATAGTGAAACAATTCATCAAAAGTATTATTTAGAAATTTTTTCAAAAATTATTACCTTAATTTTAAGTATTTATTTTTAAGTAAGGTTATTACTTGTTTAAAGTAACTTCAGTTTTTGGTCACGAATAAAGTACCAAGTTTCAATAAAAATTGTCACATGGTTGCGCAACGTTTTGTATACAAAACTGGTCAGTTAAAAACGTCAACAGCTTCAGGTTTTTACCTCTAGACATATGTTGTACCCGAGTTCCTAGCGACTACTCTGAACCTTAATTATGCACAGCTAATAGAATAATGCATCACAAGGAAACTGGTCTCACACAGGTGAGAAATCATTAATTAATCGGTAATTAAGTCACTTCAAGATGTGAACATGATGCTCACATACCAATTGAAGTATTTGTTGCATAATAACGGACAATTAAAAGAGGTTCGTCTTTCACCTATGGTTAACCAAATAATTAAGAATAAGGCTAATAAGGTCGTTACATTTTTTTTGAAATAAAAGAAACATTATAACCTGTCTTAGCCCTTCAAAGATGATTCTTCCAAAGGGCAATAAGAATTTATTGGGTTCAATTTGTCGAGGGCTCACCGAGAATTAAATGCCCCGAAATTTGGAAATAATTGAACCAAATCGCGTCGACACTTCTTATCTAAACACAAGTAATCTAACGAAGTTAAACATTAGCGATTAACTAATTCACTGGTATTACATTGTCAAACTGGTGATTCCTGCAAACAATTCACAAAAAAGTCTTAAACTAAAATAGCACAGTTAATACATTGGATGAATTAAATTATATAGAAGAAAAAATATGAACATATTCAATAACTTTTGCAATCACATCAGAAGATTAAGCATATTGATTAAATAATGTTCTGAACATTGAACGAAGTGTCATGAATGCCCAAAGTAGATTTTGAAGAATTGGTAAAATAATAAAGTTGATTAGAACTGCTGAATGAACATGCCTTAAAGCAATGTTTCAAGTCATTTTGAGTAATTTGGTTTTAAAATTTATCAACAGAAAGAAAACCCATTATCGGTTGATGTCTTAGATATAAAAGAAGTCAGATCGGACATTGCTTTATAAATTGTCAATTAACTAAACAATCGCCCATATTTTAAAATACACTACCACTCAAATTAATGAGTTAAATCGACTTAGCATTTGGTGTTTAAGACTTAATGTTAACAATTCATGTTTACAAACTATTTTTCGGCAATTAAACATACTTTTTATCTATTTATCTTATCAGTGTGTGAGTGACCTTACTAAAGTTAAGGTAACGTATTAGGTGCGAAAAATTGATCCTTTGTCATTAAATTCCTTTGGAAAAGATCAGCAAAATTAAAAACAGTGAGAACTTATTTCATAGAAGAATTTCTTCTGAAACATTTCAGAACCGGGCAGTGAAGCAAGTACATATAGTCCCAGTGCAGTGAAGTTCATTTTTAACAAAGAAAATCTCTTTTTAGACCTCTTGTGCCAATCTGACTCAGAACAAGGAAATAATAATTAGACTAATAGTTTTGAAAGGTTTATCCATTGTTTTCAAGAAAAGAATCTTAAAAAAATTTGACTATTTTGCTGGAAGGCCTGATGTGATATCTGCAACTCAAAAAGAAATAAATTAGAAATCTTTTATTATTGTTTAAATTTAAAGTTAATGTCCTTGTTGTTTTGTGAGAGTGATCTAAAACGTTATTTATTATTGTCTTACAAGTTAAACTATACAATCTTTTATCATCTGGCAAGGTAGATTTCGAACATTCTTGGTCCTTGTTAAAAAAAAAAAGGTCAGGCAGTGTCACTTTGACACTGACACTGACAGTGTTGATTTTCTTACCAATTTGTGAATCCCTCATTCAACAACTCTCTGCAGATCCATTTCAATTGTGCCACACTGCTGTACCTAAAATGAGAACAAACGGCACAGCAGTTAAAGGAAAGTAGGCCAACAATCAGTTTTGAAAGAGTCAACTTAGTCCTCTTTTATTTCTTGTCCTTATTTGTACACAATATTTACATACAAAGTAATGCGGGACCGGGCATTGCCCCTTCAGATATTTACCGATACACAGATGATACATTGTTTTTGTTTGAATAACTGAAAACACAAATTAAAACTAAGCGTTTTCGTTAGCTTTCGATTCCGATATTTGATGTTATATACACATAGTTGAATTTCACGAAATAGATGCAGCAACACAAACTGTCAGTCACACACCGGTTATTTTTTATGGGAAAATACGACAAGAAAAACATCTCATCTATACCCTGTCTCACCTTCATTTCAATAAAACGCATAGTTTTCTTTCTCGAAAGGCAATATGAGTATAATGTCACTTGCGGGTTGTCCCAAAAGAGTAACTTGCTGAAGTTTTTGGTCGCCTCACCGAGGAAATTAAATGGCTACCGCCCGTAAAAAGTTTTGCCAATAATAAATGTGACGTCACCAAGTCGCAAGGTTTCGTTCCAGGCTTCGTTTTTGGACCATAACCAACAACAGATAAAGCTGCGGTTAAGTCCGAAGCTGAAAGACAGTCAACCACAGGACCTTCCCGCGCTAGTTACATTCACGCTTGCGTACATACACTATTGGTTGGCAAACGCCGTAGAGTTGTGCACTAGGCAGACTAGGCACTATTACAGAGTGCGCAATGTCAGATGTACTTGACGAAAGCGCTTAGATGATGAGATGATGCAATCCATCAGGACCGATCACAACCTTGGTTACGCCACCGAAAGTCCGACACGCTAAAATCATATTTAAAAAGTAAACACGCGTATAAACTTAAAGTGCGCATGTTCAAGTCGTGAGTGTTGCAACATTGAGAGACGCACATGAGACCCACGTATGCAGTGGTGATGGCTGTGATTGGTCAATATGTTAAGGGGGTGGGGCTTAAAGGATGGTCTGTAGCCAGTCACACGCACTACACTGTATGCTACACATAATAATACTAAGCATGTACACATACAGAGACCGTTAATTTCTCACAGGTTCACCATTGCTTTACGCACAATAATTATTCTACGCATTATTAATATGCAATACGAGTACCGTGCTTGACGGTGGTTGACGCACTATACAAATGAAAGGTTCTTGCCAAAAGGGGCGCTATATACAAAGACCGTTAATTTTGTTTTGTGTGCTGTTGAATTCTTTTGTCGATGGGGGCGCTATTTACTAAGACCGTTAAGTTCACGACCATTGATCTCCACTGTACTAATTGACAACTTATAACATTAAAACCCAGAGCGAGTACTCTGCGTACCGCACCATTCTATCATTGAACTTGTACAACACGCAGCCTATCCCGTCAATATTAATGGGGTACAATGTTCACCCCCTAGGCCATAGTATGGGTCTGAAGTGTTTATAAGTGAATCATACAACTTCTCCACCTTGAACCTTACCTTCCCTTCCCTCCAGACACAAGTTTATATACAAAATAAATAAACTAAAACTGCTCAAACAGTCTTATCTGGCAATAATATATATTTAATCACAACTATTCAGTAGTGTGTAATGACAATTACGGTAAAAATAAAAGTTTACAACCTTTAGTTAACCTTTGGTGAGAAACAATTTCTCCTCGGGTCAAAACTCAAGGTCGTTTTTCAAAAACTTAATTTTCTAAATAAACAATCAGAGATTAGAGGCACTGGACACTTTTGGTAATTACTCAAAATAATTGTTATCATAAAAACTTACTTGGTAACGAGCAATGGAGAGCTGTTGATAGTATAAAACATTGTGAGAAACGGCTCCCTTTGAAGTAACGTAGTTTTTGGGAAAGAAGTAATTTCTCAGTAAAATAAGTATTTGAATTGATTTTGAGACCTCACGAGTGAGGTCTCGAAATCAAGCATCTGAAAGCACACAACTTCGTGTGACAAGGGTGTTTTTTCTTTAAATTTGAGTTCAAATTTTCACAGGTTTGTTATTTTGTGCATATGTTGAGATACACCAAGTGAGAAGACTGGTCTTTGACAATTACCAAAGGTGTCCAGTGTCTTTAAGTACATGGAATTAGAAGAAGAAAATGCTCACAAGCAATCTGTCAGGTGCAATATTGTTTTTCACAACAAATCTTTTGATGCAATTTGAATGAAGAATAACACATCAACTTTGACCCGATCGTTGTTCATAATGACTGCACTAACAACTCATAAAACAGTCTAGCCTCAGTGCCTATAAATCTGTAAACTTTTAGCGAGTGTTATAGGTTTATAGTTTTATACACCAAACATTAAAATAGGGGCTTTCAAAGGCAACTTCCAATGATTTTGTACAAATACTTTTTGTTTTACCAGAGGCATCAATTTTAGATAAACATTGACATTGTTGTTTCCTATCCGGTGTTTTTTTTTACCATCTGAGGTGGCTGGTTTTGAGAGACCCTGTCAATTGTTGTGAAGTTCTGCAACAGCGTAGAGGCAAGTCCAGTGATCCGGAAGCACAAACTTGAGATGCCCTGTAGTGTCATCTAAGCATTCCTTTGGAAAAGATTCAGCAAAATATTAACGTGAATAACCAGATGAGACACTTATTTCAATAAGAGAGGCGACTGGCAATTTGCGTTTCCTGAAACATTGTCATGAAGGCCCGAGGCAGTGTAGAGGCAAGTACATCATAGATACCCAGTGCAGTGCGAAAGGTTCACCTTTGGTTAAGGGGCTAAAGAAAATCCTCTCTTTTTTTAGACGCTCTGTGTGGTTCCAATCTAAGAGCTCCAGAGACAAGTTTTGAGAAATAATAATTTGTGAGACTTAAATAGATTTTGAAAGGTTATTATCCAATTGTTTTACAAGAAAAAAAAGAATCTCGTTTTGAAAAAAAGAATTGTTTGATCTAAGTTTTGCTGGAAGGCCTGAATGTCTGATTATCTGCAAACTCAAAACAGAATATATAAATTTACAGCAAAATCTTTGTTTCTAATATATTTGTTTAAACTTTTAAATGTATAAGAGTTGTCCACTTGTTTGTTTTGTGAGAGGTTGATCTAAAACGTTAATATTATTATTTGTTCTTAACTTAAGTTAAAACAATATAAGCATATCTTTGTAATCATTGGGGCTGGCGGAAAGGTGAATTTCTTCCTAGAACACTTCTTGGTCCTTGTTGAAAAAAAAAAGGTCAGGTAGTGTCACTTTGACACTGACACTGACAGTGTTGATTTTCTTACCAATTTGTGAATCCCTCATTCAACAACTCTCTGCAGATCCATTTCAATTGTGCCACACTGCTGTACCTAAAATGAGAACAAACGGCACAGCAGTTAATAGGAAAGTAGGCCTAACATCAGTTTTGAAAGAGTCAACTTAGTCCTCTTTTATTTCTTGTCCTTATTTGTACACAATATTTACATACAAAGTAATGCGGGACCGGGCATTGCCCCTTCAGATATTTACCGATACACAGATGATACATTGTTTTTGTTTGAATAACTGAAAACACAAATTAAAACTAAGCGTTTTCGTTAGCTTTCGATTCCGATATTTGATGTTATATACACATAGTTGAATTTCACGAAATAGATGCAGCAACACAAACTGTCAGTCACACACCGGTTATTTTTTATGGGAAAATACGACAAGAAAAACATCTCATCTATACCCTGTCTCACCTTCATTTCAATAAAACGCATAGTTTTCTTTCTCGAAAGGCAATATGAGTATAATGTCACTTGCGGGTTGTCCCAAAAGAGCTAACTTGCTGAAGTTTTTGGTCGCCTCACCGAGGAAATTAAATGGCTACCGCCCGTAAAAAGTTTTGCCAATAATAAATGTGACGTCACCAAGTCGCAAGGTTTCGTTCCAGGCTTCGTTTTTGGACCATAACCAACAACAGATAAAGCTGCGGTTAAGTCCGAAGCTGAAAGACAGTCAACCACAGGACCTTCCCGCGCTAGTTACATTCACGCTTGCGTACATACACTATTGGTTGGCAAACGCCGTAGAGTTGTGCACTAGGCAGACTAGGCACTATTACAGAGTGCGCAATGTCAGATGTACTATGACGAAAGCGCTTAGATGATGAAATGATGCAATCCATCAGGACCGATCACAACCTTGGTTACGCCACCGAAAGTCCGACACCGCTAAAATCATATTTAAAAAGTAAACACGCGTATAAACTTAAAGTGCGCATGTTCAAGTCGTGAGTGTTGCAACATTGAGAGACGCACATGAGACCCACGTATGCAGTGGTGATGGCTGTGATTGGTCAATATGTTAAGGGGGTGGGGCTTAAAGGATGGTCTGTAGCCAGTCACACGCACTACACTGTATGCTACACATAATAATACTAAGCATGTACACATACAGAGACCGTTAATTTCTCACAGGTTCACCATTGCTTTACGCACAATAATTATTCTACGCATTATTAATATGCAATACGAGTACCGTGCTTGACGGTGGTTGACGCACTATACAAATGAAAGGTTCTTGCCAAAAGGGGCGCTATATACAAAGACCGTTAATTTTGTTTTGTGTGCTGTTGAATTCTTTTGTCGATGGGGCGCTATTTACTAAGACCGTTAAGTTCACGACCATTGATCTCCACTGTACTAATTGACAACTTATAACATTAAAACCCAGAGCGAGTACTCTGCGTACCGCACCATTCTATCATTGAACTTGTACAACACGCAGCCTATCCCGTCAATATTAATGGGGTACAATGTTCACCCCCTAGGCCATAGTATGGGTCTGAAGTGTTTATAAGTGAATCATACAACTTCTCCACCTTGAACCTTACCTTCCCTTCCCTCCAGACACAAGTTTATATACAAAATAAATAAACTAAAACTGCTCAAACAGTCTTATCTGGCAATAATATATATTTAATCACAACTATTCAGTAGTGTGTAATGACAATTACGGTAAAAATAAAAGTTTACAACCTTTAGTTAACCTTTGGTGAGAAACAATTTCTCCTCGGGTCAAAACTCAAGGTCGTTTTTCAAAAACTTAATTTTCTAAATAAACAATCAGAGGATTAGAGGCACTGGACACTTTTGGTAATTACTCAAAATAATTGTTATCATAAAAACTTACTTGGTAACGAGCAATGGAGAGCTGTTGATAGTATAAAACATTGTGAGAAACGGCTCCCTTTGAAGTAACGTAGTTTTTGGGAAAGAAGTAATTTCTCAGTAAAATAAGTATTTGAATTGATTTTGAGACCTCACGAGTGAGGTCTCGAAATCAAGCATCTGAAAGCACACAACTTCGTGTGACAAGGGTGTTTTTTCTTTAAATTTGAGTTCAAATTTTCACAGGTTTGTTATTTTGTGCATATGTTGAGATACACCAAGTGAGAAGACTGGTCTTTGACAATTACCAAAGGTGTCCAGTGTCTTAAGTACATGGAATTAGAAGAAGAAAATGCTCACAAGCAATCTGTCAGGTGCAATATTGTTTTTCACAACAAATCTTTTGATGCAATTTGAATGAAGAATAACACATCAACTTTGACGATCGTTGTTCATAATGACTGCACTAACAACTCATAAAACAGTCTAGCCTCAGTGCCTATAAATCTGTAAACTTTTAGCGAGTGTTATAGGTTTATAGTTTTATACACCAAACATTAAAATAGGGGCTTTCAAAGGCAACTTCCAATGATTTTGTACAAATACTTTTTGTTTTACCAGAGGCATCAATTTTAGATAAACATTGACATTGTTGTTTCCTATCCGGTGTTTTTTTTTACCATCTGAGGTGGCTGGTTTTGAGAGACCCTGTCAATTGTTGTGAAGTTCTGCAACAGCGTAGAGGCAAGTCCAGTGATCCGGAAGCACAAACTTGAGATGCCCTGTAGTGTCATCTAAGCATTCCTTTGGAAAAGATTCAGCAAAATATTAACGTGAATAACCAGATGAGACACTTATTTCAATAAGAGAGGCGACTGGCAATTTGCGTTTCCTGAAACATTGTCATGAAGGCCCGAGGCAGTGTAGAGGCAAGTACATCATAGATCCCAGTGCAGTGCGAAAGGTTCACCTTTGGTTAAGGGGCTAAAGAAAATCCTCTCTTTTTTTAGACGCTCTGTGTGGTTCCAATCTAAGAGCTCCAGAGACAAGTTTTGAGAAATAATAATTTGTGAGACTTAAATAGATTTTGAAAGGTTATTATCCAATTGTTTTACAAGAAAAAAAAGAATCTCGTTTTGAAAAAAAGAATTGTTTGATCTAAGTTTTGCTGGAAGGCCTGAATGTCTGATTATCTGCAAACTCAAAACAGAATATATAAATTTACAGCAAAATCTTTGTTTCTAATATATTTGTTTAAACTTTTAAATGTATAAGAGTTGTCCACTTGTTTGTTTTGTGAGAGGTTGATCTAAAACGTTAATATTATTTATTTGTTTCTTAACTTAAGTTAAACAATATAAGCATATCTTTGTAATCATTGGGGCTGGCGGAAAGGTGAGATTTCTTCCTAGAACACTTCTTGGTCCTTGTTGAAAAAAAAAAGGTCAGGTAGTGTCACTTTGACACTGACACTGACAGTGTTGATTTTCTTACCAATTTGTGAATCCCTCATTCAACAACTCTCTGCAGATCCATTTCAATTGTGCCACACTGCTGTACCTAAAATGAGAACAAACGGCACAGCAGTTAATAGGAAAGTAGGCCTACATCAGTTTTGAAAGAGTCAACTTAGTCCTCTTTTATTTCTTGTCCTTATTTGTACACAATATTTACATACAAAGTAATGCGGGACCGGGCATTGCCCCTTCAGATATTTACCGATACACAGATGATACATTGTTTTTGTTTGAATAACTGAAAACACAAATTAAAACTAAGCGTTTTCGTTAGCTTTCGATTCCGATATTTGATGTTATATACACATAGTTGAATTTCACGAAATAGATGCAGCAACACAAACTGTCAGTCACACACCGGTTATTTTTTATGGGAAAATACGACAAGAAAAACATCTCATCTATACCCTGTCTCACCTTCATTTCAATAAAACGCATAGTTTTCTTTCTCGAAAGGCAATATGAGTATAATGTCACTTGCGGGTTGTCCCAAAAGAGCTAACTTGCTGAAGTTTTTGGTCGCCTCACCGAGGAAATTAAATGGCTACCGCCCGTAAAAAGTTTTGCCAATAATAAATGTGACGTCACCAAGTCGCAAGGTTTCGTTCCAGGCTTCGTTTTTGGACCATAACCAACAACAGATAAAGCTGCGGTTAAGTCCGAAGCTGAAAGACAGTCAACCACAGGACCTTCCCGCGCTAGTTACATTCACGCTTGCGTACATACACTATTGGTTGGCAAACGCCGTAGAGTTGTGCACTAGGCAGACTAGGCACTATTACAGAGTGCGCAATGTCAGATGTACTTGACGAAAGCGCTTAGATGATGAGATGATGCAATCCATCAGGACCGATCACAACCTTGGTTACGCCACCGAAAGTGCACGAATCACGCATTTAATTAATCATATTTAAGAAAAGGCCACAAGCAGTTCGTTATATAACTATGAAACAATGCGTCATCACGTGATGTCAGTAGTTAGCATCCATAATTTCCTATACACAGTGTAATTATTAGGACATAAAGAGTCATTCTACGCATACTATATGCAAATCGAGACCGCTTTGCACAGGTGTTGACGCACTATACAAATGAAAGGTCTGCGTTCAAAGGGCGTATTACAGACCGTTAATTTTGTTTGTGTGCTTTAAATCTTGTCATGGGCGTATTACAGACGTATTCACGACTTGATCTCACTGTACTAATTGACAACTTATAACATTAAAACCCAGAGCGAGTACTCTGCGTACCGCACCATTCTATCATTGAACTTGTACACACGCAGCCTATCCGTCAATATTAATGGGGTACAATGTTCACCCCCTAGGCCATAGTATGGGTCTGAAGTGTTTATAAGTGAATCATACAACTTCTCCACCTTGAACCTTACCTTCCCTTCCCTCCAGACACAAGTTTATATACAAAATAAATAAACTAAAACTGCTCAAACAGTCTTATCTGGCAATAATATATATTTAATCACAACTATTCAGTAGTGTGTAATGACAATTACGGTAAAAATAAAAGTTTACAACCTTTAGTTAACCTTTGGTGAGAAACAATTTCTCCTCGGGTCAAAACTCAAGGTCGTTTTTCAAAAACTTAATTTTCTAAATAAACAATCAGAGGATTAGAGGCACTGGACACTTTTGGTAATTACTCAAAATAATTGTTATCATAAAAACTTACTTGGTAACGAGCAATGGAGAGCTGTTGATAGTATAAAACATTGTGAGAAACGGCTCCCTTTGAAGTAACGTAGTTTTTGGGAAAGAAGTAATTTCTCAGTAAAATAAGTATTTGAATTGATTTTGAGACCTCACGAGTGAGGTCTCGAAATCAAGCATCTGAAAGCACACAACTTCGTGTGACAAGGGTGTTTTTTTCTTTAAATTTGAGTTCAAATTTTCACAGGTTTGTTATTTTGTGCATATGTTGAGATACACCAAGTGAGAAGACTGGTCTTTGACAATTACCAAAGGTGTCCAGTGTCTTTAAGTACATGGAATTAGAAGAAGAAAATGCTCACAAGCAATCTGTCAGGTGCAATATTGTTTTTCACAACAAATCTCTTTGATGCAATTTGAATGAAGAATAACACATCAACTTTGACCCGATCGTTGTTCATAATGACTGCACTAACAACTCATAAAACAGTCTAGCCTCAGTGCCTATAAATCTGTAAACTTTTAGCGAGTGTTATAGGTTTATAGTTTTATACACCAAACATTAAAATAGGGGCTTTCAAAGGCAACTTCCAATGATTTTATACAAATACTTTTTGTTTTACCAGAGGCATCAATTTTAGATAAACATTGACATTGTTGTTTCCTATCCGGTGTTTTTTTTTACCATCTGAGGTGGCTGGTTTTGAGAGACCCTGTCAATTGTTGTGAAGTTCTGCAACAGCGTAGAGGCAAGTCCAGTGATCCGGAAGCACAAACTTGAGATGCCCTGTAGTGTCATCTAAGCATTCCTTTGGAAAAGATTCAGCAAAATATTAACGTGAATAACCAGATGAGACACTTATTTCAATAAGAGAGGCGACTGGCAATTTGCGTTTCCTGAAACATTGTCATGAAGGCCCGAGGCAGTGTAGAGGCAAGTACATCATAGATCCCAGTGCAGTGCGAAAGGTTCACCTTTGGTTAAGGGGCTAAAGAAAATCCTCTCTTTTTTTAGACGCTCTGTGTGGTTCCAATCTAAGAGCTCCAGAGACAAGTTTTGAGAAATAATAATTTGTGAGACTTAAATAGATTTTGAAAGGTTATTATCCAATTGTTTTACAAGAAAAAAAAGAATCTCGTTTGAAAAAAAGAATTGTTTGATCTAAGTTTTGCTGGAAGGCCTGAATGTCTGATTATCTGCAAACTCAAAACAGAATATATAAATTTACAGCAAAATCTTTGTTTCTAATATATTTGTTTAAACTTTTAAATGTATAAGAGTTGTCCACTTGTTTGTTTTTGTGAGAGGTTGATCTAAAACGTTAATATTATTATTTGTTCTTAACTTAAGTTAAACAATATAAGCATATCTTTGTAATCATTGGGGCTGGCGGAAAGGTGAGATTTCTTCCTAGAACACTTCTTGGTCCTTGTTGAAAAAAAAAAGGTCAGGTAGTGTCACTTTGACACTGACACTGACAGTGTTGATTTTCTTACCAATTTGTGAATCCCTCATTCAACAACTCTCTGCAGATCCATTTCAATTGTGCCACACTGCTGTACCTAAAATGAGAACAAACGGCACAGCAGTTAATAGGAAAGTAGGCCTACATCAGTTTTGAAAGAGTCAACTTAGTCCTCTTTTATTTCTTGTCCTTATTTGTACACAATATTTACATACAAAGTAATGCGGGACCGGGCATTGCCCCTTCAGATATTTACCGATACACAGATGATACATTGTTTTTGTTTGAATAACTGAAAACACAAATTAAAACTAAGCGTTTTCGTTAGCTTTCGATTCCGATATTTGATGTTATATACACATAGTTGAATTTCACGAAATAGATGCAGCAACACAAACTGTCAGTCACACACCGGTTATTTTTTATGGGAAAATACGACAAGAAAAACATCTCATCTATACCCTGTCTCACCTTCATTTCAATAAAACGCATAGTTTTCTTTCTCGAAAGGCAATATGAGTATAATGTCACTTGCGGGTTGTCCCAAAAGAGCTGAAGTTTTTGGTTGCCTCACCGAGGAAATTAAATGGCTACCGCCCGTAAAAAGTTTTGCCAATAATAAATGTGAGGTCACCAAGTCGCAAGGTTTCGTTCCAGGCTTCGTTTTTGGACCATAACCAACAACAGATAAAGCTGCGGTTAAGTCCGAAGCTGAAAGACAGTCAACCACAGGACCTTCCGACGCTAGTTACATTCACGCATGCGTACATACACTATTGGTTGGCAAACGCCGTAGAGTTGTGCACTAGGCAGACGCAAAAACGCGTGTGCGTCATACAAAAAGGAGGGCTGTTCACTTCTTTTCCAACCAGTAGGCAGAGGTGCGCACGCGCGATGTTTAATTTACATATTTCATGGGATGGGTCTAATCCATAGAGTTATATAGAAGAACTAGAGGGCGCACTAGCCAAGTTCCTATATATAACTCTATGGTCTAATCACACATTCGCATCCACGTGCAGTCCACGTGCAGTTCATAGCATCCATATTTCTATACAACAGTGAATTATGGACACTAACCAAGTCACTGGAACAGAAAATTGACGCCTTTCACAGGAGGCTCCTGCGTTCAATACTCGGCCTTCAGTGGCCCCAAAAGGTGTCAAACAAAATGCTCTATGAAAAAACCAACGAGAAACCTTGGAGTGTCATAATCACCAAAAGACGCCTGAGATGGACAGGCCATCTCCTGAGACTACCAGATGAAACACCAGCCAAGCAAGCGCTTATGGAGTGTTTACGTCATCACAAGCTACCAAGGGGTGGTCAAAGAACAACGTGGCTGAAAAGAATAAATAAAGACCCGAAAACCACGGACCTGAACATCAAGAACCCACACACCTGGCACTTGGCAGCTGATAGAGAACAGTGGAGGATAATTACAGAGTGCGCAATGTCAGATGTACTTGACGAAAGCGCTTAGATGATGAGATGATGCAGTCCATCAGGACCGATCACAACCTTGGTTACGCCACCGAAAGTCCGACACGCTAAAATCATATTTAAAAAGTAAACACGCGTATAAACTTAAAGTGCGCATGTTCAAGTCGTGAGTGTTGCAACATTGAGAGACGCACATGAGGCCCACGTATTGGTCTGTAGCCAGTCACACGCACTACACTGTATGCTACACATAATAATACTAAGCATGTACACATACAGAGACCGTTAATTTCTCACAGGTTCACCATTGCTTTACGCACAATAATTATTCTACGCATTATTAATATGCATTACGAGTACCGTGCTTGACGGTGGTTGACGCACTGTACAAATGAAAGGTTCTTGCCAAAAGGGGCGCTATATACAAAGACCGTTAATTTTGTTTTGTGTGCTGTTGAATTCTTTTGTCGATGGGGGCGCTATTTACTAAGACCGTTAAGTTCACGACCATTGATCTCCACTGTATACTACTAATTGACAACTTACAACATTAACCCAGAGCGAGTACTCTGCGTACCGCACCATTCTATCATTGAACTTGTACAACACGCAGCCTATCCCGTCAATATTAATGGGGTACAATGTTCACCCCTAGGCCATAGTATGGGTCTGAAGTGTTTATAAGTGAATCATACAACTTCTCCACCTTGAACCTTCCCTTCCCTTCCCTCCAGACACAAGTTTATATACAAAATAAATAAACTAAAACTGCTCAAACAGTCTTATCTGGCAATAATATATATTTAATCACAACTATTCAGTAGTGTGTTATGACAATTACGGTAAAAATAAAAGTTTACAACCTTTAGTTAACCTTTGGTGAGAAACAATTTCTCCTCGGGTCAAAACTCAAGGTCGTTTTTCAAAAACTTAATTTTCTAAATAAACAATCAGAGGATTAGAGGCACTGGACACTTTTGGTAACTACTCAAAATAATTGTTATCATAAAAACTTACTTGGTAACGAGCAATGGAGAGCTGTTGATAGTATAAAACATTGTGAGAAACGGCTCCCTTTGAAGTAACGTAGTTTTTGGGAAAGAAGTAATTTCTCAGTAAAATAAGTATTTGAATTGATTTTGAGACCTCACGAGTGAGGTCTCGAAATCAAGCATCTGAAAGCACACAACTTCGTGTGACAAGGGTGTTTTTTCTTCCATTATTATCTCGCAACTTCGACGACCAATTGAGTTCAAATTTTCACAGGTTTGTTATTTTGTGCATATGTTGAGATACACCGAGTGAGAAGACTGGTCTTTGACAATTACCAAAGGTGTCCAGTGTCTTTAAGTACATGGAATTAGAAGAAGAAAATGCTCACAAGCAATCTGTCAGGTGCAATATTGTTTTTCACAACAAATCTCTTTGATGCAATTTGAATGAAGAATAACACATCAACTTTGACCCGATCGTTGTTCATAATGACTGCACTAACAACTCATAAAACAGTCTAGCCTCAGTGCCTATAAATCTGTAAACTTTTAGCGAGTGTTATAGGTTTATAGTTTTATACACCAAACATTAAAATAGGGGCTTTCAACGGCAACTTCCAATGATTTTATACAAATACTTTTTGTTTTACCAGAGGCATCAATTTTAGATAAACATTGACATTGTTGTATCCTATCCGGTGGTTTTTTTTGTCCATCGCATTAGACCATCTGAGGTGTCTGGTTTTGAGAGACCCTGTCAATTGTTGTGAAGTTCTGCAACAGCGTAGAGGCAAGTCCAGTGATCCGGAAGCACAAACTTGAGATGCCCTGTAGTGTCATCTAAGCATTCCTTTGGAAAAGATTCAGCAAAATATTAACGTGAATAACCAGATGAGACACTTATTTCAATAAGAGAGGCAACTGGCAATTTACATTTCCTGAAACATTGTCATGAAGGCCCGAGGCAGTGTAGAGGCAAGTACATCATAGATCCCAGTGCAGTGCGAAAGGTTCACCTTTGGTTAAGGGGCTAAAGAAAATCCTCTCTTTTTTTAAAACGCTCTGTGTGGTTCCAATCTAAGAGCTCCAGAGACAAGTTTTGAGAAATAATAATTTGTGAGACTTAAATAGATTTTGAAAGGTTATTATCCAATTGTTTTACAAGAAAAAAAGAATCTCGTTTTGAAAAAAAGAATTGTTTGATCTAAGTTTTGCTGGAAGGCCTGAATGTCTGATTATCTGCAAACTCAAAACAGAATATATAAATTTACAGCAAAATCTTTGTTTCTAATATATTTGTTTAAACTTTTAAATGTATAAGAGTTGTCCACTTGTTTGTTTTGTGAGAGGTTGATCTAAAACGTTAATATTATTATTTGTTCTTAACTTAAGTTAAACAATATAAGCATATCTTTGTAATCATTGGGGCTGGCGGAAAGGTGAGATTTCTTCCTAGAACACTTCTTGGTCCTTGTTGAAAAAAAAAAGGTCAGGTAGTGTCACTTTACACTGACACTGACAGTGTTGATTTTCTTACCAATTTGTGAATCCCTCATTCAACAACTCTCTGCAGATCCATTTCAATTGTGCCACACTGCTGTACCTAAAATGAGAACAAACGGCACAGCAGTTAATAGGAAAGTAGGCCTACATCAGTTTTGAAAGAGTCAACTTAGTCCTCTTTTATTTCTTGTCCTTATTTGTACACAATATTTACATACAAAGTAATGCGGGACCGGGCATTGCCCCTTCAGATATTTACCGATACACAGATGATACATTGTTTTTGTTTGAATAACTGAAAACACAAATTAAAACTAAGCGTTTTCGTTAGCTTTCGATTCCGATATTTGATGTTATATACACATAGTTGAATTTCACGAAATAGATGCAGCAACACAAACTGTCAGTCACACACCGGTTATTTTTTATGGGAAAATACGACAAGAAAAACATCTCATCTATACCCTGTCTCACCTTCATTTCAATAAAACGCATAGTTTTCTTTCTCGAAAGGCAATATGAGTATAATGTCACTTGCGGGTTGTCCCAAAAGAGCTAACTTGCTGAAGTTTTTGGTCGCCTCACCGAGGAAATTAAATGGCTACCGCCCGTAAAAAGTTTTGCCAATAATAAATGTGACGTCACCAAGTCGCAAGGTTTCGTTCCAGGCTTCGTTTTTGGACCATAACCAACAACAGATAAAGCTGCGGTTAAGTCCGAAGCTGAAAGACAGTCAACCACAGGACCTTCCCGCGCTAGTTACATTCACGCTTGCGTACATACACTATTGGTTGGCAAACGCCGTAGAGTTGTGCACTAGGCAGACTAGGCACTATTACAGAGTGCGCAATGTCAGATGTACTTGACGAAAGCGCTTAGATGATGAGATGATGCAATCCATCAGGACCGATCACAACCTTGGTTACGCCACCGAAAGTCCGACACGCTAAAATCATATTTAAAAAGTAAACACGCGTATAAACTTAAAGTGCGCATGTTCAAGTCGTGAGTGTTGCAACATTGAGAGACGCACATGAGACCCACGTATGCAGTGGTGATGGCTGTGATTGGTCAATATGTTAAGGGGGTGGGGCTTAAAGGATGGTCTGTAGCCAGTCACACGCACTACACTGTATGCTACACATAATAATACTAAGCATGTACACATACAGAGACCGTTAATTTCTCACAGGTTCACCATTGCTTTACGCACAATAATTATTCTACGCATTATTAATATGCAATACGAGTACCGTGCTTGACGGTGGTTGACGCACTATACAAATGAAAGGTTCTTGCCAAAAGGGGCGCTATATACAAAGACCGTTAATTTTGTTTTGTGTGCTGTTGAATTCTTTTGTCGATGGGGCGCTATTTACTAAGACCGTTAAGTTCACGACCATTGATCTCCACTGTACTAATTGACAACTTATAACATTAAAACCCAGAGCGAGTACTCTGCGTACCGCACCATTCTATCATTGAACTTGTACTACACGCAGCCTATCCCGTCAATATTAATGGGGTACAATGTTCACCCCCTAGGCCATAGTATGGGTCTGAAGTGTTTATAAGTGAATCATACAACTTCTCCACCTTGAACCTTACCTTCCCTTCCCTCCAGACACAAGTTTATATACAAAATAAATAAACTAAAACTGCTCAAACAGTCTTATCTGGCAATAATATATATTTAATCACAACTATTCAGTAGTGTGTAATGACAATTACGGTAAAAATAAAAGTTTACAACCTTTAGTTAACCTTTGGTGAGAAACAATTTCTCCTCGGGTCAAAACTCAAGGTCGTTTTTCAAAAACTTAATTTTCTAAATAAACAATCAGAGGATTAGAGGCACTGGACACTTTTGGTAATTACTCAAAATAATTGTTATCATAAAAACTTACTTGGTAACGAGCAATGGAGAGCTGTTGATAGTATAAAACATTGTGAGAAACGGCTCCCTTTGAAGTAACGTAGTTTTTGGGAAAGAAGTAATTTCTCAGTAAAATAAGTATTTGAATTGATTTTGAGACCTCACGAGTGAGGTCTCGAAATCAAGCATCTGAAAGCACACAACTTCGTGTGACAAGGGTGTTTTTTCTTTAAATTTGAGTTCAAATTTTCACAGGTTTGTTATTTTGTGCATATGTTGAGATACACCAAGTGAGAAGACTGGTCTTTGACAATTACCAAAGGTGTCCAGTGTACTTAAGTACATGGAATTAGAAGAAGAAAAAGCTTACAAGTAATCTGTCAGGTGCAATATTGTTTTCACAACAAATCTTTTTGATGCAATTTGAATGAAGAATAACACATCAACTTTGAGTCGATCGTTGTTCATAATGACTGCACTAACAACTCATAAAACAGTCTAGCCTCAGTGCCTATAAATCTGTAAACTTTTAGCGAGTGTTATAGGTTTATAGTTTTATACACCAAACATTAAAATAGGGGCTTTCAAAGGCAACTTCCAATGATTTTATACAAATACTTTTTGTTTTACCAGAGGCATCAATTTTAGATAAACATTGACATTGTTGTTTCCTATCCGGTGTTTTTTTACCATCTGAGGTGGCTGGTTTTGAGAGACCCTGTCAATTGTTGTGAAGTTCTGCAACAGCGTAGAGGCAAGTCCAGTGATCCGGAAGCACAAACTTGAGATGCCCTGTAGTGTCATCTAAGCATTCCTTTGGAAAAGATTCAGCAAAATATTAACGTGAATAACCAGATGAGACACTTATTTCAATAAGAGAGGCGACTGGCAATTTGCGTTTCCTGAAACATTGTCATGAAGGCCCGAGGCAGTGTAGAGGCAAGTACATCATAGATCCCAGTGCAGTGCGAAAGGTTCACCTTTGGTTAAGGGGCTAAAGAAAATCCTCTCTTTTTTTAGACGCTCTGTGTGGTTCCAATCTAAGAGCTCCAGAGACAAGTTTTGAAAAAAAATAATTTGTGAGACTTAAATAGATTTTGAAAAGTTATTATCCAATTGTTTTACAAGAAAAAAAAGAATCTCGTTTAGAAAAAAAGAATTGTTTGATCTAAGTTTTGCTGGAAGGCCTGAATGTCTGATTATCTGCAAACTCAAAACAGAATATATAAATTTACAGCAAAATCTTTGTTTCTAATATATTTGTTTAAACTTTTAAATGTATAAGAGTTGTCCACTTGTTTGTTTTGTGAGAGGTTGAACTAAAACGTTAATATTATTATTTGTTCTTAACTTTGTTTGTTTTGTGAGAGGTTGATCTAAAACGTTAATATTATTATTTGTTCTTAACTTAAGTTAAACAATATAAGCATATCTTTGTAATCATTGGGGCTGGCGGAAGGTGACATTTCTTCCTAGAACACTTCTTGGTCCTTGTTGAAAAAAAAAAAGGTCAGGCAGTGTCACTTTGACACTGACACTGACAGTGTTGATTTTCTTACCAATTTGTGAATCCCTCATTCAACAACTCTCTGCAGATCCATTTCAATTGTGCCACACTGCTGTACCTAAAATGAGAACAAACGGCACAGCAGTTAAAAGGAAAGTAGGCAACCTCCAACATCAGTTTTGAAAGAGTCAACTTAGTCCTCTTTTATTTCTTGTCCTTATTTGTACACAATATTTACATACAAAGTAATGCGGGACCGGGCATTGCCCCTTCAGATATTTACCGATACACAGATGATACATTGTTTTTGTTTGAATAACTGAAAACACAAATTAAAACTAAGCGTTTTCGTTAGCTTTCGATTCCGATATTTGATGTTATATACACATAGTTGAATTTCACGAAATAGATGCAGCAACACAAACTGTCAGTCACACACCGGTTATTTTTTATGGGAAAATACGACAAGAAAAACATCTCATCTATACCCTGTCTCACCTTCATTTCAATAAAACGCATAGTTTTCTTTCTCGAAAGGCAATATGAGTATAATGTCACTTGCGGGTTGTCCCAAAAGAGCTGAAGTTTTTGGTTGCCTCACCGAGGAAATTAAATGGCTACCGCCCGTAAAAAGTTTTGCCAATAATAAATGTGAGGTCACCAAGTCGCAAGGTTTCGTTCCAGGCTTCGTTTTTGGACCATAACCAACAACAGATAAAGCTGCGGTTAAGTCCGAAGCTGAAAGACAGTCAACCACAGGACCTTCCGACGCTAGTTACATTCACGCATGCGTACATACACTATTGGTTGGCAAACGCCGTAGAGTTGTGCACTAGGCAGACGCAAAAACGCGTGTGCGTCATACAAAAAGGAGGGCTGTTCACTTCTTTTCCAACCAGTAGGCAGAGGTGCGCACGCGCGATGTTTAATTTACATATTTCATGGGATGGGTCTAATCCATAGAGTTATATAGAAGAACTAGAGGGCGCACTAGCCAAGTTCCTATATATAACTCTATGGTCTAATCACACATTCGCATCCACGTGCAGTCCACGTGCAGTTCATAGCATCCATATTTCTATACAACAGTGAATTATGGACACTAACCAAGTCACTGGAACAGAAAATTGACGCCTTTCACAGGAGGCTCCTGCGTTCAATACTCGGCCTTCAGTGGCCCCAAAAGGTGTCAAACAAAATGCTCTATGAAAAAACCAACGAGAAACCTTGGAGTGTCATAATCACCAAAAGACGCCTGAGATGGACAGGCCATCTCCTGAGACTACCAGATGAAACACCAGCCAAGCAAGCGCTTATGGAGTGTTTACGTCATCACAAGCTACCAAGGGGTGGTCAAAGAACAACGTGGCTGAAAAGAATAAATAAAGACCCGAAAACCACGGACCTGAACATCAAGAACCCACACACCTGGCACTTGGCAGCTGATAGAGAACAGTGGAGGATAATTACAGAGTGCGCAATGTCAGATGTACTTGACGAAAGCGCTTAGATGATGAGATGATGCAGTCCATCAGGACCGATCACAACCTTGGTTACGCCACCGAAAGTCCGACACGCTAAAATCATATTTAAAAAGTAAACACGCGTATAAACTTAAAGTGCGCATGTTCAAGTCGTGAGTGTTGCAACATTGAGAGACGCACATGAGGCCCACGTATTGGTCTGTAGCCAGTCACACGCACTACACTGTATGCTACACATAATAATACTAAGCATGTACACATACAGAGACCGTTAATTTCTCACAGGTTCACCATTGCTTTACGCACAATAATTATTCTACGCATTATTAATATGCATTACGAGTACCGTGCTTGACGGTGGTTGACGCACTGTACAAATGAAAGGTTCTTGCCAAAAGGGGCGCTATATACAAAGACCGTTAATTTTGTTTTGTGTGCTGTTGAATTCTTTTGTCGATGGGGGCGCTATTTACTAAGACCGTTAAGTTCACGACCATTGATCTCCACTGTATACTACTAATTGACAACTTACAACATTAACCCAGAGCGAGTACTCTGCGTACCGCACCATTCTATCATTGAACTTGTACAACACGCAGCCTATCCCGTCAATATTAATGGGGTACAATGTTCACCCCTAGGCCATAGTATGGGTCTGAAGTGTTTATAAGTGAATCATACAACTTCTCCACCTTGAACCTTCCCTTCCCTTCCCTCCAGACACAAGTTTATATACAAAATAAATAAACTAAAACTGCTCAAACAGTCTTATCTGGCAATAATATATATTTAATCACAACTATTCAGTAGTGTGTTATGACAATTACGGTAAAAATAAAAGTTTACAACCTTTAGTTAACCTTTGGTGAGAAACAATTTCTCCTCGGGTCAAAACTCAAGGTCGTTTTTCAAAAACTTAATTTTCTAAATAAACAATCAGAGGATTAGAGGCACTGGACACTTTTGGTAACTACTCAAAATAATTGTTATCATAAAAACTTACTTGGTAACGAGCAATGGAGAGCTGTTGATAGTATAAAACATTGTGAGAAACGGCTCCCTTTGAAGTAACGTAGTTTTTGGGAAAGAAGTAATTTCTCAGTAAAATAAGTATTTGAATTGATTTTGAGACCTCACGAGTGAGGTCTCGAAATCAAGCATCTGAAAGCACACAACTTCGTGTGACAAGGGTGTTTTTTCTTTAAATTTGAGTTCAAATTTTCACAGGTTTGTTATTTTGTGCATATGTTGAGATACACCAAGTGAGAAGACTGGTCTTTGACAATTACCAAAGGTGTCCAGTGTACTTAAGTACATGGAATTAGAAGAAGAAAAAGCTTACAAGTAATCTGTCAGGTGCAATATTGTTTTTCACAACAAATCTTTTTGATGCAATTTGAATGAAGAATAACACATCAACTTTGAGTCGATCGTTGTTCATAATGACTGCACTAACAACTCATAAAACAGTCTAGCCTCAGTGCCTATAAATCTGTAAACTTTTAGCGAGTGTTATAGGTTTATAGTTTTATACACCAAACATTAAAATAGGGGCTTTCAAAGGCAACTTCCAATGATTTTATACAAATACTTTTTGTTTTACCAGAGGCATCAATTTTAGATAAACATTGACATTGTTGTTTCCTATCCGGTGTTTTTTTTACCATCTGAGGTGGCTGGTTTTGAGAGACCCTGTCAATTGTTGTGAAGTTCTGCAACAGCGTAGAGGCAAGTCCAGTGATCCGGAAGCACAAACTTGAGATGCCCTGTAGTGTCATCTAAGCATTCCTTTGGAAAAGATTCAGCAAAATATTAACGTGAATAACCAGATGAGACACTTATTTCAATAAGAGAGGCGACTGGCAATTTGCGTTTCCTGAAACATTGTCATGAAGGCCCGAGGCAGTGTAGAGGCAAGTACATCATAGATCCCAGTGCAGTGCGAAAGGTTCACCTTTGGTTAAGGGGCTAAAGAAAATCCTCTCTTTTTTTAGACGCTCTGTGTGGTTCCAATCTAAGAGCTCCAGAGACAAGTTTTGAAAAAAAATAATTTGTGAGACTTAAATAGATTTTGAAAAGTTATTATCCAATTGTTTTACAAGAAAAAAAAGAATCTCGTTTAGAAAAAAAGAATTGTTTGATCTAAGTTTTGCTGGAAGGCCTGAATGTCTGATTATCTGCAAACTCAAAACAGAATATATAAATTTACAGCAAAATCTTTGTTTCTAATATATTTGTTTAAACTTTTAAATGTATAAGAGTTGTCCACTTGTTTGTTTTGTGAGAGGTTGAACTAAAACGTTAATATTATTATTTGTTCTTAACTTTGTTTGTTTTGTGAGAGGTTGATCTAAAACGTTAATATTATTATTTGTTCTTAACTTAAGTTAAACAATATAAGCATATCTTTGTAATCATTGGGGCTGGCGGAAGGTGACATTTCTTCCTAGAACACTTCTTGGTCCTTGTTGAAAAAAAAAAGGTCAGGCAGTGTCACTTTGACACTGACACTGACAGTGTTGATTTTCTTACCAATTTGTGAATCCCTCATTCAACAACTCTCTGCAGATCCATTTCAATTGTGCCACACTGCTGTACCTAAAATGAGAACAAACGGCACAGCAGTTAAAGGAAAGTAGGCCAACCTCCAACATCAGTTTTGAAAGAGTCAACTTAGTCCTCTTTTATTTCTTGTCCTTATTTGTACACAATATTTACATACAAAGTAATGCGGGACCGGGCATTGCCCCTTCAGATATTTACCGATACACAGATGATACATTGTTTTTGTTTGAATAACTGAAAACACAAATTAAAACTAAGCGTTTTCGTTAGCTTTCGATTCCGATATTTGATGTTATATACACATAGTTGAATTTCACGAAATAGATGCAGCAACACAAACTGTCAGTCACACACCGGTTATTTTTTATGGGAAAATACGACAAGAAAAACATCTCATCTATACCCTGTCTCACCTTCATTTCAATAAAACGCATAGTTTTCTTTCTCGAAAGGCAATATGAGTATAATGTCACTTGCGGGTTGTCCCAAAAGAGCTGAAGTTTTTGGTTGCCTCACCGAGGAAATTAAATGGCTACCGCCCGTAAAAAGTTTTGCCAATAATAAATGTGAGGTCACCAAGTCGCAAGGTTTCGTTCCAGGCTTCGTTTTTGGACCATAACCAACAACAGATAAAGCTGCGGTTAAGTCCGAAGCTGAAAGACAGTCAACCACAGGACCTTCCGACGCTAGTTACATTCACGCATGCGTACATACACTATTGGTTGGCAAACGCCGTAGAGTTGTGCACTAGGCAGACGCAAAAACGCGTGTGCGTCATACAAAAAGGAGGGCTGTTCACTTCTTTTCCAACCAGTAGGCAGAGGTGCGCACGCGCGATGTTTAATTTACATATTTCATGGGATGGGTCTAATCCATAGAGTTATATAGAAGAACTAGAGGGCGCACTAGCCAAGTTCCTATATATAACTCTATGGTCTAATCACACATTCGCATCCACGTGCAGTCCACGTGCAGTTCATAGCATCCATATTTCTATACAACAGTGAATTATGGACACTAACCAAGTCACTGGAACAGAAAATTGACGCCTTTCACAGGAGGCTCCTGCGTTCAATACTCGGCCTTCAGTGGCCCCAAAAGGTGTCAAACAAAATGCTCTATGAAAAACCAACGAGAAACCTTGGAGTGTCATAATCACCAAAAGACGCCTGAATGGACAGGCCATCTCCTGAGACTACCAGATGAAACACCAGCCAAGCAAGCGCTTATGGAGTGTTTACGTCATCACAAGCTACCAAGTGGGTGTCAAGACAACGTGGCTGAAAAAGAATAACAAAGACCCGAAACCACGGACCTGAACATCAAGAACCCACAACACTGGCACTTGGCAGCTGATAGAGAACAGTGAGGATAATTACAGAGTGCGCAATGTCAGATGTACTTGACGAAAGCGCTTAGATGATGAGATGATGCAGTCCATCAGGACCGATCACAACCTTGGTTACGCCACCGAAAGTCCGACACGCTAAAATCATATTTAAAAAGTAAACACGCGTATAAACTTAAAGTGCGCATGTTCAAGTCGTGAGTGTTGCAACATTGAGAGACGCACATGAGCCCACGTATTGGTCTGTAGCCAGTCACACGCACTACACTGTATGCTACACATAATAATACTAAGCATGTACACATACAGAGACCGTTAATTTCTCACAGGTTCACCATTGCTTTACGCACAATAATTATTCTACGCATTATTAATATGCATTACGAGTACCGTGCTTGACGGTGGTTGACGCACTGTACAAATGAAAGGTTCTTGCCAAAAGGGGCGCTATATACAAAGACCGTTAATTTTGTTTTGTGTGCTGTTGAATTCTTTTGTCGATGGGGGCGCTATTTACTAAGACCGTTAAGTTCACGACCATTGATCTCCACTGTATACTACTATTGACAACTTACAACATTAAACCCAGAGCGAGTACTCTGCGTACCGCACCATTCTATCATTGAACTTGTACAACACGCAGCCTATCCCGTCAATATTAATGGGGTACAATGTTCACCCCTAGGCCATAGTATGGGTCTGAAGTGTTTATAAGTGAATCATACAACTTCTCCACCTTGAACCTTCCCTTCCCTTCCCTCCAGACACAAGTTTATATACAAAATAAATAAACTAAAACTGCTCAAACAGTCTTATCTGGCAATAATATATATTTAATCACAACTATTCAGTAGTGTGTTATGACAATTACGGTAAAAATAAAAGTTTACAACCTTTAGTTAACCTTTGGTGAGAAACAATTTCTCCTCGGGTCAAAACTCAAGGTCGTTTTTCAAAAACTTAATTTTCTAAATAAACAATCAGAGGATTAGAGGCACTGGACACTTTTGGTAACTACTCAAAATAATTGTTATCATAAAAACTTACTTGGTAACGAGCAATGGAGAGCTGTTGATAGTATAAAACATTGTGAGAAACGGCTCCCTTTGAAGTAACGTAGTTTTTGGGAAAGAAGTAATTTCTCAGTAAAATAAGTATTTGAATTGATTTTGAGACCTCACGAGTGAGGTCTCGAAATCAAGCATCTGAAAGCACACAACTTCGTGTGACAAGGGTGTTTTTCTTCCATTATTATCTCGCAACTTCGACGACCATTGAGTTCAAATTTTCACAGGTTTGTTATTTTGTGCATATGTTGAGATACACCGAGTGAGAAGACTGGTCTTTGACAATTACCAAAGGTGTCCAGTGTCTTTAAGTACATGGAATTAGAAGAAGAAAATGCTCACAAGCAATCTGTCAGGTGCAATATTGTTTTTCACAACAAATCTCTTTGATGCAATTTGAATGAAGAATAACACATCAACTTTGACCCGATCGTTGTTCATAATGACTGCACTAACAACTCATAAAACAGTCTAGCCTCAGTGCCTATAAATCTGTAAACTTTTAGCGAGTGTTATAGGTTTATAGTTTTATACACCAAACATTAAAATAGGGGCTTTCAACGGCAACTTCCAATGATTTTATACAAATACTTTTTGTTTTACCAGAGGCATCAATTTTAGATAAACATTGACATTGTTGTATCCTATCCGGTGGTTTTTTTTGTCCATCGCATTAGACCATCGAGGTGTCTGGTTTTGAGAGACCCTGTCAATTGTTGTGAAGTTCTGCAACAGCGTAGAGGCAAGTCCAGTGATCCGGAAGCACAAACTTGAGATGCCCTGTAGTGTCATCTAAGCATTCCTTTGGAAAAGATTCAGCAAAATATTAACGTGAATAACCAGATGAGACACTTATTTCAATAAGAGAGGCAACTGGCAATTTACATTTCCTGAAACATTGTCATGAAGGCCCGAGGCAGTGTAGAGGCAAGTACATCATAGATCCCAGTGCAGTGCGAAAGGTTCACCTTTGGTTAAGGGGCTAAAGAAAATCCTCTTTTTTTTAAACGCTCTGTGTGGTTCCAATCTAAGAGCTCCAGAGACAAGTTTTGAGAAATAATAATTTGTGAGACTTAAATAGATTTTGAAAGGTTATTATCCAATTGTTTTACAAGAAAAAAAAGAATCTCGTTTGAAAAAAAGAATTGTTTGATCTAAGTTTTGCTGGAAGGCCTGAATGTCTGATTATCTGCAAACTCAAAACAGAATATATAAATTTACAGCAAAATCTTTGTTTCTAATATATTTGTTTAAACTTTTAAATGTATAAGAGTTGTCCACTTGTTTGTTTTGTGAGAGGTTGATCTAAAACGTTAATATTATTATATTTGTTCTTAACTTAAGTTAAACAATATAAGCATATCTTTGTAATCATTGGGGCTGGCGGAAAGGTGAGATTTCTTCCTAGAACACTTCTTGGTCCTTGTTGAAAAAAAAAAAGGTCAGGTAGTGTCACTTTCACACTGACACTGACAGTGTTGATTTTCTTACCAATTTGTGAATCCCTCATTCAACAACTCTCTGCAGATCCATTTCAATTGTGCCACACTGCTGTACCTAAAATGAGAACAAACGGCACAGCAGTTAATAGGAAAGTAGGCCTACATCAGTTTTGAAAGAGTCAACTTAGTCCTCTTTTATTTCTTGTCCTTATTTGTACACAATATTTACATACAAAGTAATGCGGGACCGGGCATTGCCCCTTCAGATATTTACCGATACACAGATGATACATTGTTTTTGTTTGAATAACTGAAAACACAAATTAAAACTAAGCGTTTTCGTTAGCTTTCGATTCCGATATTTGATGTTATATACACATAGTTGAATTTCACGAAATAGATGCAGCAACACAAACTGTCAGTCACACACCGGTTATTTTTTATGGGAAAATACGACAAGAAAAACATCTCATCTATACCCTGTCTCACCTTCATTTCAATAAAACGCATAGTTTTCTTTCTCGAAAGGCAATATGAGTATAATGTCACTTGCGGGTTGTCCCAAAAGAGCTGAAGTTTTTGGTCGCCTCACCGAGGAAATTAAATGGCTACCGCCCGTAAAAAGTTTTGCCAATAATAAATGTGACGTCACCAAGTCGCAAGGTTTCGTTCCAGGCTTCGTTTTTGGACCATAACCAACAACAGATAAAGCTGCGGTTAAGTCCGAAGCTGAAAGACAGTCAACCACAGGACCTTCCCACGCTAGTTACATTCACGCATGCGTACATACACTATTGGTTGGCAAACGCCGTAGAGTTGTGCACTAGGCAGACTAGGCACTATTACAGAGTGCGCAATGTCAGATGTACTTGACGAAAGCGCTTAGATGATTAGATGATGCAATCCATCAGGACCGATCACAACCTTGGTTACGCCACCGAAAGTCCGACACGCTAAAATCATATTTAAAAAGTAAACACGCGTATAAACTTAAAGTGCGCATGTTCAAGTCGTGAGTGTTGCAACATTGAGAGACGCACATGAGGCCCACGTATTGGTCTGTAGCCAGTCACACGCACTACACTGTATGCTACACATAATAATACTAAGCATGTACACATACAGAGACCGTTAATTTCTCACAGGTTCACCATTGCTTTACGCACAATAATTATTCTACGCATTATTAATATGCAATACGAGTACCGTGCTTGACGGTGGTTGACGCACTATACAAATGAAAGGTTCTTGCCAAAAGGGGCGCTATATACAAAGACCGTTAATTTTGTTTTGTGTGCTGTTGAATTCTTTTGTCGATGGGGGCGCTATTTACTAAGACCGTTAAGTTCACGACCATTGATCTCCACTGTACTAATTGACAACCTATAACATTAAAACCCAGAGCGAGTACTCTGCGTACCGCACCATTCTATCATTGAACTTGTACTACACGCAGCCTATCCCGTCAATATTAATGGGGTACAATGTTCACCCCTAGGCCATAGTATGGGTCTGAAGTGTTTATAAGTGAATCATACAACTTCTCCACCTTGAACCTTCCCTTCCCTTCCCTTCAGACACAAGTTTATATACAAAATAAATAAACTAAAACTGCTCAAACAGTCTTATCTGGCAATAATATATATTTAATCACAACTATTCAGTAGTGTGTAATGACAATTACGGTAAAAATAAAAGTTTACAACCTTTAGTTAACCTTTGGTGAGAAACAATTTCTCCTCGGGTCAAAACTCAAGGTCGTTTTTCAAAAACTTAATTTTCTAAATAAACAATCAGAGGATTAGAGGCACTGGACACTTTTGGTAATTACTCAAAATAATTGTTATCATAAAAACTTACTTGGTAACGAGCAATGGAGAGCTGTTGATAGTATAAAACATTGTGAGAAACGGCTCCCTTTGAAGTAACGTAGTTTTTGGGAAAAAAGTAATTTCTCAGTAAAATAAGTATTTGAATTGATTTTGAGACCTCACGAGTGAGGTCTCGAAATCAAGCATCTGAAAGCACACAACTTCGTGTGACAAGGGTGTTTTTTCTTTAAATTTGAGTTCAAATTTTCACAGGTTTGTTATTTTGTGCATATGTTGAGATACACCAAGTGAGAAGACTGGTCTTTGACAATTACCAAAGGTGTCCAGTGTATTTAAGTACATGGAATTAGAAGAAGAAAAAGCTTACAAGTAATCTGTCAGGTGCAATATTGTTTTTCACAACAAATCTTTTTGATGCAATTTGAATGAAGAATAACACATCAACTTTGACTCGATCGTTGTTACGGGCGGTAGCTATACACCGAGACCATTAATTAAACCAAAGATCGGCCGTTATACGATCTTTGATTAAAACCCCTTCGTTACCGAATTGTTTGGACGTAAACAACCGCTGGTGACCGCAATATTTGAGCACTCGACTAAAGTGTGAAGCACATTATTCTTACACAACAGAACGCTTTCGTTCAATGGCCATTTTGGAACTTTATTATCTGCTTAACATCTCGACAGCTTGAATTCCCTTTCATACAAACTTCAACAAATTCAACAAACGTTACATAACATAATGGCAAATAAAACATTTCACTTGCTCCTTGGTTTTATGACCTCCACATGCAAGTATGGACGTCACTCCCTGCAACACCCCCACTCCCCCATACACCCAAAAGGGTGGGGGCGGGGGCATGCCGTGAGTCTTTTTTAGAATGCTACGAGAATGACCATGGTCCCTTGTTTAAAAACTCTTGGAAGCTTTTCGGCATAGACCTATTAGTCCCCCCGCCAGTGCCCGTGAATGAAGAGTGTCTTCTTTTTGACAGTTGTAAGGTTGGGGCATGCCCAGCATCACCCGTACGGAGTGGCGGAAGCTGTCCCTGACGAATTTTTGGCACTTTCAGTCCAGTGGCTCTAGCAATGGCCACACCCGTCTCATTATCAATTTCTTCGTTTGTAAAGCCTTCAGTTGTCTTCATAATTGGACTTCGTGCCCGTTTTGGAGGTCTGGTCTCACATACAAAAACCACTGATGCCGTCTTTTTCACTTCTAGCAGTGTTTCATTTTCTAGAGATACTGTAGTCAAATTTCCCCTTCCTTTGTTTTCCTCATGAGTTTCAAATGAGTCGTCTCTTACCACGCTGCACAATATGTCTTGACATCTAAGGCATAATCGGCATTTGTGACACCAGCCTTCCAGTCCGATAATTGGGTCGTCTGCTACACATGTTTTGCGTTCACATTGCAAACACGTAGCACGGAAAAGAGCAGGGACTACGAATACAAAAATATCAACATTATTTTAATTTAGTTCAATCGCTGACTACACACAGACAACATTTTCATGAAAAAATACTTAACCTACACATGAATATGTCATTGGATAGTTATAAGGGAAATACTTACACTTAGAATGAGGCATCTCATAAGCAAACAGATGACTGACGTCATGGTAACAAGTGCCATTACCTGGTACTTTGGTATAGCAACAGATTGTACTAGTTCGCATGACGTCATACACATTGTGATGCATTTGACCTTTGTCCATCGCCATCTCGGTTAAGGTAACGTTTTCAATTCTAACTGAATTTGGACCAAGTCGCCTCTCTTCAAAAAAATCCTCAACTGCTTTCTCGACGTCTCTATGTATTTTGTAAAATTTAATCTCTGACTGAAGAAAAGCTTGAGTAATGTGTTCAGGGACTGCGACAATCTTCTGATAGCGTCCATAATTCAGGAGTACTTGAAGAACGTTAGCATCCCTGTCAATCCTGTAGATATCGTTAGTGGGAGACATTTGTGGGATATCGTCTGCCGTGTCTTGGTCTAGTAGAAGAGAGAAAAACTCGCTCTTGAGACTCTCTAAACTATTTCTCGTTGTTTCCAGCATTGTACCACCGACGTTGAATTTGAGCCACTGTGACTTATTGTAGATAGCCTGTGCGGGGAGATGTTGTGACTCAGCTGGAAGCTCATCGTTCCCATCCAATGCCATTGCGGAATATGATGACGTGTTTATGTTCATGCTGTCAATTCTGAAATTGATCGAAAATTTGATTATAGATCGTTTTATAATAAGCGTCAGTAAAAATGTGGATTAGAAATTAGAGAACCCCAGAAATTGCTTCATCTTCAACCATTTGCTTTGCTTTGTTCGTCCATCATCTTGAATCCATCCCAATGTGTGGAGCTTTTCACCCATCATAACAAAAATATAATACAACACAATGTTCATTCGAAACTAATTTTGGATCAACAAAATGTATTAGACAGACAGTAGGAGTTCTGAACATACGAGAGGTCAATATCAAAATGTTGAGACCGATCGAGATCGCGAGAGCTCATTGAAAAGAGTTAAAACAATTCAGTACAAATTATGGCTTTTGATTCAATGGAATTATATGTTTTGAAATAATTTTGGACTTACCACTTGATTGTTCAGTGTGAACGCATCTCGTTTTGGTCTCAGAATCATCTGAAGATTGATGAAGATCTTTGTTGCAATTCTATAAATAACACGCCTTATTAATAATGAATAGCCTTTGAGATTTTGAAGTATGTTGGGTAAATAGATCGACCATCGGGATAATCAATAATGTTACCCCAAGCACGTGAATGTAAAACGTTAGACTGTAAAAAGCCCAATCAATAAAGACTTTGAAAAAGGACCCCCCCCCCCTGAGTTTCAGATACTTCCTAAAGCTGTGGACTTTCCTGCATGGGGAAGTTGGCAAGTTATTTGTCATAAACCTTTACCTTATGCTGTTTTATGCTGGTAATACATTGTGCATGGGAACCACATTTTGGTTGAAAGACAGTACAGTATACCGGTTGCTTTCATACACGATCGTGTACATAATTTTATATTGATAGTCAGTGTTATCAGTCAGGAATAAGTATTCCAAACAAAGATATCCATATTGTGGCAGTATAGACACTTGACGATTATGTAGAGACTTGACGATTCTTTTGTTAGCACAATAGTAGTGGATAAACATTGCCGCTTCTGGCCTCTTATTTACGTGAGACTCATCCCCACTCTTTGACACAGGCCTCCCCCCCCCCCCCGAGAGAGAGAGAGATCGTGGGATGTTTATTTAGTGTGGTGCACCCTATCTAAATGTCACGGGACCAAGACCATGTATTAGACACTAATAGGGTTTGTGGACAAGGTGGTCTTCAATTTGTTAGAAAAGATGTTTCAATTTTTTCTATTTATAGACATTTCCAAGTAATTCCTTGTCTTACACTAAAGATTGGTTATAACCTGCATTTTCATAATTGCAAGAAAATCAGCTGAAGGGATCTCAAACCAGCTACCTCAATATGTTTTTATATAATAGTTTTATTCCAATAGCTTCACAGGATAAACTCAAAAACACTTGAATTATACAATGTAACTATTTTTTATTGCTTAAAAATTACACAATATGTTTCAAAAAATAATAACTTGGAAGGTTTTTAAATCACATATCGTGTGTAGGATAATTGTTATTTTGTTCACTTTTCTTTCACACACTAGGTAAAAAAAAACTTATTAGTTCAAAAGTGTCCTGAAATAGTTGACATCACATGAAACTCATCTAGTGGCTGCTAAGAAGGAATATATCAAAAACCCTGTGAAGTATTCAGGGGAGCTTAGTAAACAATTATTGTGGTTGGCTTGGACACAGTGTGGATTAAATTGTTAGCTAACTCCTAACCCCTAGACAAGTCTACAGCATACACCACTTTGTGCAAGGATTTGAGCACTCTATAGGGAATCTACTGCGCCACCATTTAATTAACTTCTTTAACAGCATTCGATATGAATAAGTCTGATCAAGCCCACTTCTACCAAATAAAAAAATGGGTTGGAGGATGTAGTTTGTCCATATATCACTGGCCGACAGTAAAGTGTTTGTATCCATAGCTTCAATATGTTTGTTGTCAGAAACCCCTTACAAGGGCATTGTCAATTGCAACTCCCTGTTATGTGATCGACTCTCCCTCTTTACCCTTTAAATCAAAAAGTCGACTCAGAAGAGGTCTTGACCTGTAATTGATCAACAAAATAAACAATTTGAAAGGATATATACCAGTGATGATGCATATTACATGTATAAGTTACACAATGATCAAGTGCACAAATTAACCAGGCAAACTATTGAATGGGCTGCAAAGTTATTATTTGGTAAACACACACACTTTTTACTTTTCTACAATAACTAACCATCCTGTTTTCTGATATTAGTTTATTCTTTAAGACTGTACTCACTTGTTATCCAAGTCATCATCAAGGGTGGCGCCTTGCATTTGTTCATCTATAAAGCAACAGATATTTGATACACATCATAATCATGACAAGCACATGTAAAACTACAAGATTACATTTATGAGTGAATTACAAGTCCAGAACCATGAAAAATCAATCAATCTTTAACCCTTCTCAATCAATTAAGTTTCTCCTCTATAACATATAAGTTATACTGTACCTTTCAATTCTGCAATAAGTTGCTCAGTGTACACTTCTTTAAGTGGTCTGACAGAATTCTGCTGGTCCTCAATCAGTCGTTGCTTAGCAATAGCTTGAGATCTTGTCAACCCCACCCATTCAGCTTCTTCTTTCTATAAACAATAAAATCAAATTCCAATTATTGATTGAGAGACCTAGTTTCTGTGTTTTAGTTAAATCAATTGATTACTTTTTTAGAAAACAGTGTTTTGTTTTACTTTAGAGTGTATAAGTAAAGTGGTTAATTGAGTTCAAGGTTTAAAATGGTTGGTTTTCTTGTCTTGATATAAATATTATGAGTGTCTTTGGCTACTTACTGGTATTACATACTGGCTATAGCGTTTGTAGATCTTGTCTCTTTTCTCAGGATTATCGGGGTACACTTGATTTTTCTGTGCAAGTTCGAGTAGCAAGTGTCTCTTCAGTGTCATGCCCATTATAGAATTCAATACCTCTGGTGGATTCTGGGGAACAACCATAACATACAATTACTTTCACAAGCTATCATTTCTTATATATCAGTCAGCTACTGTGCACGACCAGAGAATCACATTTTGATACTCACATGCAGTGTTAAATTCTTAACACAACACTGAAATGCTGAATATTATCCAAAGAACTAAAACAAATAGGTGTACAAATTCATTCAGCGTACCTTTAGAATGTAGAAGTCAAATCCATATGCCTCATCAATCAGATCAAGTGTTCTCAAGGAGACTGTAATGGTGAAGGTCTTGTCCAGAATTTCACTATACAATTCTTTCTTTTGTAAAAATGGCTTCCAGGTTTTTTTTAACCTACAAATGAAAATATGAGTTTAATACAATTGGAAAAACAAATCAAGATTCCACTTCTAATACATTTTGCTAAGAGAATAGCTGTTTTCCTGATCAACTTAAAACGCAAAATCGGAGTACTACCTGATTCCTGATGTTTTATGTGATTTCCTGTAGCCTTCAATGATTCCTTCACCACTCCAGAGACCTAGCTGGCTCTCCCTTGGATATGTCACTTTGATTTGACTCTTCCTTGTACGGATCCTTTCTCCTGTTTCTGGATGTTTCATCCAATCACCTGCAATAGATGGAATAATGTACTGATTAGACCTAAATTACCAATCATATCATACAGAAAATACACCAACTGGAAGCTTTCTGTATATGAAACAGGGTTGTCATTTGTTTCAATAAAGTTTTCTTTACTAGAGATAGTGAAGGATCTGGGCTATACAATTCAATTTTGCTATATTTTCCAAAAGACCCATTGCATAATGCATACCCCACCATTGGAAACATGAACATGTGTACACACCACGCACAACTCTCAGCCAACGATAGGTCTTCATTTGACTTCAATGAGTGTGCTGTTTGAGCTTGCATCATATGCAAGGGGTCTATTCCCCCTCACCCCAGTATTGTTAGTAAAAGTAATGTGAAAAGTAATGTGAAAAGTAATGTGTAAAAGTAATGTGGTGTTTATAATAATAATTGTTGTTGCATAGAACTACCATTTTTCTTTACCATTTGGGTCTTTTGAATAAATAGTCGGTGGTTGTACCCCTGGCTTTGCCCTCCACTTGAAATATGCTGCTGGAAGTCTGGATGCTATACCTTCACTGTAAAATCCCTACAAATAATAAAAATGTAACACACTAAAACAGTATTTTATCACAAATAGCTGGTGAAAGTTGCGACAATCGTAACCCTCCATCCTCCCGACGGTCGGAGACCGGAGGGTTACGAGTCATGCAGTGCAAAAAAGTGGCGAAATTGCAATTTCAACTATTTTGGTCAGACTAGTCACCAGATTTGCCCAATTTTTACCACTTTCAAAAAACATGACACACATTCTAAGAACATGGATTTGATCTTCAGTGTGTCATGAATCCATTCATAACACTCTAAACATCGTTGAAAAATTATTTGAAGAAAAAACGAACAAAAACTTACCAGAAACTGACCGAAATGTCCATGGACCGCACTTCCCCTAAATCAACCAATCAGCGTAAACCAAACCGTTATGTAGGTGTGGCGATCGTCTGTGTGCGACTGTGCGTGCACGCAGTTAATGTATTTAACGGATTTGCGCCATCTGCAGTTTGCGCTGATTAATTGCAGGAACAGCATTCCAGAATGCGCGCTCAATCTTGAAATTTTTCCTCATAAATATCCTGTGATTGTGCAACTCAACAAAATGCGCACAACGACGATTCCGCTTACGCTGATTGGTCGAGATGTTGCTAGGTCACGAATCGCGAGGTTTGAAAACCGGACCTGAGATTGTCTACCCTTCATGAGAATTTCGCTCAGTCTCTGGTAAGTTTTGTCTTTTTTTCTTAGAATATTTTCTCAATGATGTTTTGAGTAATACGAATGGATTCATGACACATTGATGATCACATCCATGTTTTTAGAATGTGTGTCATGTTTTATGAAAGTGGTAAAAATTTGGTAAATCTGGTGACTAGTCTGACCAAAATAGTCAAAATTTTTATTTCGCCACTTTTTTGCACCGCACGCCTTGTAACCCTCCGGTCTCCGACCGTCGGGAGGATGGAGGGTTATGATTATCGCAACTAGTGAAAGAAATGATGGGCCCATCTCTTGAGACACCAGCGTTCTCAAAGTTGGTAACACAATTGACACACGCTTGATAAAATGAACAATCGATTTGTATTACAATCACTGTATTGTATTTGTATAGCACACTTGTTAACACAGTTTGTGACAAACACAACAGTTCCCAGACTTTAATCACTATGAATGGCAATGCTGAAACTAACCCAAGCATGTTTGTTGTAATTCTACCTCCAATATGGTCATGATGGCCTATGGTTGTATTCATCCACCTTCTGATTAGTGGGTGTTGTACTAAAAGATCATTTAAGAAAGGGAAACATACAGTCCCACAACCCAAGTGACCATGTACAGGGCTCGAATTTGACACTGGACCGCAGGCCCGAGGCCAGTGATTTTAGCATTGGGCCAGTAAACTCATGACCAGACAAGTCCGGCGGTCTTGTGGTTTCAATTAAAAAACAATGTTGACTTTGAGTAATGATTCAAAATATACGTAGTACCCTTAAAGACAAATTGAGGTAAATCTTCTCTTATATGTCTTAGTGCTTGTTCAATTAAATGCAAGTTAAACTGTGCAAGGAAGTCTTTTCTCTGTTTGAATCTGGTCTTGTAAAATTATTTCTGGTCCAGTAAAAATGTTGAGAAACAAGTCCTGTGGTCTTGTGGATTTTCCCCCCAAATTCGAGCCCTGATGTATTCTTTATTTAGTACTACACCACCATGACCACTGTAACTTCCGGTCCTACTAAAAGCCGACAACACGCCGACAACGCCGACAACAAGTCCAGAGTGCCGACAACACGCCGACAACAAGTTTCAAATACCTTACAAACAGCAAATAAACCAAGGATATATTAGAAATATGTGTACTATGTAATATTAACAAAAAATGCAATGGCATAACTACACGAAAAGTCTGAATTTTTACCCAGAAAAAAACACGAAAATACACGGAGTGCGGTCGGACGCCATCTTGGCCTTAAAACCGTGTTTCGACCATTCCATTATGATACAGGGGTAACACATCCTGGGGTTGGAAAATGGCCTAGTAATTATTATGCTAATAGCAATAATAGGCCGTGGGATGACGCCCGCCCTCTGTTGTTTTGTAAGCGCTAAATAAATCTTACCCGTATCATAATGGAATGGTCGAAACTCAGTTTTTAGGCCAAGATGGCGTCCGACCGCACTCCGTGTATTTTCGTGTTTTTTTCTGGGTAAAAATTCAGACTTTTCGTGAAGTTATGCATTGCATTTTTGTTAATATTACATAGTACACATATTTCTAATAAATCATTGGTTTATTTGCTGGTTTTAAGGTATCTGAAACTTGTTGTCGGCGTGTTGTCGGCACTCTGGACTTGTTGTCGGCGTTGTCGGCTTTTAGTAGGACCCGTAACTTCAACTATGAACTACGGTAGATACATTGTTACTCATTAACTCTTTGATTTTGAAGAATCAATAAGAATCAGAATGTCAATTTTGTAAAAGTTCCAAACCGTCACTGTACTGATTAACATAACGAACAGTTCAATAGTGAGCAATTTAAATAAATAATCACTTTAGTAAAGTAACCAAACATTACAACAACACCATTATTAAAATGACTGTAAACAATTCTGACCCTTGTCAGAAATACACGGAAAATGGTATCATCGTACGTGTCATGTGTTTATATTTAGAAATCAAATAGGAGCAGAAAGTTCTGGTTAATCAAATACACCATGCGAACAAAATGTTGAATGTAAACAAATCAACAGCTTACTGGTCTCTTCCTTGTGTCGAATATTATTTTATCTGGTTTCGGTGCCTTTTCCAGATTTTTAGCGATAACATTAAGTTTGTTTGATATGTTCGCCGAAACTGAGCGCGCCGCCATCTTGGATTAAATTTATTTAGTCTAGAAAAGATGGACTGGCAGGAGAAACGTCACTGACAATCTTTTAAGCGTACCTCCTCCTGTACAATCCTTTAAAGGAAAATACCTTTTAGTCTTTTCTTTTCCTAAGAGCTAATGCCATAGGTTAATAGTTAGCAAATTTTTACCATATTATAGTACATAATTTTATTCATAAATTACATATATATGCACTAAAGATACGTCAATTAAAGAAATATATACAAATTTATTTTTGTAAATATACATAAAGTGTAATAAATGCTAAAGTGTTAATTGAAAACGAAAAGGACTGGAACTGTTACATTTCTAACTGGCCAATCACAAAGTTCAACTCATTTTGGCTCAAGGATCGTTTCCCGACGACACTGTCAACAACAACTTGCCGCGAGAGATGGTGTTTGTTAAAATATTTTATTGCCTAGAAATAGAGTGTTGTGAGCGCTAAATAAGCCTTAAAAAGGTAAGTCGTGCACTAATTAAGAATGACTCAGTAGGCCTACGCTATAGTACAGTCTAGATTACGACAGGATCAAGACTTTGAGCTAGGTAGGTATCATCGTGCGGATTCTGATCGAGAAATATCTTACTCTTAGGTTAGTCTTAGTCTTAGTTTTAGTACTACTACTACTAGTACCGTGTTACTGAACTGTACGTCTGTCAAGTGTCATGTCTGTAGTCTGTACTGACTCACTGTTGACTGTGACTGAAAATGCATGTATATTTTGTTTCACACAAGTCTAACCCTGCATAGCCCCATAAATAGTGCCAATCCATTTCGTATCCTTGGCCCTGCGCCTATGTATCCCCAAATTCTGTGTCAATTTGTCGTATTATTATTATATAATATAATAGAAACCCACATTTTTATGATGAAATTTTTCCCCCAGCATGACCAGGGCCCAGCCCCAGTTGTTACTTACTGAAGAGCAATTGTGGACAGCACATTAAGACGTGCACGCTCCTTTTGGTGTAATTTATGAAGAAAATCAGAGGCAGTACTGACACAATGAAACTGACCAGCATCCATGATGTTTGCTGGTGCGCATGCAATACATGCTGACATACAGTGCTATGACCTCTGTAGTATTTTTTGTTTTGCTATTTTTAGTGTCGTTCCTCTTGATCATCCGTGCCGCGGCCTGGCCCCAATCGCAACTAAGAAAACTACGCCACTAGTCACTCGGTAAGCGTAAACATTTCCTACTATCTTATACAATAATGTGTGTGGGGTTTGGGTTTTTTCCAATAAAAGTTGAAAGATGGAAGCTTTCATTCCACCATTCAGCACATGCAGCGCATGCGCTGTTCGGAAACCTGACGTAACCTGATGTAAATTCTGCGCTTATGTCATGTACGTCAAGAAAGAGTATTTCACAAGTTAGCAAGGAATTTTTGCTGTGCGTGTAATACTCCATGGAATACTATTAGTAATACAGCAGGCATTCTTCGCTTACCTGAGCTAGCGCAGAAATTTGCCGCTTACCTGAGCTAGCGCAGAAATTTGCCGCTTGCCCTGTTACTTTTGTAAGTAAAGAATGGTGACCTGGTAGTGTCGTTGCATGCACGCTGCAGATTCAGTAAGCATGGTTTTTGTTAAGTCAAGTTTGTACACATTCTTATGGCTAAGAAACGTTATGGCATAACATTTTTAAGATTCAATTTTTTAGGGGTGAAAATGGCCTCTTTCTCTGCAACCAAATGACTTCCAAGGGAATCATTTCTTAAAATGCTTTTACACTTGTCAACAGCTGCAGTGTATCTCAATTAATTGAAGTAATTACCAAACGTATTCATTCCCTTATAAAGACTTTTTACTGAAATTTAAGAAACCAGCATACCTTTCATATATTTTTGTGTGTGCTGTTGTAACAGAACCTTACGAATGAGTTCATGTGTTATTGATTTCTGGTTAGTTGATAGGAAACTGATTTATAAAACAACCTATTTGTGTAACATGTGTATTAAAATTTTGGGATTTGGAGTTGTTCTTCTCATTTAAAAAAACGTGTGTGATCATAAATAAACACAGGAACACGCCAAGAGTGAAATTCATTTATGTTGTTATAACTCAATATAACTTATTTAAACCTTGGTCCTCCATGTTAAAATTAGGTTTATAACTAAGTTTAAAGAAAACTTTGGTAAGCTAAAAATTATCTTTTTGTGAACTTTTTCTGAAACATTCCCCCAGACTTGTAAAATCGAACAACATTTGGCGTTGCGTTAAAATACCAATAGCAGAATGTGTCTGGCTTTGACAGAACTACATGCAAAGCACCAAATTTGCGCAGGGCCTGAAATTTGCGTGGAATATCTGGTGCGCAGGCTACACCAAATTTAAATCGGCCCATCAAGTTTGCGTGCTCAGTGGAGGCTGAAGTTTGCGCGAGGATTGAAGTTTGCACCCAACATTAGTTGTACCGTGATTTTGCACAGTTTTGTCCTGCCCCCTTCTAACCAAATCACTGTCCCATGTTGGTTAAACCCCCTCTCATGGCATGAGCTGACCAGTGTGTAAGATGTGGTTCAGACAATGGAAACATTAAAATATTTCAGCATGTGCTAACAGTGGTAGTGACAGTGGCCCTCACTGCAGGGTTTTAAAAGGCAGTGTATGTTTTGCCGGCACTGAACAGATGCAGTGAGTGTTTTGGAGAACACAGGCCGTACATGATGTATGAATTTTTTCCCTTAAAAAATCCTCAAGAGCCACAAACCAGAAAAAGAAAAGGTTATACCATGGAGGTGGTTACACTATGTAGTATGTATAGGCCTGGTCTATTACTAGTACTTGTTCTATTTAACGTTATCCATTTAAAGGCTCTGTACACTATTGGTAAGATCGAAAAACACAAATGTTCACAGATTCACACATAACTTACACGACTTAAAGTAAGTAATGGTAGAAAGGGTTCCTTAAAATATTTCTGCCTAAAATGCTATCGTTTCTGAGAAATGAATAAAACAATAGTTTTTATCGTGCGCGATAATAAACTCGATGTTTGAAAAACAGAAAACACATAAGGTCTCTTTTCACTATTTTCTTGTGACCTCGATGACCAATTGAGCTCAAATTTTCACAGGTTTGTTATTTCATGTATATGGTTAATCACAAAACATGAACTTTGGTTGCGACTGTTTTGTCAGCTCTACCAATCCTGTATAATACCTTTAAATGTAGGACTAGAGTGAACTCCTTTTTTTAAGGCCTCTAATAAGAATATAGTGCCGTCACCCATTTTCGATCAACACATATTTCCGATCTCTAATTATGATTTCCATTTACCATAAGAAGGGACAAGATCCACAGTGACCACAGTATTTCTATTCTGAAATCCACACTCTGTGCAATGCTAGACCTAGTAACTGTCGGAATGAAGGAAAAAAACGAGACTAACTAGCCGGAAAATCACCTACTGGCTTCTCAATATGTCAAAAGATGAAATACAAAGAAATCAATTGTGCTCAAGATAATTTTCTGTTCTATGGTATTACTGTATTTAAATGCAACGTGTTCATTGTCATTTTTGCAAGAGCCGTGATATATTTGTGTTTTGAATATTAAATAGGATTAAATTTTTCACTTGAGTATGTTTTATTCAGACCAGATAGGAGAATGAGCTCCATAAGATAAACTGAAGAGATTTCCTTACACATTCAAGTCACAATGAAGGCTCATTCAGTGATTGATGGTTAACCGCAGTAACATCTGCAGACTGTGATAGACCAACGATGGCTGAGGAGTAAGTAACTTTTAATTTTTCATTGTGTTGTATTGTCCCTAAAAAGAAAGTTTAAAGAGAGGCTCCAACGTCAAATTCAGTCCTCGTGAAAGTGGGAAAAAATTACAAGTCTCTAACTTCAGGTTAAAATGATGTAAAATGCCACTGTGTTTGACACCCTTCAAGTGCAATTTTTGTCAAAATCCAAAATTGTTTGATAACGTCTCATTTCATATTGTTTTTACATTTTTGTGCAGAGAATTTGTAGTTCATTCCTGAATTTTTATGCTAAAATCTTTTCTGATAAACAGTCGCAGTGCATTTCGGACTGGTTTCCGCAGAGCGGAACTTCTTCGAGTGCAAAAGGAGATTGAGAATATCAAAAAGAGATCCCAAAAAGATACTGAAAACTCCAAGGAACAACAAAAAGAGGCAGAAGAAGGAAAGAATCATGTGATCATCAGGTGAGAAATTTATAATGAAACCAACACTGATAACAAATTCTGCTGGCTTATGCCATTAACTATTCATTTAGAAGCTCTTTGGAAATTTATCATTCAATTTGAATGATTAACATTTATTTGGACAGTTATGAAATATAAATTATGAACCAAGAAAATTTACTTTATATGTAAAATTGCCTCAAATACCTTTGTGGAGTACATTAATTTTGTTGTTTTTGATTTTTTTTTCTTTGATAAGAAGTAAGTGATAACATAAATGCAACATTTTTTTCAATAGCATCCATTGCACCTTGCTTATGAAACAAATGTACTGTTTATTGATTCATATCCTGAATGAACTTGAATTGTCAACATCTTTCATATCCTGAATGAACTTGAATTGTCAACATCATTCATATCCTGAATGAACTTGAATTGTCAAAATGTTTCCATGGCATTTCTAAGAAGCATTACCTTCATAGTCAGTCTTCTCTTGCTATTTTAAATATCCTTCACTTCTTTGTATGCATGTACAATCTACAGCAACAAGGTCAAGAATGTGTACGTATTTCCAAGTTAATTATTTGGTTTGATTTGTGTGACTTCGAGTGCATTTGCCTAATTTTTAAATTTTAAATTGTTTGCACACCATTGCTAACTGATTAATTTTATTGCTTGTTTGAACTTTTTCTGTTTTGAAGTGTTACATAATTTACATTTAATCCGTATAAGTTCAAATATTGCTTCTGTAATTGACTAATTTAGACAAGAAAGATATTGAGTACATTTCTCTTGATAAAAGTGGCCATTTCTCTTGATAAAACTATCATAATTTCACCCAAAGTTTGAATCTCACTCTCAAACTTAAGTCAACTTTTTTTGTTGAAAAAACAAATGCTTTTACAAATTTTTCTGTCATAAAAAGCATGACCCATACAAACAAAATACTCTATGGAGGTATTTGTTGTTTTTATGCAGGTTACTCAAATTCCAGTGGGAGTTTGTGTACGGGGAGAAAAAAAAATCAAATTTAAATGATTATTTTTTGCTGCTGTTTGTCAAAAACTTACACTCAATCACAGTAAGTTTTTGCTTCACTTTCCGCTTTAAACCTTGTGTTATTAAGTCTGCAGGATGTAAACCATCTATACATCTCTTTACCATCTTCACAGATTCTTTTTCCTGAATCCTATGTAACATTTTAAATGTCTTTTCTAAGTTGCTCTTTTGATTTTTTTAAACCTTTCCTTAGACTCTATATTGAAATTATTAATTTCCTTTCTTTTTCATATATATGAATATTCTTTTAGGATTGAATTACTGATTTTTTATTCAAACCTGAATCTTTCAGTCAATGGGTGGTAACTTTTCTTTATTGTTTATAATTCATAAACAGAGAATTGGCTTTGGATTTTGGGAAGAAAGGAATGCCGTATGTTCGAAAGACTGAGCCCCACTTTGAGGAAAACTTCATCAACCAACCATTACAAGTGCAAAAACCTGTGAGTAGTGAGTTTTTATTGCTATGGTTTTTACAGCATTCTTCACAGTGCAGTTTGTTTTGTTTTACATAAATCAAATCTGTAATGTGCCATAGTATTTTAGTTCATTGCCAAACTCTTGATGTTTTGATGACACACAGGCACCTGGAAGTTTACCTTTGTACAACCCCCTAGATAAAGAATATACTGTTCCACAAGGTGGCACAACTAAGAAGAATCCATATTGCAAGGATACTACCATTACCACTGAAGGTAAGTTTACTTCCCCTTTTGGCAATCGTCATGAAAATTACTCATTGTTGTAGACTCATGTAACAGCATTCTCATGAACCTGTGTGATTTTTTTATTAACAGCCTCATTCTGAGACTCAAACTGTATTTTTTAATGATTGCATTTGGTTGTTACTTATTTAGAAATGCAAAAGCCACAAGCAAAGACTCTGGGCGTTTTGCCATCACGCAGCACCAAAGACATTGAAAATCTTCAATTCAGGATGCAAGGCAAGCCAGCGATGGTCAAACCAGAATCTGAGATCAAAGCTATTGAACAGGTAATACCAATACTAGGAGAAGGAACTTAATGTCTCAAAAATGAACTTCTTATAAATGTCATTCATCCATACATTCGTTCATTCACTTTCATGATGACTTAGCAAGTTGTGCCCATCTGTTGCTGTCAAGCACTGTGTGTTTAAGAGAGATGGACCGCTTTAGACCTAATAATTGTACCCATTGCAATAAGCCATTTGCGTGTTAGATTTGAATATTGTCTGGTACAATGACGTACTTAATCACAAGTTACCACTTAAATTTGAATTCCTCAGACTATAGAGACAGTTGCTATGTCACATGATTCGGGGCAAGCTTTTGCTTAGTTACTTGAGAGACGGCGAACACCCATACACTATTCTGAATGAATGTGTATGGCACAATGGTACCAGGGTTTGCTCATCTGGAGGTTGCTATACAAAAGCTTGCCCCGAACCATTTGCCATAGCAACTGTCTCTATAGTCTGAGAAATTCAAATTTAAGCGAGAACTTGTGACTTAGCAAGTCATTGTACAAGGCTTTATTCAAATCTAACTCGCAAATGGCTTATTCATTCTAATGGAGACTTTTATTTGGGAATGCTATGTAGCACATTACAGACTCATCACTTTGTAATTTAAGGTTAATGCGCTTAGAAACACCAGTAATAAGCACTATATAAATTTTGTTATTATTATTACATAACTTTCAATTAAATCCATGTAATTCTTGGAAATGTGCGCACGCTCAGAACTACACAAACAATGGAAAGTTATCTGGTATGTCTGCTGACAATTTCCCATTTCATACCTGTGCATAAAAACATAGAATTCTTTATTTTGTATAATGGTGCACAAGATACATGAGTGCAATGCTGGCATATTTACATTCTATACCAAAGAGTGAATGAATTCTCTATCTACACAGTAAATTATTAGGGAACTTCCACAGTTTTCCTATGAAATGAAGGTGCTTCTCTTACTGATTTCCTGTAACACATTCTCTCATTAGGCTAATTTAGATTCCTACCGGGGGCCTCCAACCTCAGCTAATACAAGATTAGAATCTGTCCCAGGCTGCTTGAGATTCAATCAGCAAGAAGACCTTAACCAGAAGCCTGCAGCGCTACAAGAGAAGCTTCCTAAACCAGCTATCATTGGCAAAGCAGGAACCCTTGCACCTGTCATGTTCTCACAAAGAGCCAAACCACCTCCTAGGCCAACATCCAGAGGCAGCGTTGATACACCTAAGAGGAAGATTAAAAGTAAACATGGTTTATGTTTTTCCTACAAGTTGTGGGTTTTCACTTGTCATTTGAGGAGGTAGAAACTAAGGAACTTCCTCGTGGAACTTTTAAAGTTGTTGTTTACTCTACTTCATGTCAAACCTATTATGGAGGGTTTTAATTCCAATTTTAAACATTCTCATAGAGCCCATCAAAAGCAGCAAGAAGAGCATAAAGAAGACACAGTCAGGAGCAAGTTCTCCTTGGGAAGATGCAGACTCGGAAGACTCTAGCTACTTGAGTGATGAGAGTGAAGATCTTACCAAGAGTAGGTCTAGTTCCAAGACTACCACTCACAAGGGATCCAAGAAGGCAAAGTCTTTTAGGCTAGGGTCTGCAGGATCTGCTAGCTCTCAGAAATCAGCAAGTGAGCTCCTGGCAGAGGCTCAAGACATTGCTGGGCATGATAGCTTACCGATCTATAAGTATGTCATAACTTTGATATCAATAAAGTCTTCTTAAAATCCTTAGCTGTCCTTTGGGAATTAATTTCTACAAGAATAATTGAACATTTACCCAGTTTGTTTCCTGCTGTATTTTGTTTGGGATAATGAGCTACACTGTGTTGTGCTAAGATGTTCTGAACTTTCCTTTGTTTTAATCATTTTTCTCATTGTATGTTCAAATCTCTTGTTAGGAGGAGACAGCAATCTAAGCATGATAGATCCTTGGAGAGGAGAGGATCAAAGCTGAAGGTGATTGAAGTAGAGATTGAAGAATCTCCAAAGGAAAGATCAGTAGATGATATCATCTCATCACTCAAGGCTGCTAGAGAATCGGGGTAAAACAAGTTACATCTTCAAAATCGATTGCTTTAAATAGTTTTATTTTTCAAAGTTTAAGCTACCTATGGTGAAACTGCATTTGTTTTTTGTATCAATCTTTTTAAAGTTTTTAAAACGGTATTCATGAAATCTTTAAAATGAAATAATCACCACTCTTGATATAAAACCATTGCAAGTATTCATGTAAAATCAGTAACCTACCTTTGCATTTAAGTGTAGCTCGGGTGTTGGACTGAAGCAAAACTTATTAAACTTGAACTTAAAAAAGAAATTAGGCTATAGACTGCAAGTCTCGTGCAAATTTGAATGTTAAAGGGCGTGATTTGTTTCCTTCACTTTTTAAAGCAATGTACATGGGAACCCAAGGTTTCACAATATGTTATAATGCACGTAACACTTGCACTGTCTATTAGGTATAATCAGCAAACTTATGCAGTGATTGGTGTTTGTAATGAAAGATAAACTGTTTATCCACAGTGTCATCAAGTCAGAAGCAGACATCAAGATCCAACAGATTATGCAGAGAGTCCTATCTCGTACAGCAGCAGTACTAGAAACGGAAGAGGAATCTGCAGTTGGGAATGAGCAAGAGGAGGTGAAGGCGGAGGGAGAGGAGGGTGTCAGAGAGGTTAATGTTACAGAACAGGAAAGCAAACTAGGTATGAGTAACCATCAGCACTGACTGTAAACCTTTTACACATTAATGTTCATTTTAATTTTGTCGCCACGTATCTTGGTGTCCAGGCCATTTACAAACCCATTGGCAATATTCTGTCTTTCTAAAGATTTTAGTTCCACATTTTGGATGAAGGAGGTTCACATTAGCACTGAAAATATCTCTCATGAGTTGTAAAAGGTATCATTTCTGAAACTTGGTTTAACATATGTTCAGCTCTACCTTTCTTGTAGCAGTGAGGTTGATCAAGAAAATGGATCTGTGTGATTGATTCACCATTCACACAAAGATCAAATGAAGAACTTATTTTGGAACATACATGTGAGATACATGTCACTCTATCTGCATTCTGTCAGTAGATGTTACTTTAAGTGTTATATCGTGATCTTCTTTCAGATGTGAAGGACAGCATGCCAGTTATTCATGTATTTGATAGCAGCAGCCAAGTTTCTATAGGGCTATCAGATCACGATACTCCAGCTGTAAAAATGGAAGATTCAATAGAACTTCAACAGGTAACTTGTTTAAAAAAAGCATTCATTTCCTACTTCTAAGTCTGTTTATTACTCTGTTTATTTTGTGTTACCAGACTTGAAGTCCAACATTAAATATTAATAATTTGAATAACCAACACTTGTGTACTGGGTCTTCTTCAAGGCAAGCACAGAATCCTTCCCTAAAGTTGACCAGGACAGAGTTTCAACGGCTGACACTAAAGTTACTCATGGTGTAATGGAGGATGAGCTGACTACCTCAGAGAGCAAAGAAGCAACCACTAAACCCTCAGTGGAATTCAAAGATGAAGCTGATGAGATACGCTGGGAGGAAGAGATGGATCTGCAGCAGGCATGGATGGTAGGAAACTTATCTCATACCTTGATTCCATTTCTATCAATGCAAAACAATTCTAGAATTGATGAGTGTTTAGGTCTGTCACTTAACGATGTTTAGTTTTTGGAATTACATGTGTAATGAAGTGTCTCTGTCGGCTATGCAAATAAGTTGCCCTTATTGTATTGAATTTGTTAACAATTGAATCGTAACTTTGCTTCCAGGACTTGCAAGTTCCCTTAGATGTCACATATGAAGAGATTATGAATGTTGAGGGAGAATCACAGCCAATTGTACCAAGGAAAGATGCTAGAATGGGAGGCAGTAGAGATATAATGGCCAAGCCAACTGTACAAAGCTCTTCTGTATCATTCTTATCAAGTTGGGCTCCTCAAGAGAAACTCCAAAGAGATGAGGTTAGTGTGTAATTACAAACATCGCTCAAGAAGAATTATTCAGACTCTGTAACATGGAAAAGAACTTACAAACACAATGTAAGTGTTTAGTTCAAAATGTGTAATTGTCTGACTTGAAATTTTGTAAAGAAATCTTGAATCTTCTGCTGTATAATACAGAATAATTTTTGTTGTTATTTATTTCATTCTGAATCTTTTGAATTGTTTCCAAATTTGTCTGCCTTTTAGCAGAGAGCTACAGAAGTCCAAGCTGACGGTTACCGTACAAGTATCCATCATTTCTGTACTATCCCTGCCCAGCTACCCATCCCTGGTAGTCTGCAGCTAACAACACGATTGTATCATACACCAAGCAAGTATGCAAGCTCAACAAGGATCCAACCCACACCAGAAAAAGTGAGTGAGAAGATAATAACTTATACATTTACTTGGTTTGGTTTAAATAAGGCTGACATTCAGGAAAAGGACAAATGTTAAGTTTGAAAGAAATTGCATCATTGACCGTAAAAGATTGAAGTGATATTTGTGTGACCCCTCTGACTTTATACATTTACACTTGACATGGTTGTTCTGATCTATGTGTATCCAGAGCTAGTAGTTTTAAAGTCAAGATCTGTTGACAATGATGATGGTGATGCACTTTAGTCTTCCTGTTGCAATAATAATTATTGAAAGTTACATGAGTACTCATTAAACAAACAACTTTGTCTGCAGTTTGCGCCATATTTCTGGGCGGCGTCTGCCATCTTACAGAAAGAATCATCTAGGAATTACCAACTAACTTCAGCTGGATCCAAAACAGAACTTATTTAATGAACACACTTGGATAAATGTAAACTTAGGGACTGCATTGTCCCAAAGAAAATGACAACAAATATATAACCTGTCATACAAACATGGAAATGATCTCAAACTACTTCCCTGTCTCCGGGATCCATGGCAAACAAGTATTGAATTAATCAAATAATATGTACATCTTGGACTATGAAGGTAAAAGGAATATGTAATACAATCACAGAACTATTTGTTAATTTTACATCCTGACAATTATGTTAGAGTTGTATTGGAACCTGCAGGTACAAGCCAAGACTTTGATTTTTTACTATAATTCAAAAGATCAAACTTATACTATGTTTAACAGACCATTACACATAATGCTCAGTAAACATTAAAGACATAATGTCGGTATTGATCTTGTGCCTGTGTTACACACTGGTAGAAAAATGACTCTGTAAACTTCATCAATTGTTTCTAAAACTGGAAGAAGCCGATTTCAAGTTAATTTGATTGATTTCAACTTTATAAATGATTTCAGTCATGAAGCAGCGTCCCATCTCTGCAATAAACAATCTGTGGAACACTGTTTTCAAGTTTTTAAAATCTTTTATGCAAAAATTGTGTGTTTACGCTAGACCTTTTTTTACACGGTTGCATTGGTAAACATAATAATTGCATGGTGTCATGTAGTCATTGACATCAACTGCCTGTTTCATATTGCATTAAATTTTTGTTAGAATTTGGTGGTCAATCGCATACTGAGCTTTGTGATGTCACGTTAGTTAGCTGATATTCGCCCATGTAAAGGTCTATTTATACTTTGCTTTCTTTCCTTTAACAGGAGCAGAGCCTGTCAGAAGAGTCCTACACCCAGACCTTAAGGTCCACAAACTCCAACAGTCAAAGGAAAATTAGCTCTGAGAGGACAACACAGTTTGCTTTAGACCAGCAGCAGCGTTTAATGTCAGCTGCTGCACAAAGAATACTTAGAGAAGCTGAAGAGACAGCAGGAATGGAGACTCTAGAAGCATGGGAGAAAAGAGCGCAACAAGTTGTAAGTTCAAAACACAATCTAATTAAGATTCCTGGTTACATTTCTGTAACCCGTTTACTTAAAAAGATTGAGCTGCATCAGTGCAACACAAAACCTTACCTATTCTCAGCCTTGTGTTGTAGAAAGCTCACCAAACTACCTTGATTTGATTTTTATTTAGTTTGATGATGAAGAAATGGAGATTGCTGGTCAACGAATGCCTATTAAGCAGGATCAGTCACGTCTGTACTGGACCCCAGCACCACCTAAGATGGACCTACCTTCTACTTACATCCGTAGCACCCTATACCCAGAGTTCCAGGGGGCAATGATAGATAAAGACAATGAGCAGCAGATATCTATTGGAGATGAAGAAGATGAGGATGGAGATAGTGAAGATGGAGTAACTTCGGAGGGAAGACATGAAGGAGATAAGATTATAATTAAGAGGTGGGTGGGAGTTTCATATGCTCGGTAGTACATAAAAAAAGACTGTTACCCTTATGTGTGTAAACTTTAAGCAAGCATACAATCAATGGAAAGTCAAGGTTAAATACTGCCTGAGATTTGTCTCCTATTGAGTGTTGTCAATCAAACCTTCTTTTAGGAAGATCAAAATTTTCGTAGAGATAACAAGACAGCTTTGTCTTCAAAAGTTTGTGGTAAATTGATTGTAGTCTGCATTTGACAACTGGACCATTGTTTATTGTTTTGCTGTAGGCCCATAGAACATCAACATAGGTCTTGTGAGGACCTTACTCAACTTGGACGACTTAAGAGATATACAGCAAATAAAGCTAATACTCTAACTCAACCCCGGTCAGTGACATCGAAAGAAGGTGATAAAGTGATGTCATCTAAAGATGCGCAATCCCCTCAAGTGGTTGTAGCAATGACTCCTGCAAGGTCAAGCTCGGGTGAGATCAACGACTTCATGTGTGATCTTATTTTAAACATTGCATGAGTTTGATGTGTTTAGTAAGAGTACAAAAGATGTCATCTTTTACAGGTTGTGAGATTTTTAATGAGACTGTTTACAAGCACCATAACTTGTGTCATTATTTGTTTAATACTTGGCGTTGATTCTACACACACAGTTAGGAATCAAGTCATAGATTGCACAACTCATTTGTTTTTAACACCTGCATGGCGTGAATTAAAATTGTTTGATATTATGGAAACATACTGAGTTTATTTTTCTTTATGCTTCAATATGTTTTAACTTAAACAAACAAATTTACCTTGATCTTTTGGATTTTCACAAATTCCTATTAAAGCATAATATTACCCACACCTCTAACAGTCCTTCATTCACTCAATCTCATCTCACCATGTGCACTGTATTTCCTCTCTTTGTGTTTCCCACTGTTCACATTAAAGGTAACGCTAGCCTGGCCTCTGATGATACAATCACCAATACACTAGTCCATGGTGAGTCAGTCACATACTAGACTAAGTCTCCAATAATTAAAAACTGGACCAAATCCACTGAACTATAGTGGGTAAACCAATGATAAAATAAGTTTAGTTTGAACAATTATTGGATAAGGGATCATTTAATCAACAATTAAATTTTCAAAAGGCAGTCTACCAAGTACAGTAGACACTTGCATTCCTTGCTTGGGAGTGATGTTTGAACTGCTTTATTTCCTCAATTTTTGGTTGAACAAAGGAAAAGTTGACTTAAACCTGTGACCTCCGGATTAACGTGCCGGGGCTCTACCAAATGAGCTATCTATCCCTAATGTTTTCAGTCTCCCAATTTTTTTGTTGATATCTTCGGGGTTTGTCAGTCAGAAGCAATTCAACCTTAAACTGACGCACAACCAGGAATCACACCCAAGTTTACGATACAACCTGGGAAGCGGCAGTACAGGGATCACTTTAAGGGGATATTTCAAATATCAAGCAAAAAACCACAAGGGAAACTGACTGGGTAAAATTTAATTCAAATTTGGGATAAACAAACAAAAATTGACGAAACTGGTTTTGAACCTGCTCAGTTGACAGAGTAGCAGCATGTTAATCTGGAGGTCGCAGGTTCAAAACCCGTTCTTGTCAAAATCTGTTCTTGTAAAAACTGAATTAAAACTTACCCGGTCAGTTTCCCTTGTGGTTTATTGCTTGAGCTTTATTTTCCCAACAGTTTTGTGCAGCTTTTTATATATACTTCTTTGTAGCATTTTGAGAAATGTGCAGACCAAGATGAAAGTCATGAGTTGCCATTTGATCTGTGTAACACTCAGTGACCAATTTTATGAAGCCTGTTTGTTTGTTTGTTTTATATCCATTTGTACAACATCAAAAGTACAAGAATGATGATTTAAAGTATATAAATACAGTTATAAATCTAAATTAAGTACAAACTGGGGTCGCAACCAGAGGAGGTAAAACCCTTCTGTAGTGGAGCACCGAAACTGCTGTGAAAACTCCTGTAAGGGACATTGTCTGCTTTCAGAGCTGCCCTTTTAGCACAGTTTGTATTTCATAATCAATGGTTCTCTTAAGCAAAGCAAAAGACATGCCAACTTGCTGGCAGTTCTTGTAAGCAGATGAGTGATGCAACGATTCCAATTCATTGTAAACACTTACAGTCCAATGTTAAGGTTGTTTATTAAATACCTATGTTGCATATAATTCTTCTAGCAAGCATAGCAAGTTACTTACAGGTAAACAGCTTTATGGAATTGGGTCCTGATTAACACTTTGTTTGCATGAAGAGCACTGTTGTTTGATGTTGATGTGATAATACTAAAAACAGATTAAGAAAACATGACACTTAGTTTCAGTGTTGTCGTTGAGTTTACGACCTTCGAGGCCAAGGCCAAGACCGAGTCACAGCATTCGAGGCTGAGGCCAGTTTATTATGCACACATACACAAAAAAAAAAAAAACTTTACACAAAGGTGATAATTTTAAAACGGTTTTATTATATCAAATTATATCTTTACTTCCTTGACTGCTGCATTTGTGAAATCTATCTGTTTCGATGTGGCTTGGATTGAGGTGTCTAGATACAGCTTCATTGAAATTCTACGACACAAAGGACATTTCTGTCAGTGATGGCTATTGCTGGGAATTTCCTTTGTATTCGTGCATTTTAAAGAAGCTGAATGTAAATGTACCTCAGTCAGAGCCATAAACAGCAGACAGATTTGACAAACTACCTACATGCACATGTTATCATGTTAACATATCATAGAATGTATGATGTATAATACACTCCTCAAAGTACATGTTCATTACACCTAGAAAAATTAGGGTCTCCAGCAACAGTGTCAAATTCAACTTGGACTTTTCTAAGGTATTTTAGATCCAAAGATTTCAAAAACTACCTTGATTTAGGCATAACAAACAGACAAAGAAGTATAGATAAAATTGTATAGCCTGATGTTTTGCTAGGACCACATCATTTTGGGATGCTCTTACTTTGCTTTGTGCACACGTTGCAAGGTGCCTGGTATAATTAGATGTGCCACAGAACTCGCTGAGTTTTGGCGACTTTGCTTTGCAAAACTTGCTGCTGGCTCTATGTTTTCTTTTTCCCTTTTTGTTGACATTCCCAAACTGAATGATCCGGGAATTCGCAGACATTTTGCAGTTAACCTTATCAGACGAGACATGATTACCTGATGACCGACAACAGAACTTACTGCGCACATGCAATAATAGACCTTTCCAAAACATTTGCATCTTAATGTATCGGGCTGGTTTCAAATCTGTAATCTTTTGGGTTCGGTTGCGCACTTGAGTTGCGTCTTTCGCGCTCGTGACTATGCACAATTTTGGTCTTGGAAACCTCAGGTCTGCTTCAGTAATTGTGCATTGTCATGATAACATTTTGGGGGGAAAGTAAATGGTGGGAGTTTTTAAGTCAAAACTTGCGGCCTTAAACTGGCCTCGGCTTATTCTTCAAGTCCAGAAGGTGCCGAGGCCAAGGCCAAGACCGAGTCATTACATAGTTAGGCGGAGGCTGAGACCAGGGCCGCCAAAGTGGGCCTCGAGGCCGAGGTTGTCCTCAAGGCCTCCAACACTGCTTAGTTTCTGCTTATCATTGGTTGCATCACACGTCCAATCATAAAAACAAGCAAAACCAGATAAATTAAAAGATTTTCTGTGTTAATCTGTGATTTTATAGTGAGATCATACACTAGTGTGAGTGAAATGAGACGTAAATTCTCTCAAGTAACGACCTCCACTAAGGAAGATCCAGAATCAGAAGAAAGTGAGAGATTCTTGAAGACAGTGGATCACCTTGAGGATGTGATTGATAAAATCCAACCAATAAGGTAGTTATTTATCTTTATTTTTTTTGTAAAAACAAAATTGTGTTTATGTAATTAGTATAGAATTGTGTGTGTAATTTGTAATGAATTTTCTTTCTATTCGGTATTGAATTTAAATGTTTTTTAGTGCACAATTTGTAATAAATTTTCTTTCTATTCGGTATTGAATTTAAATGTTTTTTAGTGCACAACGGGACAACAAATTTTGACTTTTTACTAGTCAGCTGTGATGAAATAAATGAAATTTAATTGAAATTGAATAGACCTTATGACATCATTTGTGTAGGGCTCCCTCACCTAGAGGTCAAAAGAAGTTTGCTCCTTGGCCCATCCTGCGCGCAGCATGCACATAGATGTGCGTTTTCCATTGTTGAATTATTGTTTTACCTCTAAGATGGTGGCGTGATGACATCAATGCATAACGTTCATCATTAGCAAGTATACATCTAATAGAAATGTTTTGTTTGTTTGTAAACAACTGGTAGTAAACGGGTCTTTGTAAACAATTACTTTGTAATTTTCTTCTTTTTTAGCCTTGTTGAACTTACATTTATTTGTTTTTAGTACTTTCCAGTTCAAACTTGTGTTTTTATCTCATTATTTTCATTTCTTACAGAATATTGATACATTTGAAAGTACTGATACAATGTTCTATGTTGGTCATATTTAATATATCAAATAAATAACTGTTTTATTCAATCTACTGACAAAGAAGAGTATGTGTCTACCTCAGAAACTGCTGCTTTTAAATAATTTTATGAACATTGATTTCATCAATCGGATATTAGTTAAAGCATGAACATACTAGCAAGTACAACGCATCTTATCAACTATTTAAGAATGAAAGGCAAGTAAATGTTTTAAAAACTAGTTTTGTTGACATGCAGACGTACCCACTCAGCCCCAACCTTAACGGATGAGTTTAACACTCTGGTTCTTGATGGTGACTTTGGAGCATGTATGGATGAAGTCGAGAAGCAACAACAAAAGATTGAAGATGCTAAAGCTGCAGTACTACAAGGTTCAGATGAAGAAGACAGTCAAGATATCATAGGTGATGTGGTGAGTTTTCCCTCCCATTCACTGACTAAAAAGGACCCTTTCATCAACACGTGGGTTACCTACAGACAGGGCCCAATTTCATAGAGCTGCTTAAGCAAAAAATATTGCTTGAAATATTTCTGCTAAGCAAAAATAAGCAGGATACCAGTCACAGATTGTACATGTGACATTGTATTTTGGCCGGTAACCTTATTCTGGTTAGCATATTTTTGTTGTGTTTAGCTTCTTTTCGTGCCTAATCAGCTCTATGAAATTGGGCCCTGGTAAGACCATAAAACAAGAGGGAGCACTTGCAATGTTAGGCATGGAACTCTGCTGACCAGCCATGGGCACATATCCCAATGGGTCAATTGCAAACGAATGTCCACTTGGAAAATGTTTGCCGTGTAAACTGATGAGTGACCAGTATAAAATGATGGGTCAGCACCATTGATTCAATGGGCAGAAATGCTTTATGGAGGACAATGTCACATTGTTTTGTGTGTCCTCTAGTTCTCATACATATAACTCTATAGGTAAAAACCAAGTCTGTCTTGTGGCATGTCTTGACCGAGTAGATAAGAACACGGACCTCAAGCTCTGGTGTTCTGAACAGCACAGTGTGAGTTTGAGTTCCGGTCGTTACACTTGTGTCCTTAAGCAAGACACTTAAGCGTTATTGTTTTGTTCTTCAGACGGGAAGTAAAGTTGTGTAATGCACGTTAAAGAACCCAGTGCACTTATCGTAGAGCAAAGGTACGCCCGGTGTTCCTGGTTTGATAGGAAGCATATTGCGCCACAGCACCTTGTAAACCATTACATGGTGCTATGTAAAGGAAAAGGGTCTCATACTTCAAAACGTAGCTCCAAATATCTTGCAGGAAAAATACTATTGAGCTAATACAATGATAAACAATGGTGGCAGCCTGTCCATTCTTGTATGCTACATTTGTACAACAACAGGACAAAGGTCTGGATTCAGGGGTTACACAATAACCCCTGATAAACAGGATATCATGATTGCCAGTACTTTATGTTCCTCTTGTATAGGTGTACCACAGTACACAATGGAATGTGCTGCCAGCAAATGAGTAAAGGCGCTACGAAGTTGTTCCGGCAGTATAAACTGTCAGCCGTTGTCCAGTCCAGAAATATTTGGCAGATATACACGTCATCCGACATGAAGTGGTTAACAGAAATATGACAACAATTAAGTACAACCAAAGAATGCTCAATTTGTGATGTAACATATTTCCTGTTGTTGTTTTTGGATGCTTTTAAGTTGCTAATTTTCTATCTTCTAGCTTGTTACCATGGCAAGGATGACACCTCAGTCTTCCTCTCCCAATGCTAGTGTCCAAAAAGGTGAGCAGCAGTTGAATCAATGTACAACCATGCAAACAAAATACAGCATTTTGTGACATTAAAGTAAGCACACCAGTCAGTTAGATTTTTTTGCAAGTAAAATGTAACTCACACATTGATCCTAGTTCTTGATATATTTTGTGTAGTATGTAGAACAAACAGGAGTGTTGGCTATACAAACTTCCTGGTTTGTACTTTAAGTGCCACAAAAAGACTTGTACCCTTTATTCTTGAGAACAAAAAGTATGTTCATCAAGAGGGTTCATAAACAATTGAATAAAGATGGTTGTAAATAGTAAAACGTTTTTTGTAATGTTATTTTTTCAGCATCTTCTCCGACCTTAGCAGAGAAAGCTAGAGCAGCTGGTATGAAGTACGTCTTATATCCTAAACACAGAGGGTAAGAGAATTTTTTGTTAAGTTTTTAAAAATGTTTACTATGAATGATTGCTTAGTTTCGAGAACTAATACCACAGTGTGTCAGTTCACAATAATGTTGTTACAGAACAAACTACAATGTTATGCATTATACCAAAGGTTGTTTTAGTTAGTAAGCAGTTTGCAGGAGCTAATCAGTTTTTTTCACAGAACACATTAAGAAGCTTATCCTTCTATAAATTGCAGCTTGAAAGAATGTTGTTTATTTTTTCAAAGTTTTTCTAATTTATTTAAATTTGACAGGAAGAAGAAGAGAAAACCTCTGGATCCGGTGAGTAAAATTTTTAACTTATTTTTAGTTATCCCACAAGTGCAATACAGCAATAGAGGATTAAGAAAAAGCACTTCTGCATTTGGCTGAGTTATATATAAGATGCAGAAGCGCTATAAAGTGTGCACATGTGGGAAATCAAATTTCTCTTCCAGAAAAATTGCAATAAGGAAAAAAAATACACGAAACAACACTGTTAATTTTTAGTTTTCTTAATGTTTCAACTCAATCGGATGTTTGCTCGTTTTTGAAGATTTTTACAAATATCAATTCTACTGAAAACAAAAAGAATTTCAGGATTTTATATTCCTGAAAAGGTTGAACTTAAAGTGAGTGTTGAGAACTGCTGTGCTGATAAACATTGGCAGTCTGGCAGTTCAATTCTTTATTTCTACAGCTATTAAACATGATGCATTAGGTGTGCATACGTGCGTATTATCTCCAATACGCCGGATGCAGTGTAGAATTTTGCTGTGGTGTATAGACCATGTTACATTTGTTTACAGCATGGTGACCTCGTACATTATAATGCTATTCCTGACGGGCACGATGCCACACAGGCTCAATGGGAAAATTTATATTTTGTGTCATAATTTTCACATAAATAACAAATTTACAAAAGCAACAGCTGTACAGCTTTTGAGATGTGTCCCCTTTCTTCATATCAAAAGTTGAGGAAAATCAGACAGTACGATCTCCATAAAACATAAGATTTGTTGTATTCTGGGGCGTGTCAGTAGACTGAGGGATACTGGTATCCCCACTACACAGTCAGTCTACTGACATGCCCCACTACACAGTGCACTCACACACAATGGGCAACCCACACAATAACTCTGAGCCCTCCAATCACAGTTCTCCTTTTAGAAGAACCAATTAGAGCAGTGAATGACTCTACACTGAAACCTCTGAATCCTTATAAATAGTCCAGCATGTCTTACACTCTGCAGTCTCCTGACAATCTCTAGAGCAAGTTAGTCGAAACATTGAGACCAAAAGAACTCACTCCGCGGCAGTGCAGTAAATTACGATAAGTCCCCCTGATCCACAAAGCTAAAGTAGTAGTCCAGGCCGATTTCCTACCTCCTGCCCAGGTAGTAGTTAATAAGCAGGACAGTTCTTTTCAGAACTGAGAAGTCTCCCAAATTCCGAAAATCTACTCCGCGGTAGTAGAATAAATAGCAAGACAAGTTCTCTAAAGAACAAATCTACACAGCAAAGTAGATATTTATACACATGGTGTTACCGCAAACCGAGTTAAATTGTTTGTTCTCATTGATGAACAAAGAGATGAATTTTGTGTCCTTAAAATGTTGAACAATTATGTTTTAACTTGTTTACTTGGAAATAGCACTGTTTTCTTGTTGTGTTTATTTTTTTGGAAGAAGATCAGTTAGTTCAAGTTATTTCAATTTTTGAAGTCAGACTGTTATCAGAGTTGTCTTATTTGATGTGATTTTATTTTAACTTCTTTGCATCCAGCGTCGTTTGAATGAAATAGAAGCTTTCCTAAAACAAGAGCCAAGGAAATTGTCAAGGTACTTAAATTATTGATTCAAACACTATAAGTCTAGTCAGGCGTGGTTTGAATTTTCATCTGTGATTATTCCTTACATTATGATTGCTGTATTTGTTGATTTGTGCATGCACCAGTTTGGGACCATTTCATGCAAGTGTCAAATTAAATTACAAGTAGACTTCAACATTATTTACGTAGAATAAAATCAGATTTTGATAAATGAAAGTATACCCAGAATAGCTGTAGAATAAATACATGATGGATCGAAACTTTGATATATAACAATGTTTGTTTATATTTGTATATTAATCAGGTCTGAGAGTCTTCCAAAAGTTAAGATGCCTGTTCCTTTACAACTGAGAGTTCCTCCGTAAGTATTAACATTTCATGCACATACTTGAAAGTACAGTCATTTCACGTATCCAGATGATTTGTGTAAATTTTTGACTGGAAAATCCAAGAAACAAAATGTTAGCTAGAGTGGTGTCTTTGTTGTGTTCTAGATCTTAATACTTCTTCCAAACACCTTGTTGTGTAAATTGTGGGGTTAAAATAATTGTATTGTATTATCTGTTTTTAACTTTCTGATTTGGGTTGTAGGTTTTCTTTTCTCGTTTTTTTTACCTTTGTGTATTCTTTAAAAATCCTCACTTAAATTGGTGCAAAAATTGTTCAACCCTTGTTAAGTTGAAATTGTTTTGGCTTATCAGCTGCTGTAATTCCAATGTTTTTATAATAAACCAACAATACATTTGTTCTATTCCAAATTCAGGAACATACACCCATATTCCTGTGGGTGGGGCTAACAACAATGCTATGTAAAGCAATACATTAATAGGAAAAGAAGTATTACACAAGTTCAACAAATCTATAATTAATCAAATAGTTTTTACACATTTTGTCTCTCTTTTAGGTCATCCAATATATCGCTATAATCTTAATGTGGTTCTTTGTATTAACAGGAAAGTACGGTCTCATAGAAGAGGTAGTCTACCTGAATTACTGGACTTTGAGGAGTTTGTACAAAAGAAGAAAGACAAGTAAGTCAAGATTGTATTATACAGACCATCATCATCTTGACATAGTTCCTGACTGCAATAATAATAAGAAGTAATTATAATTAGTAAACTTGCGGGTACAACCATGTGTAAAAACTCTTTTGGAGGGTGTTGGCTCTGGAAAGTGTCTTTGTGGTCTCGGCGTTTCAAACAGTATACTCTGCTCGTCTTCAGGAGAATGCTGGACTGCTGATGGTAATGCAGCTTAAGTAGGGCTTGAGTGATGCACTTTTGGGCGGGAAGTATCCAAGTTGTTCTTGATCAGTGAAGCGTTGGAGTTGGCTGCCAGCTGGATGTATGTGCGCTGGAGTGTGTCAGTGTTGTGGGGAGCTGCTGCTGGAAGGGTTGGCTTGAGTAGTGGTGACAAGTTGATGAAGAACACGATGCAAAGGTGTCATCAACATAGCAGAGCCAGAGGTTGGGGCAAAGATCAGCATTCACGATAGTGTCCAGTTTGAACTCTTCCATGAATAAATCTGCCAGGACCGGGGATAGAGGAGATCCCATGGCAGCCCTAGAGGTTTGCTCATAGAACTGGTCCCTCCACCGGAAGCTTGATGAAGAAACGGGGTGATGAGAAGATCTTAGACTTGTTAAGGAGTGAGGCTAGTGCAGTCTGTCATAGTGGGATCAGCTTGTAGGCATTGTTTGGCGATGAGGCATGCTTCTTTGGTTGGTAAAGAGAGAAACTATGTCAAAACTGACAAGAATGTCGGATTGACTGAGGTGGATGTCCTTGATGATGTTGACAAACTGGCTTGAGTTGGTGATGTGGTGCTGTGTGAGGCCGACTAGTGGGTGGAGGATCTTGGTGAGATGTCTGGCTGTGTTGTAGGTTGGTGAACCCCTGGACGCCACGATGGGGCGGGGGAAACATCAGGCTTGTGTATCTTGGGTTGACCGAAGAGATGAGGGCAGGAGGATGCAGGGGGCTTGAGATGATGGTGCTTGGGTGTGTCGATTGCTTGAGACTGGTGGAGAGACAAGTCCACGATCTTCTACAGGGGCATTGTGTTTGATACATCGCCATCAGGGGCATTGTGTTTGGTACATCGCCATACAGGGGTAATTGTTTTTGGTACATCGCCATACAGGGGTAATTGTTTTTGGTACATCGCCATACAGGGGCATTGTGTTTGGTACATCGCCATACAGGGGCATTGTGTTTGGTACATCGCCATACAGGGGTATTGTGTTTGGTACATCGCCATACAGGGGCATTGTGTTTGGTACATCGCCATACAGGGGCATTGTGTTTGGTACATCGCCATATAGGGGCATTGTGTTTGGTACATCGCCATACAGGGGCATTGTGTTTGGTACATCGCCATCAGGGGTAATTGTGTTTGGTACACTGTCATACAGGGGCATTGTGTTGGTATATGACACGTGAAGAGATTGTGAATTTTGTAATCATAAAAATAAGTAATTACATCGCTTCTGTTTTTTTTAGTAAACAAATTTCTTTTCATTTTTGTTTTAAAGATTTATTCCAAAGACAAAGGAAAATCTGGCAGTAGAGGGAAATAGCATATATGTTATTAAGAGAAAATGGCATATATAGTGCATGTATGAAGGATAAGATTGAGCTAATTGATGTAAAACATCAATAAATTGTTTGTTTTTTAGAGATGAGCCAAACTCTATCCGTGAGTGGGTTCGTGGTATCTGGGATGCATGGTTTGATGAGGTCTTCCCTTCCTCAGATATTGACAGTGAATCAGATTTTGAGGAAGAATTATCTCCAGTAATCTCCCCAACAAAAAGGTAAACTTTCATTAATCATTATAATAATTTGAGAGGCTAATCATCCTTCCTCACAACTAAGAAGCTGAATTGTGAAGGACGTGGCTACAAAGTGTTTGAACCGCAGGCATGCAAGGGCGCCTTTGGCAGCTAGCCATTATGATCCACAACAATCCATATATGCCCATGGAGCACAGCCAGAGATCGAAAGTGTTTGATTTTCCAGGGCCACATGGGTGAGAGACGAGCTTTTTACACACTAGCCACCCATCCCGAAACTAATCTTTTTATATAACAGTTGTATGGACTGATATTCTTGGAATCCTCGGACCCTTTTTTTAAAGTCTTGCTTAAGGGAGTGTGTCTGCTCTAGTGAGTGTGACACAAAAGTAGCTCTTTAGGATTCAGACTCCATGGTGTGATAAGCCAATTGTGGAAAGTGGAATATGTTATTATCGTAATGTTTAGATAAGTATGCATTAGAATAAGAATGGTTCATGTGTTTATTTTAGGCGAATGTCAGGGGCTAGCAGTGCTGCATCCATTGAGATAGACATCATTCAGCCTATCATGGAGACTGAAGATGATAGAGATATTGTGGAGGTAAGAACCTATCCAGTCTGGTTTGCTATCCCAATCTCCCATCATGGCTTTTTAGAACTTCAGATATTCCATAAAAACTTCCATAGATATTCTGAGACATACTAAAGAACTCTTTAACTGTGAAATAAAATTGTAAAGAAATACTCGGTCTGTAAATCCTTATGAAAGAGAAACGCACTTGAGTTTTTTCAGCGCTATCACCTCATACATTACAAGATTTAGTAGCACTTTTCCCAAAGGTTGTTTTAATCTGAAGGGTATACACCATCGGTACAAATTTAAACTGCAGATTTGTTTACTTTGATGGAGTTTGAACTACATGAATGCATCTTTCATAAATACCTGGGACAGTTTATCCATTGTGATTGGTTGAGAGGAGATAACATAACCTTGTGTAAATATGTGATATAAACACGGTGAGGAGTGTTTGAACATGGCCTGAGGAAATTGAGTCAAAAGATGAGTGTGCAAATTTCATGGCCCTTTAAGTTGTTATGTCGCATATTTGGCTCGCACAGTTTGAAACTTGCGTATGATAGTTTGAATCTTAAGTGCACAAGTTCGAAACTTGCTCAAGAAGCTACATATTGCTCAACATGGATAGAAGTTCAATGCAGAGTTGAGGCCAGCTGAGGCTGAACTGTCAGATTTGTTTTCAACTTTTAAAGGTTTTGTATGTTTTTAACGAAAAGGTATTTATGAATGGGAATAAGAGTGGTGACTCAATCTTAAGCAGCTGCTTGTTATTGACTGACTTATATCTGTTGTTATAATTTCAGTGGTTACATGAAGAGGTTTTACAGTTAACTGAAATCGTAGAGAAAGCTGAGAAACCATCACCCTTTGATCTCTGTAGACGAGGAGCCATGTATCGCAAGGTAGGATGTAGACCGGGCTTAAATTAATGGCCCTGCTTACCTCAGAATTCTGCCGTTATGTTCACCATTTTCCACTTACAGGGTTAGTGCAAATTTTTGTGCTAGCTGTGGAAGCAAAGAATGCCTTCATAAAATAATCACAATACCTGTCAAACTTATGAAATATGCTTTCTTCTCCCACAAGTGCAGATTCTTCACTTCAGCAGAGCCATGAAATTGGGCACAGCTTGTACTACATGTAAAACATCCACAGTACAATGTGCATTATATTCATCTTGCACATATGAACACATACACTAGATATAAGTTTGTTGGTTACCATAATTGAATACCACTCTGTCACTGTAGTTGTGTTTTGAACTGATGTGAATATTGTGATCAATACGCCATTAGGCTTACAGTCTCTCCACTAGTCACAGAGTGGTATTCACACCACGGTTATATAAGGTCATTTATTGATTTTATTAGGTTATGAATTCATTAAATTACTCTATTAACATCAAATAATTATCGCTTATCTAATTTGACAATTCATGATTATTATAACTACATGTTTATATGTATTCTTTGTTAAGAGGGGAGACCTAGTACAAGCCTAGACTTCTTGTCTGAACTACCCATACTATTATTATGTTCCTTTAAAGCTTTTCCCTTGTATTTTACTTGCCTTATGGTATGGAAAATAAATCTGAACCTGAACCACTAAGGTCCATGTTAGAATGCATGCAAACTTAATAATGCTGTCTCATTTCTCCTTTCACCTTTGACCTCTGCATAAAATCATGAGGGCCAAATTTGAAGTATGTGTTTTCTTTGGTTTGGGCATTTTATACTAAACGTTGATAAAGTTATTTGAGTGATCGACTTTTTAAGGAAAGAAAAATGAGATAGCATCTTTGAAAAGGGGGTTGTTGTTCTTTCCACAGCTTGGTAAATTGAAGCAAGCTTGGGAAGATTTAAACAGAGCTATCCTGTTAGAGCCTCAACTACTGGATGCCTACTGGCATCGTCATCTCCTCTTCCTTCTTCGCCATAAAACCACCAAGGCTCTAGAAGATCTTAATACCATTCTTAAGATTAATAAAGAACATGTTGGTGCTTACAGATCGAGGTAAAGTAACTCATTCATATCTAAACCCTGATTAGTCAGGTCTGTTCTCCGTTACTGCTCAATTGTAATCTAATAGGTTGGATTTAATTTAGTGACTTGGTAATGCCATATCTCTTAAAGTTTTAGTTGGAATTAGTTTTTTACTCATACTATGAATACCTTACCTTATGTTATCAAAAAGCAGGTGAGCCAATCATCATGGCTCTATTACTCTGTTCATTGGGTCAAATGCTTTACTCATGAGCGTCTGGTCCCTTTGTTTCTAGTTACTAAGAGTTGAGAATTGGCAAACATTTTGTATCTAACTGGATTGTTAAATGACATAATGTTTGTATTGGTGCTTGTGCTTGTTTCTGTGTCCTGTTTTTAAAAAGATTTACTTCGCCCGTTTTCCTTGCGTTTCAAAGTTTTTATGGTCTAACTAACTTTTTTAATTACCTTCTGTGTATTGCTGTTTTTTACCTACTGTAACCACTGTGCAATTCAGCCTCTGGGCTACAATATGGTGTGAATAATAATAATAATAATAATAATGATAATAATAATAAATGCTAATGTTATAAATAGTTTGAACATTGAGTCGTTGATCTCATATTAGCCAGAATGATACTGGATGGTATGAAAACCCCAGTCACCATATATAATGAAATATCCTGCTAGAAAACTCCCTTTATATCACAATACTGTTTGATGTTCAAGTATTGAGTTCAATGCTTAGCATATTCAAGTTATTGTTATAACCACTACTTTAGGAGATTTGTGACAGCTTACTTTTTAAGTGATTGCAAAAGTTTTCAAAACTTTCTCCGTCATGTAACCTAACCGCTATTATGAAAAAGTGACGTAACTTCTCGAGTTGACTAGAGAAACAATGTACCAGGGCTAGGTTGATCCAGTTGAACTAGTTAGTCAAACCATGCAGCGTTTGAGTGACATCTAGATCAACTATGGTTAAGTCTAATCAACACAGCCACCCACCCAAACTTGCTCCCTGAGTTGACATATTGATGACGTTCTGTTTTACTCAACTCCATTGTGTGATACTAATGCCACTGCTGCAATGAATGACTTTGTTGAGATTGTTTTGCTGTAACTCTACAGAGCTGAGATATTTCGTCAGAGAGATGACGTCACGATGGCCATCATGAATTATACACAGACCATCAAGTTGGATCCTGATGACCATGAGGCATACTATAAAAGAGCTGAAATGTATGAAAAGGTATGTAGATTTCTTCCTGTACTCTTCACCTCAACAAGCATTGAAACCCTATTACTGCTCTGCTCATATTAAATATTATTTGGGTTTATGTTCACCTGGTAGGGCACTCCACTTGTACCATTGTACCATTTAATGCTGTCCTTGTCCATGCTGTTCTTAGATATGTCATGTCAGGATGTTTTATCATAAATACAACTTCCTTACCACAGTAAAGCATGTTGACATTCAGAGTTGTATCGGTGTTGTTTACAGCGTGGTGAGATGTTATTAGCATTAGAGGATTACAGAGAAGTGACAAGATTGATGCCAAGTAAGACAGATGCAATCTTCAAGAGAGGTATCTATCAGTTCAATAACAATAAGTAAGTATCATTCTCTACATCAAATCAATTTAAACTAGGATAATGTATTAGAATTAATACTCTATAGAGTGTTAGTTTTTCTTCTGAAAACTTTGCTGAAACATTTTTTAGCCAGAGATAAGTTTAATGAGCCCTTTCATCAAATATTCTTATTTTTGTGTTAAACTGTACATGTGTATGACAACCCCTGGCTGGTTAGGCAGTGGGCGTATACATGATTGCATAACATCATCCCACCACAATCCCCACGAGAAAATGTGTGGTTTACCCTAATTTTTCACTGTTCATGGGTATGTTGTAAGTACTGGTATATTTCATGGGAAGAGTTAATTCGAGTTTTGTTTCCCAGGAACTGGATGGCAGCAATCAAAGATTTCACTGAGCTATTGAGCCAAGAACCAGCCAATGCCTTAGCAAGGACCTACCGAGGCCGTGCTTATGCTAAACATGGACACTTTGTACAAGCTGTAGAAGACTTATCATCAGCTATACATCTAGATCCTCTCAGTGGTGTAGCTTTCTATCATCGAGGTTGTCTGCTTAGAAGGTAAGGGTCAAAGTTGAAAGGTCACTGGTTACAGGAAGATATAGACCAGTGGTTCAAGTGTTTGTTTTAAAATAATAGGAATTTATAATCTTATATATTTTTCTCTTGCAATTTATTTCTAAGGCCTATAAAACATAGAAATAATTTGTTTATTAATTAATTTGCAACTGTTTCCAATGTAGATATTTGTTTCCCTTTCTCGGGTCCCATCTAGAACTAACATTGTATTTTATTATCCAGGGCTAACCCTAAGCAAGCATTGCAAGACCTGAGTGTATCAGTTCTACTTGATGACAGTGAAGAGAATGTCATGGCATTCTTCCATAGAGCTGTGCTGTATATGGATGATAATAGGTGAGCTGTCCATTGCTACACAATGATTGACAAATTAATGACTGAATGACTGAATTTATGAAGCAGTTTGGTAAATCTTCCTTGTTTGAAAAATTATTGTTTGAAAAGTCTTGCTAAAGTCATTCTAGGCTTGTCAGATTGTGTGTTCTTTTTGTAGTGATAGAAACTTTAATAAGGTAAATAGTGTTTATTTAAAATATAATGCATTTCTTAATCATTTTTTTGAGCAGATATGAGGATGCTATTGCAGATTTTGAGAATGTATTGAAGCTGGATAAGACAATTGCTGCAGCTCATGTCAACCTTGGTCTGATCTACATGACGAAGCTCGAAAACTACTCAAAGTAAGAAATAAACTTCAACTTGTCAAAAGTACTGTAGTTTGGAAGTATACACCCCAATTTGTTTGGACTGACTTTTGGCGGCCGGTATATTACAACCATATATTTTCCTGGCCATTTTTATTTTCAATATTTTCCTGGCCACCATTGTTTATCATTGTATTTGGCTCAATGGGAGGTAAGGCAGAGCATTCCGAGATTCCAGCTTACCATGACAGATTATCTGCTGTGGCTCACGGCCAGTTCTGTGAAGCATGTGAGTGCCTACTCATCTTTTCTCATACAACAACATTAAATCCTGGAGCTAGTTATGAGAACTTTTGTCTTTTCTATGTCAAGTCAGGGTTTCATTGTGGCAACAATATTTTCAAAGGAAAACGATTACTCAAGAAGCTCCAAAAAGTTCAGAAAAATAATACTGCGGTCGGGCATGGAAAGTTTGTCAGAATACCGAGATGAAGTGTTTAAAATCATATTTGATTCTTGATTAAGTTTTGTTTAGATTAAACCAATTGTCTTCTTTATATGTCACTTGTTCCTGCATAAATGCTAAAAGCATGTTTATACTTGTATGAATCTAAAAAATAAATTAAACATTTAATTTTGAGACTTAAATAGGTTTTTAGCAATTATTAGTATTAAATTAGTGCATCTCAAGTATTGAAACAAGTTATTGCTCATTTCCTAGTAACATCAGAAAATGAAAATCTCCAATGATGAAAATGAGATTTTACACCAACTTTATCAGGCTATAATCCTTTTGTCTTTTTCAGAGCCATCCAGAAGTTTACAAGTGCAGTGAAGGTTGATCCAATTTATGTGCGTGCTTTGGTGTGTAGAGGAGAGGCTTACCACAAGACTCATGATGTAAGTTATTGATCTGAAGATCGTCACTAGAAATCTTGAGTTTATAATCAGATAGATTCACCTCTTATTCTTTGCTTACTAATTATCAACGTGTTCAGTTTATGGATTCTTTGTCTGACTGGGCTGCAGTTCATTCTGGCATACTGCAGGGATATGTTCTTGCTCCTATACTTTTTAATATTTTTGAAATCTTTCAGGGGTGCTCCTTTTTTTTTTTTTCTTCTTTTCTTTGAAATTGATATATAAAGTTAAAAGAAATCAAGGTTTAAATTCTGGCTATAAGTTACGTAGCTGTGAGAGATGTTTTAATACAAGCAGTGGAGCAGTGGACAGATTTATTTCACTTGTTTTCTTCTCCATTCAGTTAAAGAATGCTCTTCTTGACTTCACACGAGCAATTCATCTCCGTCCAGATCACCAGCAGTATTACATGTACAGGGTAAGTCTAGATTTCCATAATGACTTGGTTTATTGGTTATCTGTGTTTGATTTGAATGTGATGAAGGAATTATGTGTAACTGTATTTGTAAAGACCTTTTATAATATCCTTTCAGGGGGAAATCTTGTTAGAAATGAAGAATCTTGAGCTAGCCAGCTTCTGCGTCAGGTCAGTGTCTTGTCAATCTTGTATTTAATTGGTATTACTATTATTATGAAATCTTTCTGATAATGAAACCAAGGAATCCTCAAGGGTGCCTTGCAGTGTAGGCTGAAGGTGCTAAAAGAGAAGACTATGTAGACATTTTAGTTTTTATGTGGAAAGAAAAACTCAAATGGTCAAACCTATGGAAAACCTTATCCATGCAAATCATGTCAGAGGCGTGATTCAAACCAGAGTCCACAGAGGTGAAAGGCAGGACAGGAACTGCTAAGTTAACCTAAATGCCCAATGGCTCGATCTATCAACTTGTTTCTACAGTATTTAGAGCTTGTGTCTAAAAAGTTAAATCCACTTACAAGTCAATCAAATGTTTTGTTATTAAGGCCTGGGTTTGGAAACCAAATTGATCTGACTGTTGATTTATGGGTCAACCATTATCAATTTTGTTGAATCCACAGACATGCTGCTGAGCTTAGTCATGGTCTTGGCTCATCTGCTACTCAACAAGCAGCTGTACAGTCATTCCTTCACAACTATGCTAAGGCCATCAACGTACTGTCCACAGCAGCTAGATCTCAACCCTCTGCTCCTCTTTTTATTCTGCTAGGCAAGACTCAGATTAAGGCTAAGAAATATAGGGAAGCTGTGGACAGTCTGGAGAAGGCACTTAACTTCATGGTTAGTATAGTGTGGAAAGAATAGTGAGTATTACTTACTAATACATGAATCTATCATTGTAAGGACTGCTCTGTCCCTTACCTCTGGATGAAGGATAAGCTTCTTCCATTAAACCAATAACTTTGTTTGATTTGCGAGGGATGAGTGGAACAGTAATAATAACTGCTTAGGTGCCTGTAGCGAGGTGATCCCCGGAGCAGGATAGGTGGCTCCGGGGATCACCGAGAGTGACTAGTTTCACTATGCCACGAGACAAAGCAGCCAATATTTGTTTTATAACACCTCTTCCTTTGATTCTATTTGTATACTTTAATAAAAATTAATTCACACTTACGTACGTGGCAATCAATCGTCAAACAAGAACTGTAAAATCTTCAGTTGAAATACTGAGTTTTGACAAAATAAGAGGGTACCAGACTACTGCTGTTACGTTCGTTCTCTAAACCGTATATCAAATGCACCCGGGTTCGAGGTTGTCAAGTAGCTTGTTTAAATCAATGTTTGAAGTCGATGTAGTCAGGGTACCAGGGTATCCATGCACTAGTACATCGGTCGCTAGGCTATCGTTGAATAGTTCGTTTGGTCGGTGAACATGTACAAGAGTGAAAATACACAACACCATGTGACACGCTCTCGGCCAATCAACAGATAGAATCAAAGGAAGAGGTATTATAATAATAATAACTGCTTTGCTGCCTGTAGCTGCTGACAGACAATATTTGCACCCTAGTTTCTTTTATATCAAGTCTTTAAACATAACGTTCTTGAGGGAAATGTTGCAGGACCAAGTCATTTATGGTATACTAGATTTAATCTGGATTTATGTGGCTTTGGATTCTATATGGCCTGTCCAATTTAACTCGGAGATTGTTTAACATGATGTTATATTTATTTTCAGAAACCTTGGCAGGAGCGTCATACTTGGCCTATGGAAGCTGCTGAAGTGAATTATCTGATTGGTATGTGCCACACCGAGATTCCTAATTATCTCAAGGCATTTGAAGCATTCAATAATGCCATTAAAATCAACAGTGACTATCCACAGGTAAGCTCACAGTGTTAATGTTTTGATTCTTTCTGACCAATATAGAGATCAAGTTGCAACAAGATATACATATATTTTCTCATTGTTTGTGCATTTTAAGTTCATACAAAAGTAAAAGCCTCGTCTAAAACTGGCTAGCACTATTGCTACTGATTCCAGCAGCTAGACTGATAATGCCAGGCTGATATTTGTGCGAGTTCCTACCCCTGGCCCTGTCCATAATGTTATGTATTACATTGGTGCTTTTAATGTTTCAATTATATTTATAACATTGACTGATCATTGCTGTCTATGAGAAATCATAGTAGTAAAATTTTGATCATAACATTTAGTGTTTTTAAAATTTGAAATTTTTTTATTTTACATCTCTTGTATTCCTGTACTCTGTTTACCTTATCAATTTGAAGGCATACTACCAGCGAGGTTTAACTCGTATGAAGCTCCGTCAATCTAAGGGTATTCTGGACTTCAACCGGGCACTTGCCTTAGATCCTAAACTGTTCCAAGCCTTCCTAAGTCGAGCTGCTTACTATGGTATGAAAGGTCGTTACTCGAAAGGGATTGTTAATTGTAACGAGGCCATCAAGCTACAACCTAATAGCGTCAGGGCGTACTTATACAGGTGGGTGTACTTAGTAACTTTGAAAAGTTTAGCTTTTGTGTTTGTATGAATGTCAGATTTATAAAAGTGGAGAAAAGCAACTGTCACTGCTGTGATTTCATCCATCCCCTTATTGAATAGGATTGATACTTCTACATAGTGGTTTCCTGACACTGGACCACCTTTTATTTGTTGAGACGATTTGTCAAACCAATGACTTCCTGATATTGATGACTTCTTTCTATTTTTTTTAGGGGTGCTTTGAAGTATTACATCCTAGCCTATAAGCTAGCCATTAAGGATTTATGTCAAGCTATAGAGATTGATAATACATGTTCCTTGGCATACTTCAATCGTGCTGTATGTTACCATACTACCAAAGATTACAGTAAAGCATTGAGAGACTATGGCATTGTTCTAATGCTAGGAGAGGCCAATGCTCTAAAGGTTAGTCAACTCTTGTGTCAATTCATCAATGTTGTTTACATTATTTAACTGAAAATTGTATTTTTATTTTGAAAATAATAATTGTATATACTATATGGCAAAGTTCTTATATATTTGGATCACATAAATAACCTTGGTTTATTTCATTAAGCTGTTGCAGTTTTTTTGTTGGCTTTGCTTGATAGAAAGATTACATTTATATACATTTTAGGCCTACTAATATTACTATTAATGCTACTCGAGCCAAATTGGCTTGGTACGTTGTGACCAATGGTTTTTCTAATGCTTGAAATAATTTGTCTCTGCTATCCAGCTCAATCCTGTGCAGCATGAACAGTCTGATCGAGTTCATGGTCGATGTTGCTTAGGTCATCTTTGATCTGAGAAATATAAGTGTTGCACAGGCCTCCACCCTGTTGAAAGGGTTCTGATGATTGGTTTTGTGAGTTCAAGAAGACAGCGAGAGGCACCTTGGGTTATTTAGCGAAGGCGACTTCTTAACAAGTTGGTCGAATGATGTTAGGACAACACTCTGTGAATTGAGTACGCAGTAATTTGTGTTTGTGTTGGTGTGATTCTAATAGGTTCTGATCAATAGAGGGTTGATGTACTTCGCTCAGAGAGATTACATGAATGCTAAGGAAGACTTTGCTCAAGCTGTAAAGGTAAGTAAAGATGCAAGGAGTTCAGTTGACAACTGCAACTCAGCTCAGTGTGAAAGGTTTCTTAAGATAAACAGACCGTCTATGCTTTTAGTTCATCTCTTCTTGTATGTTTCAACCTTTTTGTGAAAGATGTTTAATGATTCACAATGTATGTTCACAGTTTGAGAATCTTTAAAGAATTGCTCTTTACAATTAATTTGTTTCATCTGGGTTTGGTGACATTACAGAGTATAATATATTCAATTAATGATTTATTAATAATTGAATAATTTACAGATGGATCCAAGAGACCCCAAGATAAGACACACACTCGGACTTTGCTGCCACAAGTAAGAATAATTAAAATTGTTATATTTTGTTATAAAAACTGAAGGTTTTGTTTATATTTTATGCACTTTTTATTATAGTAATCTTTGTTTTAAACTGATCAAAAATATGTTGCAAGTGTTTTGAGTTTGTTTTTCAATTACCAAACCTTGAAATGTTCTATCTTGTTGTGCTTTCTCTTGAACAATTCATAGCATCACATTTTTCTCTTTGACCTGCTCTTTTACTAGCTGCATAAATAAGACACAAGCAGGACACAGAAAGGAATCATTCAGCAGGAATGTCATCTATAGAACCTTAACCCTCTCAACAAACTTGGTATTTATGTGGCACAAAACTAGGTTTTTCATCCTGGCAATGCCTGCACTGTTGATCCAAATTCACCTGTGCAACTTTGTTTGTTTCTATTTCAGACTGAATCGTCTTGAAGATGCTGTGACAGTCTTCACATCAGCTTTAGAGGTGGATATTTTTTTCTTGGATGCGTACATTGGTAGAGGCAATGCCTTTATGGACTACAGACATGAGATCACCAATCAGATGGCAAGGTACAAACTTGACCACATTACAGTAAATTGGAATTTGGATGAGGGTTGTTTTTGCCGACGGTAAAGCAAAATTTGGCAGAATAAAATATGGTAATTGTTATATTTGCATTTTTATTTCTTTCAAGTATTAGTTGATAAAATGGAACTTTCTTTGAGATTGAGGAATTCATAATCAGAATGACTTTCTCCATCTCTTTTTGTTACAGGTATCACAGAAATGTGTTAAATCCTTGAATCCCTGCTTTGTTTTTGTTCTCTAATGTTGGTCTGTGTGTTTTTTGTTGTTGATCCAGGCGTGATTATGAGAGGGCGCTTCATCTTGACCCTAAGTGTCTACCAGCCAGGGTCAATCTTGCCTATAATCTTCAAGTCTCTGGTCACTTCCAGCAGGCATGGAACCAGCTAACAGCTTGTTTAGAGGTTGATTCAGGTAAGAAACATTATTAGCCCTGCATAGTTTTGTCACTGCTGAATATTTTACTACTGAGCAGTTGTAAAAATGTATGTTCAGTTCTTGTGTTTTAGACTTCAAGTGAGAATGAAGACAGTATCTTTGGTGGTAATTAATAGTATGTTCTATAAAAGAATGACCATTGTTTGAGTGACATTAAAGACTAGTGTATTATTCTTTTTATTGATGACACAGATTACAGGCCAGCCTTAGAGGGCCGTGCTGTGGTCTGTCTCCAGATGAGTGATACTTTTGCTGCATTTTTGGATCTCAATGCTGCCTTGAAGCTGAAACCTACTGCTGAGTTATACACAAACCGTGGTGTTGTCAATCAGTTTATGCAGGATCATCATAACGCAATGAGAGATTACCAGTCAGCAATTAAACAAGATTCAACATATGCCTTGGCATACTTTAATGCTGCTAATTTGTACTTCCATAATCGCCAGTTTAGACAGGTATTTTTTGTTTCTCTGATACTGATGACATGAAATGGCCCAATCTGTATATTTTGTTTTTTTAAAGTATGTTTTTGATGGCTCCAGTCCTCATTGGACATAAGTATCACTTTCATTATCACAACCTTGTCTGTATTTGAAACAGAGATTATTGATAATCAAGGTTATTACCAGTTTTTCATTGATCAGTAGGCTTGTTTCCTCAAGGCATTATGATTCATCTTAAGATGAGTTGTCAATATTTCCACAATGATTTGTATTGTGACATCACACTTTTCTTAGCATTTAACATTGGCACAAATCTTAAGATCATTCTTAGCTCTTTATGAAACAGAGCCGGGATTATTTGTTTTTAAATTTAGCTTCTTTTTTGTTGCTTTTGTGTTCTTTTTTTTTCTTTGCAGTGTTGGTCCTTATTTATTATGGGATATGTTGTATATCAATTTTGTGGTTAATTGTAACGTATCTTCCGCAGATTTATAAAACTGTTGTGTTGTTTTAGTGTTGGAAATACAAAATGTGTTCACAAACAATATATGATGAATGTATGTTTGTATATAGTTTACTAGGGACAAAAGTAAGTAGTTTTACATTTTCAAAATAAATATTAAAAAAATACTATAATACTCAACTGACCCAGTATATAACATTTTATAATTTACAGGCAGTTGACTTCTATACCAAGACATTGGAGCACAATCCCAAGGATGAGTCAGCTGTTCTCAACAGAGGAATAACAAAGGTATCCATCTTAGCAATTAGGAATTCAGAAGATATTATTTTTATTATCTGTGCATGTTTAAACTTGTTCTGTTGGTATTTTTGCAACAGAAATAACTTTGTTCAGGGAATTCCATTAAAAAAAAGAAATTAACTTCTCTATCTTGAATTCTTGAAAAAAGGCTTGAGAAAAAGGCTCTTGAGGTAATTCAGTAATCACGTTTGTCTTTATTCCTTGCTTTCATAATACCATGGTTTCAGGGTGATGTAAAGGTGGATCATTTAATTCAACAAACTGTTTCTTTGGTCTTTGATTGCAGGTACTGATGCGCGATGCTCGTGGTGCACTTGAAGACTTCCAGCTAGCTGTTAAGATGAGCCCTCTGTCTGCCCATGTTTACTTCAACAGAGGCAACCTTTATGCCTCCCTGCGCAGATATGAACTAGCAGAAAAAGACTATTCAGAAGGTGGTACTTCATATGTTGAAATACCAAAGTTATATCACCCTGAATTTTGATGTATTATAACTAACAATATAGTACCATTCATTATTAAATATCCACAAGTGTTGGTTTTTGATTGCTTTATGAATGTTTTGTTTGTTTTGGTTTTATTTGCACAACAGCTCTAACATTGCAGCCTGATGACCCTCTAGTTCACAAACGCAGAGCTGAAGTACGTGGTAAAATTGGCAGACGTTCGGATGCAGTCCAAGATTACAGGAGAGCGATTGAACTCCAGAGCAAGAAGCATCCAAGATTGTAACTTCACCTGATGTTACCTCTAACAAGGGAGTGAGAAAGCCTAATATCTACCTCTCAATATGCTGACCAATTGCCAAGGGATTCAACATCAACAAAGATTGGAAAAATATCAGTTTTGTGGATTGATACTGATATGAATGAATAGTTAATCATGTCAAATTGTTTTACAATACACCCCATGAAAAAGTATTATTTTGGTTTTACCCTTGCACCCATGTGTGATAAGTTCTGTAAACTTGGACCTTTTTTTCAAGCAGATAAAAATTCACAGGCAACTCAGCTGGGATTTGATATCACAGCCCCTGCATTTTAGAGCAGATGTCTTAACTGCTACACCATCGAGTGTGCCTAGTGATGAGAGGCCAGTTTGAATCTTACTTTTTAGCAAGCAAATTATTAGATGGAATAATTGCACCTGGGATATAAAGAACAGGGTTTTTCATTTTCCCTTTTGCCGTCAATATTTGGTTATTAAGTAGAGAAGTAGTGGCAAGTCTTCTGCTACCTAGAGAGTAGAAACAATGTCTTCCTTTGAAGAATTGCAAAAATCACTTCCTTAGTCATCATCTTTTTGTGAACTTCCTTATTAAATAAACTACAAATAATTTTTGTCAATACCATAATGATAATATGATTCCGTCCTACATTTTTAAATACATGTAACTGCTGTGACTGTTTTTTCACATATTTTTTATTATTTACAACTTTCTATTGCGTGTTATTGAGGAGACGTAGGTGTATATATATGGAGTGAGAAAAAAGGAATTTCAATGCTTTTAAAAAAACACTGTTTATATTGTTACCAAAGTTTAGAATCTGTATTCTTGGTAATCTCACTGATGATATTCCGTCCAGATGCCCTTATGATATTCCATCCAGATGCCCTTAATCTGCATGTGAACTTACAAATTTACGTAATATTCTGTTGTGTTTTAAAATAAAACATTTTGAAAATAAATATTCAATAGAAATTGCTTTGCATCAAAACTTGGTTAACTTGGCGTGAAATCCTGTAAGGAGAAACACAAGACTATTGAAATATAATCTCAATTCAAATTTATTCACTCAACCCTACTGACAATTATTACAAGTTACCCATAAATGTTAATTATCTGGAAAAAGCGTTCGTTAGAAACATCCCTAATGCTCCCTGTTGTTCCAATTTCTAACTCCCAAATTCCCATTCATAGCTATGTTGAAGTACATGAAAAGTTCCTTGACTATTTATTTGCTATAGAGGATCAATATTTAATGTAACATATGACTTTTGAGAATAGAATTCAAGGTACTCTGGTACCACTATCTAATCCAGGAAGGGACCCTCTGAAAAAACAATAATAAATAAAAATAAAAAGTCCCATAAATCATAAAAGCAAAACAATTTAATCACTTAAAAAACTGCAGATGGTTTCAAATCCTAACTCATATTAGTGTATAAAACGACTTGAACAAATAGTGACTTTAATTTAAAACAAAATAAATGAATTTGTTTTAACCATCTGCTGTGTATTTAGACCAGCTCAATATATTCATTAACCTTTTAGATACCATTTATTTCTGTATAATCATCACCATATATATGCACAGACATGTCTTTATTGTTGATTTGTTGAAAACCCCCAAATATAAAACAGAAATTTGTTTTTGTTTTAGATACTATGTTAACTTGAGAAACATTGGAAAATGTCAACTCGGGTCATAACCATTACTATGACCATTTTGGTCAAGTGGAGGTAGGTCAGATCTTGGTCTGGTAGGTCAGCGGCTGCTATGAACATTTTGGTACAAACTGTTTTCAGCCACATTGGTCTCTAAGGGGTTAAAGACAAACCGCACATTTCAGGCTTGTGAAGTTAACAACGATAAATTTCATCATTCATGTCGCCAATGCACCAAATACAACACCAAAGATGTATTCAACAATGGTATCGGATCATCCAGGATGGCATGCAACACAGTCAATATAAAAAGTTTTCTTTTGACCTGTTCTAATTTCCTTGTGATGCCTTTAAATGTGTCATCGTTTTCTCTTCTTGCGAGGAACCCTTTTTCTACTGCCATGGCTTGAGCTGCTGCTACTGCTACTGGATGAGGTATCCGATTCATCACTACTATCACTACTATCATCACTGGTAGACGAGTCTGAGCTATCTGATGAGTCACTACTAGAGGAGTCTGATGTATCACTCTCAGAATCCTCACTATTTGATGAAGAAGAGCTTGAACTTTGTCGCTTTTTAGATCTGTCAGCAAATAAAAATGTGGAAAAATTATCAACAACAGTAACAAAATATTTTGTTGGGGTTGCCTTTAGAACCATGAATGTTTGTTTTTTCGTGCAGACTTAATTTGGTTTTTACCTTTTGTTCTTTGTGGGTGTGGCTTTAGCATCAGTCTTGGGGCTGTCAAAAAATTAATAATAATTCAGTATTTTTAACTGCATTTTGATGAGGGAACCAATAAGTATACTGACTTGGGGGAAAACTCATGGAACAACAGGGAATGCCACTTACACCAACTGTGTCTCTGCTTCTTGTTTTGCCTGCTTGATTTTCTTATTAAGGTGCGACATTCGTGAGGTACGCTGGACATATTTTCTTTTTCCTGAACATTCATATGTCCAGTGACCTATCTCCAGGCATTTTTGGCAGCGAACATTCTCTTTGTTTTGACTGAAAAAAAAGAGAGAAACACGAATTAAATTTAACTTGAAAGTATTAACTTGTACAAACAAGTTGTGATTCATGAGGTGATGAGGCCTATGATGCACTGATTCATGTATTGTGTTTAATGACTCAATGTACTCAAATGATGAATCAGTCAATAACAATGCAAATATGAGATGATTTTTAAAAGCATCTTCACTATCTCACGTATCATAACAATCTCATTTACTTTGTCATAGTTCAATTATCTAGGACAGAAGTAAAATCTGAAATGAAGAGCCTAGCTTAGTGATAGTCAACCCAGTAACTGGGCACTGTTCTCCTCTTCAGATTGCGTACAGGCAAAATTGTGCGCAATGTGCAGATTAGGCAAATCTGTAGAATGCGCTCAACATCTACTCCTAGAATTATGAGGTTCGATCCGATACTCGTCTCCATGAATCTCATAGAGCTACATGTACAAAATCCTATACATAACTTTTTGCCATTCACGTTTCTGCACCTGGAGTTCTCTTTTGAAACCGGATTTCGCCAAAATTAGGCTCTATGTCAGTACGGGTGCATAGACAAGGGGGCCTTTTCACGCTGAACACAATGACGCTATTCACACCGCGCGAAACTGGATCGCTTTTGCCGAAGAGCTTGCCAAATAATTATTGTCTCAGCATTGTCAGATTTTACCACTATGAGAGGACAATAACTTCCGATCATAGTAAGAAATCCGACTATTGAAGGGCTGGTAAGAATGTCCCGTAAAAAGTCTACGCACCCGTACTGTATGTGTTCCTTGTACTCTCATTGAGCGTTGCATGGGTCCAGAAAATCCACTCCGCAAATTTAAAATTGTTAAAAAGAGGTAAATTAAAACAGTGTTGTAACAAATAATCATGATTTGTGTTCAAAACCAACCCACAGTTGCTGGGACCAGCATTGCTGCGTGAGGAGTACCATTTTTTTTTCTACGACTTTGCTGCGCTTGAAAAAAGTCTACCAAACAAACTGGTACTCCATGCGCAGCAATGCTGGTAGACTTGTTAGCTTTTTGTCAAGCGCAGCAAACAGTCGTAGAAAAAAAATGGTACGACACGGTTTAAATGGGATCTGGATTACGGTAAGAGTTTATTGCTTTTAAACAATTTAAAATTTGCAGAGTGGATTTTCTGGATGCTGCAACACTCAATGAGAGGAACACGTAGAGCCTATTTTTGGCGAGATCGGGTTTCAAAAAAGAACTCCAGGTGCAGAAACGTGAATGGCAAAAAGTTTTGTATAGGATTTTATACATGTAGCACTATGAGGTTCATGGAGACGAATAGCGGATCGAACCTCATAATTCTGGGAGTACTCAACATCCAGATCCCATATTATGCATCAGAGTGGTAGCCCAATGCCATGGCCATGATTCCATGAATATAGCATAATAGGGCCAATTCACTGCGTATTGTCGTAAACCTAAAACGCAAGTTCGTCAAAACAAAGTTACTAAAACACATTCGTTTCCCTGGGCCGGGGCGCTAGTACGACCGTCGAAGTCAAAATCCAAAAAGAGAAGTACAGCGCCCAAGTTCTGGATGGGAATTAAATATAATTTAGTTTAAAGTTTATAGCTAAGCTAGTTTTTTGTTGTTGCCAAATTACGATTCAATCATAATTTAGAAATTTTTACTAACATTGGTCTTTACCATCAGTTGTGACTTCTAAGTTCTACTGTACATTATCGTGATCATGACAGGACAGTGATAGTCAATAACTTGCCTAAAATATTTAACATCTGTCATACAAGCCATTAAATGTCAAACAGAGCATGACCCAACTTACTTATTTTTAGCTTTGACTACTGCCATGTAAGTCGCCATCTTGAAATAACTTGAAGAGCGACCTCTATCGTCTAAAATATGTCAGGGTTTGCCTTAGACTGGTCCCCGATCTTTGAGCCTCGAAGTGTGTGACGCGCATAGAGTTATAGCAAGGTTTGCCTGGTACCCTGTCTTTATCAGCGTTCTTATAATTAGTATGGGGTTGAACAAAGAAAGATTGACTAAAGCGGGATTTGAACCAACGACCTCCGGATTAACGTACCGGTACGTTAATACTTTAATCCGGAGGTCGTTGGTTCAAATCCGGAGGTCGTTGGTTCAAATCCCGCTCTAGTCAATCTTTCTTTGTTCAACCCCATACTATTTGAAATTTACCCAGTCAGTTTCCCTTGTGGTTCATTACTTGACATTCTTATAATCATATTATAACTCTTTCTCAAAAGGCATAGCAGTACTGAGTATAAGAAACTTGCGGGTGGTCCCAAAAGAGCTAACTTGCTGAAGTTTTTGGTCGCCTCACCGAGGAAATTAAATGGCTACCGCCCGTAAAAAGTTTTGCCAATAATAAATGTGACGTCACCAAGTCGCAAGGTTTCGTTCCAGGCTTCGTTTTTGGAGCGTAAACAACAACAGATAAAGCTGCGGTTAAGGCCGAAGCTGAAAGACAGTCAACCACAGGACCTTCCCATGCTAGTTACATTAACGCATGCGAACATACACTATTGGTTGGCAAACGCCATAGAGTTGTGCACTAGGCAGACGCAAAAACGCGTGTGTGTCATACAAAAAGGAGGGCTGTTCACTTATTTTGCCAATCAGTAGGCAGAGTGCGCACGCGCGATGTTTAATTTACATATTTCATGGGAAGGGCCTATCCTAATCACACATTCGCATCCACGTGCAGTGTGCAGTCCATCAGGACCAATCACAACCTTGGCTACGCCACCGAAAGTCCGACACGCTAAAATCACATTAAAAAAGTAAACACGCGTGCGTGCATAAACTTAAAGTGCGCATGTTCAAGTCGTGAGTGTTGCAACATTGAGAGACGCACACGAGGCCACGTATGCAGTGGTGATGGCTGTGATTGGTCAATATGTTAAGGGGTGGGGCTTAAAGGATCGGTCTGTAGCCAGTCACGCACGCACTACACTGTAGGCTAACTAGCTGTACACTAAGCATGTACACGTACATGTACATGTATACTACACATACAGAGACCGTTAATTTCTCACAGGTTCACCATTGCTTGACGCACAATAATTATTCTACGCAATTAAATCTGCAATACGAGTACCGTGCTTGACGGTGGTTGACGCACTATACAAATGAAAGGTTCTTGCCAAAAGGGGCGCTATATACAAAGACCGTTAATATTTTGGTTTGTGTGCTATTGAACTCTTTTGTCGATGGGGGCGCTATTTACTAAGACCGTTAAGTTCACGACCATTGATCCCCAGTACTAGTTGACAACTTCTAACATTAACCCAGACTGTACCTTGGTGTGTGACGTCAGATGTTTGGGCTATGGTTTGACGTCACTGGCTAAATACGTGCTAACTTTTACGACCAATCAGAGGCAGGCTTACTGAGTTACTTGACATAGACGCAGACACAGGTGTGCTTTATGTTCGAGAGTTTGGGACGTCTGCTTGGAGTTGACCTGAGTAACTGACACTGTCGAATTAATACGATGACATTTTTATTGACGTTTTCTCAGATTGTATGACGTCATTGTGTTATTTATGAGAAGATCTCAGTATGAAGTAATTTGGACATTAAAAATTACAGCTACACTCTGCGAGATAATGTTCCGGTTTGGAAACTCACGGATAAAAAGTGGTTTTGAATTTCGGCGGCAACAAATTGGAAAGCTGTGCTGCCACTGTCACTGGTAGGAGAGTGCACTCACAACCACTGGATGATACCCTAGTTTTTGGAGTACAGACTGCAACAGTCAGTGACAAAATGGATAATTTTTTACTACAGCCTCAAATGTTGGTAAGTGAAACATTTCATGTTCTACTTGTGTGTTGTTTGAGGCATTTTCTTTAATTGTAGTACTAGTATGTCATGTCATCAGCACTTTTCATTTCAACTATTATTTGTATTAAAGTATTATTTTAAATCAGGTACAAGCAGACGAGTACGATAATGAGACTGGTCCTTCACACAACAACCATCATCAAACACGTTGTCTTGTTTCTTTCCAAGTAATTGTTAAAATCAGAGCAGAATTAAAACAGACACATCAAATGAATCAAATTATTTATTTATCATATTACATGAACATTATCATTCAATCATATTATGTGAAGATAGACATATTGAGACAAGGTTCATCTTTTGTCAGATTTTGTGGACAGTCAAGTTCTTTAATTTTGTTTGTGGCAATTGAATTAAGCAAGAAGATTTGTGGGGTCTTCAAATACCATTTTGTTTAACAGTAATTGAGACACAACTATTTCTCTAGAGGATTGGCAAAGGACTAAAATTTATAATTACAAGTTCAGATTTTGATAAAAATCAGTCATGTAATGATGAAATCATCTGAAATGAAGTGAATATTGATAATCAGTGATACATCAAGGAAGGTTTATCCTCATAGAGAAGTATGAAATAAATGTTGATAGATCTTATGCATAATGACGTCATTTGAGCAGAGCGTTCTTTACCAGGGGTCAAAAGAAGATAGCTCATTGGCTGATCCTGTGCGCCGCACGTAGATGCGTCTCCATTGTTTCATCGTCGTTTTACCTATAAGATGGCGGCGTGATGACATCAATGCATAAAGTCCATAGCTTAAAATTTCTATTGTGCTTTGTTGATATGATGGACCTTATTGTATTCCAAACTGTATGAGGTTGTTAATCAAGTGAAAATCTCCAACTGTTTGCATTCCCAATAACGCTTACATGACAGTTTGGTATTAAAAACAACTATAATAAATGTTCCCATACAATGCTAAACAACGCAGAAAGAAATAGTGAATATGGTACAAAAACCACTGTTATGAAGTACGCAGAGTTGACTTGGAGACATGTGAGACACACATGACATGTTTAGTTGTAAATAATTCTTGTTTCTTGTCATTCAAGTGTAATATCAGTCTTCAAATACTACTCAAGTCTTCTACAAGAAAGGACTGAGGTCAATAGTTTTTACCAATTCGTAAGAACATGAAGAATTGCCGGTTTATTCTTTTAAAATTTCTATTAAGAAACATGAGCCATCAGTTCAATTAAATGGTTGACAACTGTTCTTATCATTATGCTAAATTACGTTAATTAACTAGGAAAATTCCAATCAGCAACAGGTCATTATGATTGTAATGTGTATATTCATGGGCATTGGTTCAACCCTTCTTTGCGGTGAGGCCACTCTACCTGAATTTTACCCATTTTTGGAACTTCAAATGGACGGCAAGGTGGATTGGCATCAAGGTAGTGGTACCAATGACTTGACTTCCCTGAATAACGACACAAACGCTGGTCCATTTATATCTTTGGATTCTAAGAGAGACAAGGTTGGTCGGGTTTTGCGAAGAAGTACAACAGAAACAGCACATGATTTCATTGGGCGAAGTTCCAGGGCCATTGAGTAGTTTTGGATGATGGCAGAGTCCTCCCCAGTTGGAAGGGCTGGATTACCATGCCATTCATACAGCACATCAAGCCCAGCATTTTTAGCATATTTGCTGAAATATTCCCATGTTTCTTTGTTCTTCTCATTGTCAATGTAAATAACAACTGCACCAGTCTTGAGCTCACGCAGAATAGCCTGAAAGAGGACACTTTTCTCTAGATCATCTCGCATGAAGGCAAACACAGCTGAGAAAGACTTTACTAAAGTTAAGATTTCAGCTGTTCTGATGGCATCCAATGCAAAGGGTTTAATTGTTGAATCCCTTACAAGATCACATCGAAAATAATCAACGGGGAATGGCTCTGGCAGTTTTTGATGAATTTCTTTCCAGGCTGTCTTCCAGCTTGGAAATGCATCTAAGATGCTACACTTGAGCATAGCTATTGGGATCAGATTAGTGTATATGAAGAACTTCATCAAACCTACAAGATCAGGTGCTGGACCACCTCCAATGCAACAAACCCTCAGACGATTCATCTGCCGCCATCTTTGAATGATACCTGAGAATGAGAGGCTTGGTTGGAGTAGAGGCTGTAGAGCCATGTACATCATGTGGCAATGCTGCATGTAGTACAGAAATACATAGGCACAACGGTTTGCAGAGTCATCCCATTCTGATCTGGACCATAGATCTGTGTCTCCTAATTTACATCTGTACGTCTTGGAGATCAATTGTAATGCAACCTTGACTTTGTATGCTTTATCTTGGTTAGACTGACCCTCAACATGGCTCAGGAGTTCAGGAAGAACTTTACTCACAAGGTCTCAAAAGAAATCTCCAGCATTCTGTGATTCTGGGGACAAGACGCTCAAGTCTAGTGCTTCCTCATTCTCGATTGAAGTTGTCATTGTCCTACACCTCTGTAACAAGATTTAGAACTGATGCTTAAATTTATGTCAATATTTCAACAACTTTAAAGTAAGTCTTTATGTGTGAAGCTCCTGCCTTTCCTTGCATTTTACTTAATAATATATACCATTAGACACTATCAATCATTATTAAGGGGGAAAACATTAAAAAGAAAAAAGACTGACTTACATTTGTCCTTCCCAGTGACTGATTATTGTGACATTTATTAGTTACTAGCAACTATTTGTTATTTCTATGGAAAGCAAAGTATTTGGGCAAAATTTAAGCGGTCCCGCAAATAGAATTCTTTTTAATGAACAGGCCTTATAAAACTTAAAAGTTATGGTAATGATAGTTTGATAGTTTTATTTAATCATAGAGCAAATACCCAAATTCAAAACGAACATGCATTGTAGACAGGGCATTTGCATGACCAAAAACATGCAGAGTCCATCCTTACATAAAAAATGCAATCTTGTGACGGTTAAATTTAAAAGAAAATCCAGATCGAACTAAATCTTACACATTCTTATTCAATAAGTCAGACTATATCTCACCTTTATTGTGTTTGGTTTTCCCCTTTATTCTTCAACCAAATTAAAAGGTTTTCAACTAATACAAAAGTAATAGTGACGAAAACGTAGTCTGACCTCGCCGATTGACCAAGTGAGGGCGCTGCCACGACTACACCGTCGGAGCCGTGGGTGTATGCATTGATGATCTACACATTATACCGTCAGTACAATGTAGATCACACTAAATAAACTCCATAGCAACCAATGCTAATTTTGTTAAATATTCAAAATACTTAAAAAAATACTTTAAAGTCTCTCAGCCTCTTGAAAACCAATCAAATATATTTTCTGACAACTAAACTTAAGATTTCCTTTCAATTTTGGCAGGTGATTCGTGTGGAATTTTTGCTAATTAGGCCTCACCCCAGAAAAAAAACACCCGAAAATGTTTTTTCCCCCAAACTGATTTCCTGCAAATTTTTATGAAGCACTCCTCCACTTCCCAAGCCAAAATAGGACCAACTTTAAAGCCTAAATTTATCAAGTCTCCTAAAAAGTTGAAACACAGAACCCCAGCGGGGTTGTTGTCATAGGCCTATAGGCCTAATAACACAATCTATTAATTGTAAAATAATTATATCTATTCTGGTGCACAAACTTTTGTCTTTTTAAACTCCCATAGCAATCAATGATAAATGCTAAATGCTAAATATTCAAAAACACAAAAAAAATACTGTAAAGTCTCTCAGCCTCTCGAAAATCAATCAAATGTATTTTCGGACATCTAAATTTAAAATAATTTGTATGCGTTAAATTAAATATTATTATAGTTTTAGGAAGCTATATAAGTCACTTGTCTGTCACAGGCAAAGATAGAAAAATATAAAAAATAGAAATTAGTTTACTGAAGACTTTCCCTTTGAATTATTGTGTCGCATTAGACCTATTTGTGGTATTGTTTTTCCCAATATAAGGTATTTCACAACTTTTGCTTTGTTTTGTTAATGATAGGTGGTAGCTACATCTGAGACTAAACTGTCCTTAGACCACTGTCCAGTAATCTGGTTTTCTCAAAAGCAAAATTGACACTTTGCAGCGATGGAGTGGTTTAAATCCAGTTGACTTAGCGATGCGGCTGATGGACTGGGCAGGCTCAAATCCAGGCAAAACCATTTCACCGTGCCATTCAAACAACACTTCTCTGACACCTCTTGAGTACGCAATGTCCCGGAATTCTATATGTTGATTGTTATATAGATTGTCGATGTAAAGCATCACAGCGCCAGGTCTCAATTCTTGAAAGATTTCACGGAGCAGATTTCCATGAGAGGCTTTTTTTCTTATGAAAGCTGCGACGGTTGAAAAGAACTTGACAATGGTGATGATATGAGCTGACCGAACAGCAAAGAGACCACGTGGACTCAGGCAACTGTCTGTCCATAATATATTACCTGGCATGTATGTCATTCTGAGAAGTTGAAAATCATTTGGGTTTGCAGTAGTCATTGTATTCCAGCTATTTTCCCACTCTTGGAATAAATCGATTATCGTGCATTCTACATGGGACGCTTGAAACAGTGGTGAACTGTCTCGAAGAAACTTTGTGAGACCGACCACGTCTGAGCCGGGTCCACCCCCAATACAGCAGATACAAAGAACGGGGTTCCACCCCCAGCTTACTCGGAAAAGGAGCCCAGAGTACAGCAGCGATAACTGCAGGCTCCGATAGACAAGATGGCAGTGAATGGTAAAAAAGCGGTATACGTAGGCACATCGGTAACCACTGTCGCTCCAGTCAGGTCTGCTGATACGCGTATCGTGCAAACTTTGTTTGTAAATAACTGAAATAGAATCAAAACAAAGCCGAAGCCTCTCCGTCATTGCTTTTGTGTCAACACCGAGAGAAAAAATGAAGTTGAAATAATTGCCGACAACGTGGTCGAAATATTTCGCCGCTTCGATTGATTGAGATGTATAAACGTACAAAGGATTGTAGCACTCCATTGTTGAAAATAAAGTTCACCATTTCATGCACTGTTGATACAATAAATACATGTACGCATACAATGGCATTAACACTGCAGTTTTCTTACGACCCGGCGACCCGTCTGGCAAGCTTACATTATCATAATTAATGCGTATTGTGCAACACGCCCATGATGAACATGGTCTAGATGCGTTATTTGAAAGGCTTCGTTTTAGTGATTGTGAAGTATGACTTATCTCGCCATCATTATCCTTGAACCTTGTCACCTGCTCAGTAGATTGGCCCGTCCGTTTTTTCTGTTTTGTTTCGAACACAAAAACAAACAGAAAACCAATCGGGCCAATCAGGCCCGTAACCATGGGGGCGTGGGCGGGGGGCGGGCCCCCCAAACAAAATCCAACTTCTGAGGGAGGCACATCACCCCTCAGACTCCCACGTGCGTTGCTGCGCGGCGGGCGGTGCTACCCCGCCGATGTACTTTTTCTTTCACATTCGCCCCCCCCCCCCAAAAAAAAATCCTGGTTACGGGCCTGGGGTCAATCTACTTCCTACCACGGTTAGTCAAATGGTTTTTGTCTGGAGGTAATGGTAGGTGAAAGCACTGTTGCACAATGTTGAATTCCTGTCCACTTTTAAAGTATTCATGTTTTTCCAGTACGTTAGTCAGGCTCTTTGACTGGGCAGAGAGGAACTAATTGTGTGTTCTCCATGCATATGATTAACTGCGTCCAATTAATTTATAAATTTGTTACAATTCGAATCTGACAGTTAACACAAAAAGACACAACACAATAAATGATCTAACATGCATTTATTGATAGCTTCATGTAAAATAAAAAGCCACGCCTGAGAAAAACGCGTTAAAAAAGGTGTTTTTTTCAGACTGCTGTTAAGCCATTCCATCTTGAACATTTAAATACTCAAATAATACTCTTGTTCGTCACATCGTCAAAACAGACAATAATGCTTATATCACAGGTCTTCCTATTTTTTTGCATCAGTATTATTATTATTTTTTGAAGGACCTGGTCGGTTCGTTGGTATTAGTTAAAATAAAAGATTAAACAGATATGCATTGCTTCTTCAAATTATTATTCGAAAACAACCATTAATAAAATATATATATATAACGATTAACAATCATTGTGATTTATGTAAAATCAGTTAGGTGTAATCATCAGAAATAGGCTAATGTCGAGCAGAACTTCATGTATACTCGTCAGAGATAATGTCATCAGCAAAACGAATGAATGGATTTTGCGAAGAGGCGGACCGGGCCAGCTCCACAAAGCATGATCTGTAAGGGGCAGGGTAGATCGACGAGAAGTGATATTTAGTTTGTAACAATCGGAGTCACCTCAAGATCATTTACACTTCTACATTACACCATTAAAAATGATAGACGCTATACTGAAGTGAACAGCGATGAAGTAGATGTTTATAAAACAACAAATTAATTGTATACACAATCATCGTTTATACAACTAATAAAGATACTATAGTAAGAAGCTTAGCTGTAAGGGGCAGGGTAGATCGGTCTATAATGACAGGGTCTGACATTTATATTTTGTGTGTAGACCTAATAAGTTTAAAGAGTCAAGTTCCCGGTAAAAAAACCAAAGAAATCCTTTATTCTTTAAAATGTTCCCCATAAATGGTATAAAACAAACAAAAATCAGATTGATATTATTTTAATAGAATTGCTTAATAAAAGCTTCACACCTCGCGGCAAAAAACCCCCATAAATTACACACACATACAAGCATTTAAAAAAAATAAAGGCAACATAATGATAAATTTAAAAACGTGTGATTGTGTCTTCAAACTATTAGGAATGTTTCCGTCCAAACAATCAGCGGTGCATTTTGCACGTCTAATCAATAAATTGGACAACTTGAGAAGTTAGTTTTTTTGATAATAAGAAATGGGTGCGTCGATGGATAAAACATTAATCATTTCTTATTGGCCTTAACATGTAAACGATTCATGGTGGTAAACTTGAAGCATTAATGGATAATTATTTGTCTTCAATTTTCATTTAAACTTGGTTTTTGCAACTTGTTTTGAGGTTCAATAAGTTTTAGCCCACTGTAGAATTCTAATGTTTCGTTCCCTGTTAAAGACACTGGACACTATTGGTAATTGTCAAAGACCAGTCTTCTCACTTGGTGTATCTCAACATATGGATAAAATAACAAACCTGTAAAAACTTGAGCTCAATTGGTCGTCGAAGTTGCGAAATAACTATAAAAGAAAAAACACCCTTGTCACACGAAGTTGTGTGCTTTCAGATGGTTGATTTCGAGACCTCAAATTCTAATTCTGAGGTCTCGAAATCAAATTCGTGGAAAATTACTTCTTTCTCGAAAACTATGTCACTTCAGAGGGAGCCGTTTCTCACAACAATGTTTTATACTGTCAACCTCTCCCCATTACTTGTTACCAAGCAGTAAGGTTTTATGCTAATAATTATTTTGAGTAATTACCAATAGTGTCCACTGCCTTTAATGGTAAATAATAATTGCTTACTTAGTACAAAGTATTCAATAGGTTTGCTAAAATTCTGTCTTACATTTTTGTAAAAGCACCGCTCGGATTTTACAGAACCGCATCGGTTTGAAATCCACTTTACTGCTGAATTTCTTAATTGTTGCTGAGTATTTCTTTGATGGCATGACTGTCTTACCTGACCAGTTATACAAAATGTTCATTCCAGCAGTCTGAACAAAACTGCTGAAGAATTCCCAGCTCTTACTTGCGTTCTCATTATCGATGAATAGCAGCAGAGCGCCTGTCTTCATTTCACGGAATATAGTCTGCATCCTCGACTGTGCTCCATCGTCTACCCTCATGAAAGCTGAGATGGTTGAAAACGTCTTGACCATTGTGACGATGTCGGCATTCTTGACTGCGTCTACGACATGCGCTTGTAACTCTGAGTGGTGAACCAGGTCGCATTCTATGTAGTCAACGGCTGGAAGCTCTGGTATATGTTCATGAATGCTGTCCCAAGTTTCCTTCCAACTTGGAAATACTTCAAGAATAGTGCACTTCAGTCTGGAGACGGAACACAAATCGTTTTCTCGTAAAAACGTAACCATCCCAACCAGTTCCGAACCCGGGCCTCCTCCGAGGCTGCAAATTCGTAGGTCCTTTCCATTTGTGCTCCATTGTGTGAAAAAGCTTTCCCTCTGCAATGGCTGTAAACTTAAAAACACAAGATGACAATGTTTCATGAAGTATAGAAACACATAGGCACAACGATTTGCAGGGGTGTTCCAGTCGGGTCTTGATGCTGCATCAGCTAACCCTAGCTTAGACCGGTAGCTGGCTGATATGCTTCTCAGTGAGTTGGTAACCTGTTGGTATGGTTCTTGATTCTCCACCTTTGACAGAAGAGCTCCCATGATCTTGGTGAGCAAACTACGAAAATATCCTGCTGCCTTCTTAGACTCAGAAGTCCAGAGGCAAAACAGCTCATCTGATACCATCATATTTTGTATTGAAGCATTCATGGTTTCTACCTATACCTGCAATATGAAGTAAACACGTTTTGGAATGTGTCCAAATATTTCGCAATCGATGAATCATTTTTACATAACAACGAAAAATCTCTCCTGTTCTATAACAATTTGATGCCCATCATGCCTTAAATTATTCTGTCATAGCCGTAATGGCTGCTCTGTTTCCACGGTATAAAGAAAATCATTCCTTTCTTGTTATGGTTGCAATTTCCCAAATTTATGCGCTCTATAACATTGCACATTTTATAAGTAAACTATCAACAAACCAACCGACATTATAGATCTGTTCTCAAATGGTTGGTCTCGTTTTATTGATATTTAAATTTTTTGAAATGATTTATAGGATTAATTTAATACACAAAGAAGTGTGACTTACCAAATGATACCGTCTGGTTGTTACAGAATGATGAACAGTGGAGGCTCGACTATACTGTGCAATGATTCTTCAATTTTTGTTGACGGGAAATTAGTCATTACAAACCAAGTATTGTTGATTGCGTCTTGGAGGGAGATACCCTTACATGAAATACTCATTGAGCGAGTCTTTGTCATATCCTATATGCAAACCATATGCGGTAAATATATCTCCTTATAAGTGTAAGTTATGCAGAGCTATAACAATGCTTACCATCTGCACATGAGTGGGCGGTTGAGGTTGGTTAAACATTAACATAATGTTGTACATGGTCCAATGCGTAAGTTCTCTCAATGATCGTTTCATTTAAAGGAACATTACAGAATTGGTTTTTGCTAACAAAACATTTGCTGGCAGTGTAAGCACTTTATGTAATCCACCATATACATAAAACTGACAAACCTGTAGAAGTTTTAGATCGATCGGCCATCTGGGTCACGAGAAAATAGTGAAAAACCGATTACACATTTGCATGAAATCATATAGATTCAACAAATGAATAAAACGCTCACTGAGCGATAAACTCCAATCGGAAAAATAGTTTATTTATTTTTCATCAAATATGGCATTTCAGACAGAAATATTTCAAGGGATAATTTCTACTATCATCATCATTAGACCGTGTAAGTTTTATTTATGTAAATCTATGATCAAAAGTATATTTTACAAGTTTTTTCTTACCAATTCTGTAATGTTCCTTTAAACTGCATTAAATTCCATGAAATTGTATTGTCTTGTAATTGTTTTACTCAGTCTAAACAAACAAGTCAAGGTTGTAGCCAACGTATCGCGTAAGCCTGTATCAATAATTGTAAACATTCAGAGTAAATGACTCTGCATTCTATGACCTCTCCAGAACTCCGTACCTTGTTTATAATCTTACTTCAAGGTCCCTTACAGGGGAATACCCTCAACCCGGTGAGCAATTGGGCAAGAGCTTCCGCTTGCTAAACTTCATATTTGTCAGTGGATAACTCGTCAGACTTGTCACATGTGTTACTCGTATTTTTCTCTGAAATAAAGCTCTAAAGGAAAGCCAACCGAAGGTAGGTTTCTGATTCATCGTGTGGAGAAAAAAAGAAGCTAAACATCGATTGCCAACAGCAGAGTTTACTCATTGTTGTGTACTATACGATAAATACTGTGTAGATCTTGCTAACTGATTGTGGAGTGGTAATCTTCACAGTCTTGTACTATTAACGTGTAAAGTAAGGGCATTAAAATTACAACTGGGTTGGGAAATTTGACAGTAGAAGAAATTACCTTATAGTCATAGCCAATACTCATAGCCATTATTGGATTCAGCTCAATCTTCATCACTACATCATTTCTTCATGGTAAACAACATCAACAACAGTAGTATTAACCTAGGTTGGACCCCTTCGTTGCATACAACGCAACGGAGTCAAGGGTACAAAGGTCCTGTACCATTGCGAAAAACTGTATATTATACCTGGTGGAGGAAGCTAGCTTAGTTCACATATTCCTATGTCTAGAATTCCCCGCCTGCTGAGTTCAGAATTTTATCCTTGGGTGACATTATTTTTGAAAATAAAATACAAATTTACGTCTCAGTTGTAACTTTCTGTTCGGACTCCTATGTGAAAACTTGCGCGCACGCGCGCCCACGATATTCATATAGCAAGTTCGTCACGTTCGTTCGTGCTCAGTGTGCATTGGTATCGATTCTTCAATAATCATTAATAACACACAAGTACGGTATCGACACATTCACTCTGTAAAAATATAGATACCAAACTAACACTAATCGAATGTTTTGCTTCAGTTGACGAGAAAGTCGATCGGAGTTGCTAAGCATTTCGCGCGTGCGCACAAAAGCTCACTCGTCAATCGGTACAAGATGTTTACAACGGAAGCGTGGATCTTCTTTTTATTTTTCTGGAATAATGTCACCTTGTGATATATTTGTTATTTGTGGACCCGTCAAAAGTATAGTTATGGACAAGAAGAATATCTAAATTTCAGCTTCTTAAATCAGGTAAAAATATGAAAAAAACATTAGTTGAAATTTTGTTCGCATTGTAGAGAAGCTTTATACCCGGACGTCAGTGCAGTGCGACGGACACTGAAGTCCTACCAGGGCTAAAGTAGTATTAACTTGTATGGTTTATAATAATAGCCATGTAACTCGAGGAAATTTAAAGACAACCGGTTACAGGCATTCTAAATTTTTACATGATATTCTTTAGGACGGAAAATGTTGGAACCGAAGTTTTCACTGCTGCCTTCTAGTTTACTTGTCACGAGGATCTAATGCTGTACTTTCCATGAATTATATATTACAGAATGGATTCCAACAGTATTCAAACACCAACAAACGCACAGTCCTTTGCAGCACATTTCTTCCGACGTGTATTGACAGAAGCCCTCGATGAACTTCTTCATCAGGTCGATGGTGTATATAAGTATGATAAAGTTAAACAGTCTTTAAGACAAATCTCTTATGTGTACAGAACAGGGCTGTCTAGTGCAAACTCTGTGTTTCGATCGGATTGGAATGATGCTGCTAACCGATGCGCTTATGTATTCCTGTATTTTATGCACCACTGTTATCTCGTGTACGTTTCCCTACAACAAATCCTGCCTGATATATCAACAAGTTGGCAAAACAAGAGCAGGATGAGGGTTTGTAGCATAGGTGGTGGGCCAGGTTCAGACCTTGTTGGCCTCACTAAATTCCTTCGAGACACAAACCTCTTCCCCTCATCGCTCCAATGCCTTGTTCTGGATTTGTTTCCCAGCTGGAAACTCACTTGGGATACTATTTACCCAAATCTACAAGAAAATTTCCAAGTGACCTACAAGAGATGTGACCTCGTCAGTGACACAAGTCTTCCAAGTGATGTCATCAGTTTCATCAGAGATGTAGATCTACTTACGCTTGTGAAATCCTTTTCTGCTGTATCAGCATTCTTCCGAACCGACCCAAACCAAAGAGAACTACTACGTTCTATTCTCATTGAGCTAAAGCATGGTTGTTTGGTGTTGTTCATTGACAACAATTACCCAGGTGATAGTTTTGAGCCGCAGTTTGCATCCCCGGCTGGTCTGGACTTGTTATTTCAATTCCATGGTAAACCAAATCTACCATTTGGTTCTTACTCGGACACTATTAAGAACTTCTGCCGGAGTCTAGATTTTAGTCCAATGCGTAGCTGTGATGTGATCGTTCGGCTATTCCGCAAAAATAGACCAATGCAAATGGGCGACAGCAATCTTCAGCCAAGAATCCACGTGAATGACAGCATCTTTAAACTAGCTCAACGTCAGCCTTTACGTGGCACCTTTCAACCACCACCCTTTCAACAATATCATTTCGGGGGGATGTATTCCGACATCAACACTCCCATACGTCAGACTATTCAAAGCAGCTCCCTCCAACAACCAATTTTCCAACATCAGTTTCCTCTGGGCAGCGCCATCCAAAATTCAACCTCCAAAGGCCAACCTTCTTCGAGCAGCTCCTTCCAAGATCCAACCTCGCAACATAATCTTGCACTGTTATTCATGACACGTAAAAAAGAGAATGTTCTAACCCCTTCATCTTCTTCAAGTGATGGGGCTCATCGAGTTTATCATCTGGGGACAGGACAAACACTAATGTACAATGGTACACCAGCAATTTACGATGGCGACGACAACGATAGCGACAATAGGGATGTCAGTGATGGGTTAAACAACAGCGATGGTGACGGCGACATAGATAGCAATGACGAAGATAGCGACGATGACGATGATGGGGATAATGATGATGAAGAAAGTGACGATGAAAATGAGAGTTCTGATGATGAAGATGAGCATTGGGATGGTAAAAATGGTAAGGGGTATCACTTCTTGAATCACCGTAGTCTTCTTGAGTATAGTGGGGAAGATAGGGATGTTGATGGTAGTGGAGACAGTGAGGAGGATGGTTCTGAAAATGGTGCAAAGCATGAGTTCTTGAATCATAGTCGTCCTCTTGAATATAGAGATGACGATGATGAAGATGATGAAGAAGATGAAAAATATGAAGATAAGGATAGTGATAATGATGATAGTGAAGACAGTGAGGAGGATTGTTCTGAGGGAGGTGCAATGCATGAGTTCTTGAATCATAGTCGTCCTCTTGAATATAAAGATGACGATGATGGAGATGATGAAGATAATGAAGATGATGAAGATGATAATGATGGTAGTGGAGACAGTGAGGAGGATGGTTCTGGAAATGGTGCAAAGCATGAGTTCTTGAATCATGGTCGTCCTCTTGAATATAGAGATGACGATGATGAAGATGACGAAGAAGGTGAAGAAGATGAAGATAAGGATAGTGATAATGATGATAGTGAAGACAGTGAGGAGGATGGTGCTGAGAATGGTGCAAAGCATCAGTTCTTGAATTATATTCGGTCTCTTGAATATAGAGATGACGATGATGATGATGATGAAGAAGATGAATATAAGGATAGTGATAATGATGGTAGTGAAGACAGTGAGAAGGATGGCGTTGAGAATGGTGCAAAGCATCAGTTCTTGAATCATAGTCGTCCTCTTGAATATAGAGATGACGATGATGAAGATGACGAAGAAGATGGAGAAGATGAAGCTAAGGATAATGATAATGATGATAGTGAAGACAGTGAGGAGGATGGTTTTGAGAATGGTGCAAGGCATGAGTTCTTGAATCATAGTCGTCCTCTTGAATATAGAGATGACGATGATGAAGATGACGAAGAAGTTGAAGAAGATGAAGATAAGGATAGTGATAATGATGATAGTGAAGACAGTGAGGAGGATGGTGCTGAGAATGGTGCAAAGCATCAGTTCTTGAATTATATTCGGTCTCTTGAATATAGAGATGACGATGATGATGATGATGAAGAAGATGAATATAAGGATAGTGATAATGATGGTAGTGAAGACAGTGAGAAGGATGGCTTTGAGAATGGTGCAAAGCATCAGTTCTTGAATCATAGTCGTCCTCTTGAATATAGAGATGACGATGATGAAGATGACGAAGAAGATGGAGAAGATGAAGCTAAGGATAGTGATAATGATGATAGTGAAGACAATGAGGAGGATGGTTTTGAGAATGGTGCAAGGCATGAGTTCTTGAATCATAGTCGTCCACTTGAATATAGAGATGATGATGATGATAATGATGATGATGATGATGATGACGAAGTTGAAGAAGATGAAGATAAGGATAGTGATAATGATGATAGTGAAGACAGTGAGGAGGATGGTTCTGAGAATGGTTCAAAGCATCAGTTCTTGAATTATATTCGGTCTCTTGAATATAGAGATGACGATGATGATGATGATGAAGAAGATGAATATAAGGATAGTGATAATGATGGTAGTGAAGACAGTGAGAAGGATGGCTTTGAGAATGGTGCAAAGCATCAGTTCTTGAATCATAGTCGTCCTCTTGAATATAGAGATGACGATGATGAAGATGACGAAGAAGATGGAGAAGATGAAGCTAAGGATAATGATAATGATGATAGTGAAGACAGTGAGGAGGATGGTTTTGAGAATGGTGCAAGGCATGAGTTCTTGAATCATAGTCGTCCTCTTGAATATAGAGATGACGATGATGATAATGATGATGATGATGATGATGACGAAGTTGAAGAAGATGAAGATAAGGATAGTGATAATGATGATAGTGAAGACAGTGAGGAGGATGGTTCTGAGAATGGTTCAAAGCATCAGTTCTTGAATTATAGTGGTCCTCTTGGATCTAGAGATGACGATGATGAAGATGATGAAGATGACGAAGAAGATGGAGAAGATGAAGCTAAGGATAATGATAATGATGATAGTGAAGACAGTGAGGAGGATGGTTTTGAGAATGGTGCAAAGCATCAGTTCTTGAATTATAGTGGTCCTCTTGGATATAGAGATGACGATGATGAAGATGATGAAGATGACGAAGAAGATGGAGAAGATGAAGCTAAGGATAGTGATAATGATAATAGTGAAGACAGTGAGGAGGTTGGTTTTGAGAACGGTGCAAAGCATCGGTTCTTGAATTATAGTCGTCCTCTTGGATATAGAGATGACGATGATGAAGATGATAAAGAAGATGAAGATAAGGATAGTGATAATGATGATAGTGAAGACAGCGAGGAAGATGATTCTGAGGGAGGTGCAAGGCGTGAGTTCTTGAATCATAGTCGTCCTCTTGAATATAGAGATGAAGAAGATGATGAAGAAGATGATGAAGATGATGAAGATGATGAAGAAGATGATGAAGATGATGGAAACGATGAAGATAAGGATTGTAATAATGATGATAGTGAAGACAGCGAGGAGGATGGTACTGAGAATGGTGCAAGGCATGAGTTTTTGAATCATAGTCGTCCTCTTGAATATAGAGATGACGATGATGAAGATGACGAAGAAGATGAAGATGATGAAGAAGATGTAGATAAGGATAGTGATAATGATGATTGTGAAGACAGTGATGAGGATGGTTCTGAGACTGGTGCAAGGCATGAGTTTTTTGAATCATTATCGTCCTCTTGAATATAGAGATGACGATGGTGATGATGATGGGGAAGACGATGAAGATATATATAGAGGGTGTTTTAAATATGATGAAGTTGATAAAGGCGATGGTCAAAATGAGCTCGAGCGTGACGATGATGATGATAATCAGAGTGGGGAGGATGGGTGTGATGATGTTGATGACCAGAGCGAAGAGGGTTGTGATGATGATTGTGATAGCGATATATTATACCATTATGAGTTTAGTGATTTTGTAGACTATAAAGATGATGATGATATGAATGATGCAGATGAAATTCAAAGTCATTGTTTCGATGCCGATCTCGACACTGATTGTTATCACCAAATTCCCCACGACCGTTTAGACCATGATACCAAGAAGGATTCCCTGTATTTTGAGGCAGATAAGGATTTCATTTACAACAACGATGACTGTGACGAGGATAGTTGTAGTTCTAAAAGTTCTGATGATCATGACTCAAAATTTGTTTTGCAGTCCGCACATACTCCTCGGTCATTAAGCTCACAGGTCAAAGAAATGGTAAAAGGCAAAGGTAAATCAAAATGTGAAAATTTACTTGCGAAGAGCAGCGGCAAGAAACATGTACATGGTCAAGCATTAGAGAGATACCAACATCCAACTAAGCATCCTTTCAGTAAGCACTAGTGCTTTTTTCTTACTAATGGCCTTTTTTTCTGTTTAACCGTGTTCGTTTTGTGCTCTTGCAAAGCAATCATTATATGCTGTTCGGAAACGGGCTACAATGTTTCCCTCCATCCTTGGTTGCATTGATTTCAGTTGCACCGAATGAAAAATGGACAACCAACGGTTCATAATTTAATTGTTGTTAATTTAAATTAATGCTGTCAATGTTTTCAAATTTTGAGTTAAATAAAACGTTTGCTCTGTTTAAATAGTTTGATAATGATACATGAACACATACTTTAGCCCCAACAATATTTGTACTTATTACAGAGATTTGATATCATATTTTGTAAAAGATTAAGATTCGTTAATGTGCAACTTCAACTTTAACCTGTTCAAAGATATCTTTTCCCAGGTGCCCGGATACCACATACAAGAACATAGTTGAGTGATTTACGGCTCAAATAAAAGATGACCTTAAGATAGTATTGAACAAGTTATCTATGTCAGTTTTTTTTAACCAAAGGGAAGGATGTATGAATTAGTCGCAAATAGATCTGATATTTCTCTTTAAAAAACGTTGCCACAACATTGAGGTGTCTATTGTTTTTTATGAAACAGATCATTATAATGGTATTACCTTTAACTTTAGGTATAATGAGAGCAATAAACATTTATTGTGGTCTCTTTGATTTTAACCACATGTTTGTTATGCATGGAAATTGAGAATAAACCGTTGTATTGAAAGCATTCTCTAGTTTGATTAATAAGTATGACTTGAATCTACTTGCTCGAAAAAGTGTGCCCCTTTCCCTTATTCAGCCCCAATTTAATACGTTGTTTACGTATTGAGTTTGGGCTATACGTTGTTACACGTATTGAATTGGGGCTGAAATCAATGGCAGAGAAACAAAGCAATTCGATATTAAGCACAACATTAGAAACATTTAACAGTTAGACTCCAAGTCAATCTTAGCAATCTGATGAGATCTATTAAGTTTCTTGACTCAACACTGAGAGTTCCCATTGCCCCTCCCCTTCCCTCCCAATCCTGTACCAGTCTCATGTCGATCATAATAGTCCTTTACACACGTGACACATAAAAAATGCCGAGTGGCTGTGCCAATAATGGACAACTGCCACCAACCATTGGACAGGTGCACAGAAACACTTATCAAACGTTGCGATAAAATTTCCATTCCAATCCTCCGCAACCACACTGCGGTGTTGTTTTTGTTTGGTTTTCTAATATTAGTTTCAAGATGTTTACTGCAAACATTTCAACTAAACGTGTGCTGTCAAATCTGCCACATTTTGGAAGGCAGTAGTCTACAGACCCTCTTTTCTGAGGATAGTTATTCATATAAAGCTCATACCAGATTCAGTGCAATAAAGGTCGTAAACAATGACATAAATACTCGTGTCCCCAGTGAAAGCTAACTTTATTTTTCAAACAGGTTTGTAAAACTTATCAGTATTAGAAAATACAATGGTTTTGTTCATGTTTCGAATTTTTCTTGTCAGTTGAAGGTCGATACCATAGCAACGTGACATCTAATGAGTCCGTATCGCTTATATTATAGCAACCACTGTACAGACGAAGTCATTCGCATTATTCTTCCAATCTGAAATGCCGGTGTGGCACGAGATTCTGTCGCCCCAATCGGCGAACCCCGACATATTATTTCTTCTGATAAGTGATATCACCCACTTTTGAGTCAACCTCCTCCAGCCCATGTTAGGTTCCAATATTGGGGACAGAATATCCGGGGGACAGTAATTCCCTGGTAACACCGCCGCGGCCGGGCTCACATGAACAGAAACAGATATGCAGAGTTAGTCTGACTTGTACAAATTACAAACTGTATATAGACTATGGGCCGTGGCTCTGAAATCCTTCTAGAAAACAACTCTTGTTCTCTCCGGAGGGGGTTTGAACGAAATATAGCCCAAGTTGTAGATTATATGTGTCTTAGCAAGAATCGAATTGTTCCCACGCTCAAATGTTGCACATTAATGTGTAATTCACGGATAAAATGTCACATTTTCCGACATAAAGAAAAACATAAGAAAAACAGCGCCCTCTATTGACAAAAAAAAAGATTTCTAGGCAGGAATAGATTTATCCCCCCCCCCCAAATCCACATTATGATGTGGAAACCTCTATATTTAAAAAGATCATGTATGCCAACAACATTTCTTAAAGTTGGTGTATTTATATAACTATTGGAATTCTATTTTTTAACTGTACTTGGAGTTTTCACTTGTGGTTGAACCTCTACACCATTTCCAGGCAACTAACAATTCAAGCATAAAGAATGAAAGGAGGGGGGTTCAGCATGTGTTGACAACCTAACCGAGGGGTGGGGGGCAGTCTTGGCAAATAAATAAGCACACCATTTCATGTTGATTGTAAACTAACTGGAGTTCCTGAGACACTTTTTAACTCGCAAAGTATGTCAAAACAGCCCTACAAATAATTGACAAACCTCGGTTATTTCCTTCTTTAAATTTATTGGAGCCCTGTGACCTCAACCTACATATACAATCAACAATTTAAATGCTGAATTAAATAAGTTATGTGACTTTGTACTTGAATTTGTTGTGTCCCTAGAAACCATTATCTGTAGAGAACATGTTCTACAAAGTGTTATCATCTTTAAAAAAAAAAAAAAATTTCTTTTGTGCGTTACATTTTGTTTAAATTTCACATCACAGTTCTGTATAAGTTTTTAAAAAGTCCCCTGTGACGATTTCATAACTTACAAAAAAAGAACCATATAATATCATGTTATAATTGACATGATGTATGTGCATTAAGACCACGGAATGCTCTTTAAACAATACAAACTGTTTGTATCAATTATTAATAAAGTTCAATAAAGAATTAACATGTAAATGCACATGCAACCTTATTGTTCTGATGGATGTCAGACAACTTGTCCGACTGACAACTCGACGAGTTGGAAAACTCGACGGGTCGAACAACTCGACGGATCAGACAACTCGATGGGTCAGACTTACTCGATGGGTCAGACAACTCGACGGGTCAGAAAACTCGACGGGTCAGACAACTCGACGGGTCGGACAACTCGACGGGTTGGACAACTCGACGGGTTGTCCGTTCAAACGTAATACAACTTGACTTTTGATCAGACAACTCGATGGGTAGATGGTAAATCCTCATGTCATGGCAGAAGATTTGAGCGATACAAGTGAGCAGCTGACCGCAAATGGGGCTGTTCAGCATGGGGGGGGCGATCGTATTGTACTGGGCACGCATGGGCGTCTCCACAGGGTGGGGTGGGCTCACAGACTTACTTAATTTAATATGGGCGTCCGTTTAATGAATGTGTATTTAAACTTATTTATCTTTTTTTAACTTTGTATTTTTCTTTTTGTAGTGTTGTGCCAGAGAAAAAGTTTAATAAAATAAAGTAAATAAAATTACCACTTACAAAATTTAAAAAACATAAAATATTAAAATCATGTTTACCGTACCACTAAGTGATTAAAGGTATGCTATTTCAATGAGTATATGGTGCTTATAACAAAGTCATTGTAAGGGCAAGATGGAAGGGGTAACCCCAATGATTCCCATTTTGAGCTCTTCACTAAAACTGGATGTCAGTAACGGAGATCAGCCATTCACCCGTCGACATGTCTTGACGCTCTGTCGAGCTGTCTCACCTTCGAGTTGTCTGACCCGCCAAGTTGTCCGACCCGTTGAGTTGTCTGACCCTGTCGAATTGTCCGACTCGTCGAGTTGTCTGAACTCCGTTCTGATCAATCTTTTTAATACTTTTGATAATAAAAAACACACAGATGCTCTTTAGTGGTTTTGGAGCAAAAATAGTGGTAAGATATGAGATGATAAGGTTCCTTCTTTCTTCAAAGAAGATCTTGACCGAAGCATTCTAACTCTCTTCTCAGCAGGCTGCCAGTGCTCTTCTCTGGTGTGAGACATTTCACTGATACCTGGTTTGAAAACAAAAATAAAATAACAAAATTAAGTCCCGCTTTAGTTAATACTTTTTGAAGGCACCAATGGTGTTTTTTAAAATGTAAATGATTATAAATAAACATAACCGTTGTTATGCATGGTGGGGACCATTTTATGGAAGTCTTAAGCCACTACAATTGAATAATTTATTTCAAACTGGCTTGATTTCCAATGGTTCGGTTTAAATGTTAAAATCATGGCGCCGACGATTTAGCGATTGCCAGCTCCAAGTTTTTTCATAAAATTACACCAAACAAGCGCACACATTTTCAGAAAAATCTTGGCATAAATTTGTGGGTTTCTATCCGAAAAATAATATCACCTCCTGAAATTACATGGGCGCAGCCGTAAGGCCAAGAAGCGGAGAAAGTCCAGCGTATTGGCACTATTTATGGTAGGGGCTAACCAAACAAGAATGTTATGAAAATTAAACACGGAATGAATTCACTTTTTTGTGAACTGAAAAACATTGGCTCAGTCAAACAGGGCCAGTTTAAAATAACAACGCCACATGGGCAGACGATATTTATTTCTACTAATAATTACTAATAAGGTGTCCATTATTATTAACCATGTACCCATTCTAATCTTACCGGTTTCTACGCTACGTGATCATTCACTATTTTTTAATTATAATAATTATACTTATAGGGAGTCATACACACTAACGAATGTTCAATAAACAACTTGAAACAATTCTCTAACCTTCAGCAGCAGGCACAGGTTCTTTGACTCGCGTCAGCTTCGCAAGTGCTTTGAAGCATCTGTGAGTGTGAAATATTGGTAGCACTTCCGATGAAAACCACCATCGTTGCCGTTGGGTTTGACTATCACAGCACAGCTCTAAGAAACACCTCGCTATTTCAGCTGATTTCCCGTCCAATTCCTTCCAAATATATACACAGCGTCTGAATTGTCCACGATACTTCGGTCATAGTTGTTACGGCTTCATTACTTTCACACAAATGGGCATAACACCGTAAATTTGAGTGTTTCTCGCTGTCTTTTTCGGCCATGTTTTGATGTTGACAACATGACGATCAGCTTGTTGATACTGTGTGTTTATGTAGAGCGCGTTTTATGGACTTGTACAATATCCAAATTGCGCACAATTTTGCTCAATCTGAAGATTGAGCGCCCTATCTCGTAACGCAGAACCAGACTGAGAACCGCACAAAGAGCAGCGCACTATTCAAATTGAGCAAATTTGTAAATGCGCTTTGCTTAAACATAATACTTAGCAACTCGTCGCTTCGTACATCCGCACGTATACACAAGACCAATTTTGATTGGTCAACTTAGGATGAAAGACCTATTTTCATTGGACAACCTAGTCACGCTGGCTCGATCACCGTATATCTTTGCACAATTTAGGGCGATGTTTGTCCTCAAATTTAGAAATAATGTGCAACATTTGAGCGCGGGAACAAGCAAAAAGTGTTATTTTGTATTATTATCTTCCATTTTGAGTGGTTACTGAGTACACCCCCGGTTGAAGAGAACAAGACTGTAAGATACGACCGGACGGCCCACAGTCTAATATCACTCTCTAAATAACCTTCAACGGCCACCGGCCAATTTTCATCCAACAAACTATAAATTTTCACCCAACAAACTATATGGCTCTTTTCGGCTTCCGTACTTGAGGTCATTCGGTTAATTTGTGGGTTTTCCCCGCAGTCGCGCGCGCCTTCATGAGAAATACAGGCAGCTCTGAAAAATAATGTTTTGTCTGCCGCATAAGTACATGGTTCGAGCGAAGGTGTAAAGTCCATCGTTTTAAAAACATTCTTTAGTGTTTGCAAACAAGGCACACTCTCAAGGGTAAGTTAGAGACATAATATAGACTATGACTTACTAGACAGTCAGCCTAAATTTGTACAATTGGAAAGAAGACTAACAATAAATTAACGTTGTTTGTACGTTTATCAAATATTTCGACATGACATGATATGTACGGTCTTTAATGGTTAATTTAAGCATGGATGTAAGAAATAGTAAAGAATGATTAAAACCACCAATCATGAAGGATTACTCTGATAAAGGTAGAGTGTATAATCTGATCAAAATAGTTGTTACTCAAATAATTACAACAGTGCTGTGAGCGTTGATGATAATGATCCTCCGTTGGTGGTGCCATTCAAGAAATCATAATTGACAGACTTAAACAAAATGCGTACATATGTCTTTGGTTCTATGACCTAATGCAATGATTTGTAATTATTGATGGTTATTTTTTGTAATTAGTGGAAACGAAACCAGACCCATGTGAAAGTTTGCAGTATTTTTGTTTCAGTGAGGGTGTATTACCAAACAATTCACACTGAATCTCTTACAGAGTTTCGGAAAAAGCGGCTGAGTCAATTACACCGACCCTTCATGGCTAACTCATCACAGGCAATGCAGGCTGCAGTCTGTTTCTGTGAGTTATTAACGGAGGTTTTTGACGATCTTCTTGAGCAGGTCCCTGATCAAATATGGGGCTCATCGAGGCTTGATTCGGTAAATATTTCATTAAGGAGCATATCCTCACTCTACAGGATGGGGCTATCTCGAGCCTCTAGATCTGCGCGGTCCGATTGGGATGATGCTGCTAACCGATGCGCTTATTTCTTCCTCTACTTCACGCATCACTGTTATCTCGTGTACGTTTCCCTACAACAAATCCTGCCTGATATATCAACAAGTTGGCAAAACAAGAGCAGGATGAGGGTTTGTAGCATAGGTGGTGGGCCAGGTTCAGACCTTGTTGGCCTCACTAAATTCCTTCAAGACACAAACCTCTTCCCCTCATCGCTCCGATGCCTTGTTCTGGATTTGTTTCCCAGCTGGAAACTCACTTGGGATACTATTTACCAAAATCTACAAGAAAATTTCAAAGTGACCTACAAGAGATGTGACCTCGTCAGTGACACAAGTCTTCCAAGTGATGTCATCAGTTTCATCAGAGATGTAGATCTACTTACGCTTGTGAAATCCTTTTCTGCTGTATCAGCATTCTTCCGAACCGACCCAAACCAAAGAGAACTACTACGTTCTATTCTCAATGAGCTAAAGGAGGGGTGTTTGGTGTTGTTTATTGACAATGAATACCAAGATGATGCCTTTGAGGAGACGTTTGTATCTTCGGCTGGTTTTGAATTGATTGCTGACTTTCGCGGCAAAGCAAGCTCTCCTCCTGGCCGATACTCGCATTGCATAACAAACTACTGCAGTCGTTTAGACTTCAAACCCATCGAACCTGCAACGTAATTATCAAGATTTTTCGCAAAAACTGTTCAGCCAGGTACTGTCGTCCGGCAAGGTCCAGTGCAAGTACAATGAAGGAACTCTTTGACCAAGAAACATGGCTCAGATCACCTTCACCTTCACCTTATGTGGGGATGTACTCACGTCCCAATCCCCTGCCGAAAGTCTACATGACAACAACAACAACAAGAAAAGTACAGCAAGTTGACCCTCCCTACCAGCCTTTAACTAAGGGCCAGGTTTATATCCTGCTTATTTCTACGTTTTTTTTTTGCTGTTTTTTATTTTATGTATCGAAGTGGTTCCAGTAAAAACATAATATGGCTGTACATGCCTACATATTGATTTCCACCGGAAACAATGATTGTTTCAACCTAAATCACCATCCGACACTTTGCAGTTATATGTTACAGGCCTATGCATGTTTTTAAAGAAATTAAATACTTTTTCTTTCAATCATTGAAGTATATTTATCAACGTCTTCAATGTCATTAAGTGTCATTGATTCTTAAATCTTAGTTTTAAAATGTAATACGCTATTTATTAATTAGTAATTATCCCTAGCAAACTTTATAGTGTAATCGAATATTTTAACCTTTGCTCTCGAAGTAACACTTCTCTGCCCGTTTGGATATTCATCGCTGTTGCTTAACAAGTGGTTCCTCGTGGCGTCGGCAGCGTTATTAACAATTATAAACAGAAGCTATAAGTAGTGCCGAAGATATTTCAGTATAATTAAAGTTTTGCAAGAGTTCCATAAAGTACACATTAATCATGTATGAACTTATATCAATAATTTTTCAAAATAATAATTCAAACACAAGAACATTTTGTTTAAGGGCAAAATTAAATTGGCCCTATGTGATGAACTTATGCTGAAAACTTAAAAGAAATTTGCAATTAGAAAATTGAAAGCTTATACAGCGGAAGACAAATCCAAACTTACCCCCCCCCCCCTCCTCCGAAAAGGGGAAATGGGTCAAGGTAGAAATGTTAGGGGAAGAATAAAACAACATTCAACAACACATTTTAGTTATTCGGCATTTTAAGTACATGGATATATATTATTGACGTCATCTTAATGATAAGAATGCTGGGGTCGATTTCACAAAACTCTTCCTAACTTAGGACTAGTCCTAGGCAATGCTAAGACAGTAAGAGATAGGACTAGTCTTAAGTTAGGACCAGTAAGTCCTATCTCTTAGCATTGCATGCCTAGGACTAGTCCTAAGTTAGGACAAGTTTTGTGAAATCGACCCCTGGTGTCTGCTTAATTTAACTCAGTCAAAGTAAAGTCTGTCCTGATACAATATGGCTCATCAGGCCGGTGTTTATGTAGTGGTACCCCATCGTGTGAAGGGGACGGAGGGAAGAACGATCCTCTATCTAGCGCGGTAGAAATACTCTGTATTATTATTATTATCCTCTATCTACTAAAGGATGAAGCATCCGCCAAATAAATTTAAAATAAAATAAATACGCCAAAGGATTTTTAAAATATGAATTGTAATTAGTCTCTTCTGCAACTGATTTATTACAAGAGAGTAGCAGTTTACATGATACTACAAGCACAGTACATTCACCAATGTAATACAATACAAATCGATATACCACATTCTAATCGGTGGTTGTCATGCAAAGGTCATAATGCGGTTGCCTACATTACGTAGATGGCTCGCAGCCGCAGCCGCACAACTTTACAACGACAATGTCGATGAAATATTCCCCCTAGAAGTGCTACTTCTGGTATGATATGCTAGGAGGGCGCTACGTAGAGGGCGCTGCACCGCTATTGTAATCGTCCAGATTTTTGAGGTGTTCGTGCAACAGCGCTAACAACTCATTGTTTTTGTTCGTGTTTTTTTTTTTGAGGTGTTCGTGCAACAGCGCGAACAACTCATTGAGGTGTTCGTGCAACAGCGCGAACAACTCATTGAGGTGTTCGTGCAACAGCGCGAACAACTCATTGTTTTTGTTCGTGTTTTTGAGGTGTTCGTGCAACAGCGCGAACAACTCATTGTTTTTGTTCGTGTTTTTTTTTTTTTTTTTTTTTTTTTTTTTTTTTTTTTTAGTTTTTATTCTTCTTCTCAGAGTTTTTTGTCCGCAGGCAAATGCATAGTTGTTAAACTTACATGATCTTGAAACTTTACATGTAGGTATACATTAACTTGTAGATGATTCTAAAAGTTGTGCCGTCATGATGACGTCATCGGGTGTCAAATTACAAGCAAATTTAGGTTCAAAAAGTGACGTCATGCCAATGCCTGTATGTCTCTGAATATTTTAGCCACATTTTTTATATTTGGGCATATGATAGATCTAGACACGGGCAATCTTTAAAAAGTTTACACCAAAATCGTATGACCTTAACTTCCGGGTCGTTACCCTGGGTCGAAGTTTGCCTTTGGGTTTTTTTCTTGAAAAACATCACTTTCGGGCTTATTTACGGCATAACTCAAGATTGAAATTGAATTGAACATTGAAACTCATCAGATATTTGAACCTCAATATCAACACGACACAAACTTGATGATGTCATGATGACGTCATCAGGTTTGGAATTACAATAAATCAAAGTTTAATATATGTAAAAAATCATAACTCGTGAACCGCATGTTGGATTTATACAATCGACACATCATCGGACAGGTCGTTAAAAGTTCAACAAACCCTACACAAAACTTGACCCCATTTGACCTTAACTTCCGGTTCAAATCGGAAGTTGAAAATTTCAAAAATTCATATCTCGAAAACTACCAATTATTTTAGTTTATTTTTTGTACCACAGTGTAGAACGTTAAGCCTGCTCAAACTTTTGCACTGAGATGACAATATTTTGACCGTTACATCAGGTCGAAAAAGGCGCACGTTTAAGTTGACCCACCGTGACAACGCACGATAGTGAAACTGAAAGAACACAGGTAGACATACGAACGTGCGCCTACACATTGCATGCATTGAAGGCTGTGCGTGTTTCTGTGCCCGTCGTTTGGACATGTACAGTTCATCGTACTTTTAACAATGGCGGCACAACACTACAGAAATGAGTTTCTCTCAACCTGTGCTATGTTTGGCGTCAAATTGTTCCCTCTTTGCCCTTCTGGTGGCTTGATGGTGATTATGGAATTGAAGACTTAGTTTCACTGAGATGTCCACCTGCTTCAGTGATTCGTATCACTTTTCTTATATGAGAAAATTCAAGCAGAAAAAGGATTAACATTTGTTATGTTTTGACCGTACACCGAATGAAATGAACGGACGTGACATCAGCTTGTCAAGGGCGATTCAGACCGGCACTCACGGCAGTGTTTATCGGCGCTACACGGTGAATACAACGGTAAGCTTGGTTTCAGCATAATCTCTTTTCAAAATGAATGTGTCAAGTAGTGACGTTTTTAAAACTAAGGGTCGTTTAATGATCATGGAGGAGGAAGAATTGGGCAATGGGGGATTGGTATGATTGTTGGCTCTGTCAATAGTGTCAGAAAATGGTAAGATTTGATGAATGTGTTCCATCAACTATAGAATTAATATTATTATGCCATAGATAAGTTACAACCTTTCGATGAAGTTTCCCCAAAGGTTAAGATTTATAAGTTATTCATTTCCAAATCAGTATGGGCACTTTCCACGTATTAAATTATAATCTTGAAATGTTTTAAGTCTTGAATTTTGTTTATTTTACCAGTTAGTACAGTGATCAAGGAACATATGGAACAGAGTCTGATGGCGGGATGAGAGGCTGATGACTGGGTCAGGACTGGTACACAGAAAGGAGTTGCAGCTGTCAACATGAGCCATCTTTAGTCTTCGCTGCTCCTGTCAGTTGTCACTTATGGTTATACCTGGCCAAAACAATGATTATGGATGGTCTTTTCTTGAGAGGTAAATTTACAGTAGTTTATTGAAGGTTCAAAATGACACAAATTATGCAAGGTAAAACATGTCCAAAGGAATTGAAATAATACTTCTGGTTGAGCCCATTTTCCTTGTGATTCATTGCATTTTTTGTTGGTATGGATAACAGACTTTGCGTAACTAATGCTGTGAGACTTTCTATTCAAAGAAGTTTACATATTTTTGAAACATTCTAAACATAAGTTATTGTAAATTTGTTCATGCATTTAAAATATTGTGCTATGATTTTTATTGTGTTATATTTGTTCCATCAACTATTAATATTATTATGCCATAAATGTGTTACAACCTTTCGATGAAGTTTCCCCACAGGTTAAGATTTATAAGTTATTCATTTCCAAATCAGTATGGGCACTTTCCACGTATTAAATTATAATCTTGAAATGTTTTAAGTCTCGAATTTTGTTTATTTTACAAGTTTCTACAGTGATCAAGGAACATATGGAACAGAGTCTGATGGCGGGATGAGTTGAGAGTCTGATGACTGGGTCAGGACTGGTACACAGAAAAAGAGTTGCAGCTGTCAATATGAGCCATCTTTAGTCTTCACTGCTCCTGTCAGTTGTCAACTATATACCTGGCCAAAATCATGATTATGGATGGTCTTTTCTTGAGAGGTAAATTTACAGTAGTTTATTGAAAGTTCAAAATGACACAAATTATTTTGCAAGGTAAAACATTTCCAAAGGAATTGAAATAAAACTTCTGGTTGAGCGGTTTTGAGCCCATTTTCTTTGTAATTCATTGCATTTTTTGTTGGTATGTATAACATGACTTTGCGTAACTAATACTGTGAGACTTTCTATTCAAAGAAATTTACATATTTTAGAAACATTCTAAACATTATTACAACGTCATTGTAAATTTGTTCATGCATTTAAAATATTGTGCTATGATTCTTATAGTGTTATATGATTTTTTTTTTTGAGACTTGATAGGTTATGAAAAAATGTCTGAAGATATTTTCATCAACTCATACTCTGTTTATTGTTTTTTCTACATCAGAATACAGCACATCCAGTACCGGAATGGTCTACAGTGATGTTCCATTCCTTATTTCCTTGCCAAGTCACTGTATCATGCACCATGGAGGTAGAAATAGTATTTGACTCAGTTTTTTAATAGTCTAACTTCACAATTGAGGCTTAGACTCGCATCTTCATGATGTGCCTTTGTATTGCACAACTATTCTAAACAAATGTCTTCTAAGGTTTAATTTTTTCTCAAGTCTAAATAAACAAAACGTTCTGTACAGAAACCAATATTTAAAAATCAAGCAAGCCATTTATAAATTGCAACTGAAATCTTACACAATGCTTGACTTATTTGAAGGTTATCATCATCAAGTGTAATGAACAATCATTGTTCATCCACCGATACGTAATGAGAATCCAAATTTATTTGAAATCCTTTGAACATTTCTAATAATTATACCTTAATAATGTCAACTTGAACACCATAGCTTGTGTGAAATTGTGATTTATGATGAATCAATAAAGAATAAGTTTTCATTAAACAGTAAATTAGCTTTTAATAGTGAATGGCTTTATACTTAAAATAGTTGTGTGTGTATTTCAAAGCCTCTTATCGAGATCTGCATCCAAGATGAAAGGGAACTCACAAAATTTATGCTATTGCATTAAATGACAATATTAAACCTCTGCCCTTTCAAATATATGGCGACGTCGTCAATTTACACACCGCCCTCTTGTGACAAATATTGTTTCATAAAATCGTAACCCTTGTTATGGAAATAAACATAAAATCTTGCACTATTCTGGTTCAAACCGGCAGTTGAAGTTTTATATTGAATAAAACTCCTGAACCAGGCAATATAAAATTTGTTAGTAACAAAAACACGTTTTTTTCATCATGACGTCATCGGGTGTCAAGTTACAGTAATTCAAAGCTTAGTACTTAAAAAATCATATCTCCTGAACCGCACGTCATAAAGTTGTATTGTTTGTTTTGTCATGTAGCTTACAGCACTTGTGACATTTTGTTCATACGGAAGACCCAACCCTGACCTTTACTTCCGGTCCAAACAGAAAGCTCAAAAATTTAAATAATCATATCTCCTGAATCATATGTCATAAAGTCTTAATCTTTGTGCTGCTTGCTAGGTTAAAACACATTGTGACATTTTATTTGAAGCATGACCCCACTTTGACCTTCCCTTTCGGTCAAAACAGGAAGTTCTAACTTTAATCTTTACGAAACTCAGGTCTCTGTTCAAAGTTCTCTTTGTCAGTCTTTAAAACAGCCGTCCATGCAAACCTCGCTAACAATCAATTAACGTCAGGCTTTTAATCGTGTGCTTTTTTATAGACTTTTGCTAAAGTGTGTAGCTTGTTAGGCACCCCACAAAACAGTAATGGCACCAAATTCCACTCAATGCAATAGCTCTCGCGTTGACTACAACACTGACCCCATTGATAGCCGAACACCTCGTGTTTGTTTGGACAAACACTTGCGCTCTAGTTTTTTTTTTTTTTTTTTTTTTTTTTTTTTTTTTTTTTAGTTTTTATTCTTCTTCTCAGAGTTTTTTGTCCGCAGGCAAATGCATAGTTGTTAAACTTACATGATCTTGAAACTTTACATGTAGGTATATATTAACTTGTAGATGATTCTAAAAGTTGTGCCGTCATGATGACGTCATCGGGTGTCAAATTACAAGCAAATTTAGGTTCAAAAAGTGACGTCATGCCAATGCTTGTATGTCTCTGAATATTTTAGCCACATTTTTTATATTTGGGCATATGATAGATCTAGACACGGGCAATCTTTAAAAAGTTAACACCAAAATCGTATGACCTTTACTTCCGGGTCGTTACCCTGGGTCGAAGTTTGCCTTTGGGTTTTTTTCTTGAAAAACATCACTTTCGGGCTTATTTACGGCATAACTCAAGATTGAAATTGAATTGAACATTGAAACTCATCAGAAATTTGAACCTCAATATCAAGACGACACAAACTTGATGATGTCATGATGACGTCATCAGGTTTGGAATTACAATAAATCAAAGTTTAATATTTGTAAAAAATCATAACTCGTGAACCGCATGTTGGATTTTTACAATCGACACATCATCGGACAGGTCGTTAAAAGTTCAACAAACCGTACACAAAACTTGACCCCATTTGACCTTAACTTCCGGTTCAAATCGGAAGTTGAAAATTTCAAGAATTCATATCTCAAAAACTACCCATTATTTTAGTTTATTTTTTGTACCACAGTGTAGAACGTTAAGCCTGCTCAAACTTTTGCACTGAGATGACAATATTTTGACCGTTACATCAGGTCGAAAAAGGCGCACGTTTAAGTTGACCCACCGTGACAACGCACGATAGTGAAACTGAAAGAACACAGGTAGACATACGAACGTGCGCCTACACATTGCATGCATTGAAGGCTGTGCGTGTTTCTGTGCCCGTCGTTTGGACATGTACAGTTAGTTCATCGTACTTTTAACAATGGCGGCACAACACTGCAGAAATGAGTTTATCTCAACCTGTGCTATGTTTGGCGTCAAATTGTTCCCTCTTCGCCCTTCAGGTGGCTTGATGGTGATTATGGAATTGAAGACTTAGTTTCACTGAGATGTCCACCTGCTTCAGTGATTCGTATCACTTTTCTTATATGAGAAAATTCAAGCAGAAAAAGGATTAACATTTGTTATGTTTTGACCATACACCGAATGAAATGAACGGACGTGACATCAGCTTGTCAAGGGCGATTCAGACCGGCACTCACGGCAGTGTTTATCGGCGCGACACGGTGAATACAACGGTAAGCTTGGTTTCAGCATAATCTCTTTTCAAAATGAATGTGTCAAGTAGTGACGTTTTTAAAACTAAGGGTCGTTTAATGATCATGGAGGAGGAAGAATTGGGCAATGGGGGATTGGTATGATTGTTGGCTCTGTCAATAGTGTCAGAAAATGGTAAGATTTGATGAATGTGTTCCATCAACTATAAAATTAATATTATTATGCCATAGATAAGTTACAACCTTTCGATGAAGTTTCCCCAAAGGTTAAGATTTTTAAGTTATTCATTTCCAAATCAGTATGGGCACTTTCCACGTATTAAATTATAATCTTGAAATGTTTTAAGTCTCGAATTTTGTTTATTTTACCAGTTAGTACAGTGTTCAAGGAACATATGGAACAGAGTCTGATGGCGGGACGAGAGGCTGATGACTGGGTCAGGACTGGTACACAGAAAGGAGTTGCAGCTGTTAACATGAGCCATCTTTAGTATTCACTGCTCCTGTCAGTTGTCAACTATGGTTATACCTGGCCAAAACAATGATTATGGATGGTCTTTTCTTGAGAGGTAAATTTACAGTAGTTTATTGAAGGTTCAAAATGACACAAATTATGCAAGGTAAAACATGTCCAATGGAATTGAAATAATACTTCTGGTTGAGCCCATTTTCCTTGTGATTCATTGCATTTTTTGTTGGTATGGATAACAGACTTTGCGTAACTAATGCTGTGAGACTTTCTATTCAAAGAAGTTTACATATTTTTGAAACATTCTAAACATAAGTTATTGTAAATTTGTTCATGCATTTAAAATATTGTGCTATGATTTTTATTGTGTTATATTTGTTCCATCAACTATTAATATTATTATGCCATAAATGTGTTACAACCTTTCGATGAAGTTTCCCCAAAGGTTAAGATTTATAAGTTATTCATTTCCAAATCAGTATGGGCACTTTCCACGTATTAAATTATAATCTTGAAATGTTTTAAGTCTCGAATTTTGTTTATTTTACAAGTTTCTACAGTGATCAAGGAACATATGGAACAGAGTCTGATGGCGGGATGAGTTGAGAGTCTGATGACTGGGTCAGGACTGGTACACAGAAAAAGAGTTGCAGCTGTCAATATGAGCCATCTTTAGTCTTCACTGCTCCTGTCAGTTGTCAACTATATACCTGGCCAAAATCATGATTATGGATGGGAGTTTTCTTGAGAGGTAAATTTACAGTAGTTTATTGAAAGTTCAAAATGACACAAATTATTTTGCACGGTAAAACATTTCCAAAGGAATTGAAATAAAACTTCTGGTTGAGCGGTTTTGAGCCCATTTTCTTTGTAATTCATTGCATTTTTTGTTGGTATGGATAACATGACTTTGCGTAACTAATACTGTGAGACTTTCTTTTCAAAGAAATTTACATATTTTAGAAACATTCTAAACATTATTACAACGTCATTGTAAATTTGTTCATGCATTTAAAATATTGTGCTATGATTCTTATAGTGTTATATGATTTTTTTTTTGAGACTTGATAGGTTATGAAAAAATGTCTGAAGATATTTTCATCAACTCATACTCTGTTTATTGTTTTTTCTACATCAGAATACAGCACATCCAGTACCGGAATGGTCTACAGTGATGTTCCATTCCTTATTTCCTTGCCAAGTCACTGTATCATGCACCATGGAGGTAGAAATAGTATTTGACTCAGTTTTTTAATAGTCTAACTTCACAATTGAGGCTTAGACTCGCATCTTCATGATGTGCCTTTGTATTGCACAACTATTCTAAACAAATGTCTTCTAAGGTTTAATTTTTTCTCAAGTCTAAATAAACAAAACGTTCTGTACAGAAACCAATATTTAAAAATCAAGCAAGCCATTTATAAATTGCAACTGAAATCTTACACAATGCTTGACTTATTTGAAGGTTATCATCATCAAGTGTAATGAACAATCATTGTTCATCCACCGATACGTAATGAGAATCCAAATTTATTTGAAATCCTTTGAACATTTCTAATAATTATACCTTAATAATGTCAACTTGAACACCATAGCTTGTGTGAACTTGTGATTTATGATGAATCAATAAAGAATAAGTTTTCATTAAACAATAAATTAGCTTTTAATAGTGAATGGCTTTATACTTAAAATAGTTGTGTGTGTATTTCAAAGCCCCTTATCGAGATCTGCATCCAAGACGAAAGGGAACTCACAAAATTTATGCTATTGTATTAAATGACAAAATTAAACCTCTGCCCTTTCAAATATATGGCGACGTCGTCAATTTACACACCGCCCTCTTGTGACAAATATTGTTTCATAAAATCGTAACCCTTGTAATGGAAATAAACATGAAATCTTGCACTATTCTGGTTCAAACCGGCAGTTGAAGTTTTATATTGAATAAAACTCCTGAACCAGGCAATATAAAAATTTTTAGTAACAAAAACACGTTTTTTTCATCATGACGTCATCGGGTGTCAAGTTACAGTAATTCAAAGCTTAGTACTTAAAAAATCATATCTCCTGAACCGCACGTCATAAAGTTGTATTGTTTGTTTTGTCATGTAGCTTACAGCACTTGTGACATTTTGTTCATACGGAAGACCAACCCTGACCTTTACTTCCGGTCCAAACAGAAAGCTCAAAAATTTAAATAATCATATCTCCTGAATCATATGTCATAAAGTCTTAATCTTTGTGCTGCTTGCTAGGTTAAAACACATTGTGACATTTTATTTGAAGCATGACCCCACTTTGACCTTCCCTTTCGGTAAAAACAGGAAGTTCTAAATATACGAAACTCAGGTCTCTGTTCAAAGTTCTCTTTGTCAGTCTTTAAAACAGCCGTCCATGCAAACCTCGCTAACAATCAATTAACGTCAGGCTTTTAATCGTGTGCTTTTTTATAGACTTTTGCTAAAGTGTGTAGCTTGTTAGGCACCCCACAAAACAGTAATGGCACCAAATTCCACTCAATGCAATAGCTCTCGCGTTGACTACAACACTGACCCCATTGATAGCCGAACACCTCGTGTTTGTTTGGACAAACACTTGCGCTCTAGTTATTATTATTATTATTATTCTTTCTTTCCCTAAAATCGTATTGACTTAACCTGTGTCTCTTTAAGAAGCCATATGTCTCCCTTCAAATTATCAAAAGTAGACAAATCATATACCATATTAAAGCTTATGCTCTGACTTAAATTTTAGATGTAATAAGATTTAAATTCTTAATTAATTATTCACGTGACAGCCGTGTGAATATTTAATTAGCCAATCTGGTTATCACCATATCTCTAGAAGTACACATCCGATCCTCAAACTTTTTTCAGTTATGGACTTGTCTCGTAGTGTAGATGTCAATTCTTGCCTAAACTTTGCCATCACGTCATCATGACGTCACCTTTTTGCACGTTTTCTATTTGTGTACAAAAACCAATGGCTCTGAAAAATAATGTTTAAAACACAACTTTTCAGAATAGGTTACATTTTAGTTACTTATAATACACAAATCATGTTTAAAACAGAAATGCTTTTACTAAGAGTTATTCCAGGCCATTAAAAATAATCAAATACAACGTAGTTTTACGATAATTAACAATATATTATAAGATTGGTAAATCTGACCCCATGAAACAAACCCTGTATTGCGCAATCACGGCAATGCATTGGAGATTGCCTCGCTGTTTATTCCTATTCGAAGGTGGACCAATTGGTTTCTACGTACCCCATTGGATTTGTGCGTGAGCAACATGTTTTTCCTAGGTAAGTTAAGGTGGTTTCTTTTAAAGGCATTCGATTGGGATAAGTTACATACCATCTTGTACCTTATCAAATTTATTAGTATGAAAAACACATTTTTGTTACTGTGACGTCATCAGGTGTCAAATTACAGTAATTAAAAGCTTTAATTAGTAAATCTTTGCAGCACCATATCTCAAGAAGTACACAGCCGATTTTCAAACTTTTTTCAGTTATAGACCCCTTGAGCTTTGAAGATTAACCATGGGTTACCGTGACCCCGTGTTGACCTTTAGTTCTGGGTCAACCGGAAGTGGGACATATCTCAAGAAGTACACAACCAATTTTCAATTTCTTTTCAGTTATAGACCTTTTGAGCATTAAATATTAAACTTGGATTACCGTGACCCAATGTTGACCTTTACTTCCGGGTCAACCGGAAGTGGGACCATATCTCAAGAAGTACACACCCGATTTTCAATTTTTTTTCAGTTATAGACCCTTTGAGCATTAAATATTGAACTTGGATTACCGTGACCCAAGGTTGACCTTTACTTCCGGGTCAACCGGAAGTGGGACCATATCTCAAGAAGTACACACCCGATTTTCAATTTCTTTTCAGTTATAGACTCTTTGAGCATTAAATATTGAACTTGGATTACCGTGACCCCATGTTGACCTTTACTTCCGGGTCAACCGAAAGTGGGACCATATCTCAAGAAGTAGACACTCGATTTTTAATTTCTTTTCAGTTATAGACCCTTTGAGCATTGAAAATTGAACTTGAGTTACTGTGACCCCATGTTGACCTTTACTTCTGGGTCAACAGGAAGTGGGACCATATCTCAAGAACTGCACACTCAATTTTCAATTTCTTTTCAGTTAAAGACCCTTTGAGCATTGAAAATTTAACTTGAGTTACTGTGACCCCATGTTGACCTTTACTTCCTGCTCAACCGGAAGTTGGACCATATCTCAAGAAGTACACACTCGATTTTCAATTTCTTTCAGTTATAGACCATTTGAGCATTGAAAATTGAACTTGAGTTATTGTGACCCCATGTTGACCTTTACTTCCGGGTCAACCGGAAGTGAGACCATATCTCAAGAACTACACAACCGATTTTCAAATTTTTTCAATTATAGACTCCTTTGGCATTGGAGATTAGCCTTGGGTAACCGTGACCCCATGTTGACCTTTACTTCTGGGTCAACCGGAATTGAGGCCATATCTCAAGAACTAAACAACCGATTTGTAAACTTTTTTCAGTTATAGACTCCTAATGGGCATTGGAGATGACCTTGCTTTGACCTTTATTTCCGGTCTAAAAAGGAAGCTCAAAAATTGAGGTAATCATATGTCTTGAACCACCTGTCAAAGAGTCGCAATGTCTGTGCTGCATTGTAGCTCAACACTTGCAACATTTTATTCAAAAAGATGACCTTACTTTCACCTTTACTTCAGGTCTAAACAGGAAGCTCAAAAATTGCAAAAAAATCGTATCTTCTGAATCACATGTCATAATTGTTTTTACTGTGGAAGCAGAAGCTAAGTTATTTAATTTATGTATAGTAAACAAACAGTAAAACACGGAACAGCTCTGTGATTGTTTGTTACAATCACTTTGTCTAGTTTTTATTATTATTATTCTTTGTTTCTCCCTAAATCCCATTGCATTTGCACACGTTTTTTTGTTTAAGCCTAATATCCTAAAGCGTAAATATGAAAGAGATAGATCCTATATCAAATTAAAGCTTAGAACAGAAACTTTACTTTTAACGTATTAAATGTTAAAATTCTTAATTAATTAACCACTTAACAGTGGGGTGAATATTTAATTAGCCAACCTTGTTAACACCATATCTCCCCGAAGTTTATCCCCGATCGTCAAAAATTTTCAGTTTTAGACTTCTGGAATACTGTAGATGTGCATGCCGGCCTAAAATTACGGGCGACGTCATAATGACGTCATATATTTGCGCCTTTTTGTATCTGTGTACAAATACATAGAATAAAGTGAAAACAAATCCGACTTCCAGAAACATAATTTTTCAATAAAGCTCAAATTAATGTCCTGGATTACACGAATCTTTTTTTAAACACGAAAGATTTGATTGACAGTCAGTTTAAAAGCACCAAAACTTATTTAAACATTGTCAAAAGAAAAAAGAAAACAATTCTCAGTCGAATTTAACGCCATGAAAACTCTGCCTACAATTTGATATGTGTTTATATACGAAAAGGAGTCAATTTTCAATTCGATTTAGTCCTCGGCTCATTTATGACCCGTAATGTTGCGTTTCGTGATGTGAGTATATAGAGTCGTTCCTGCAACGACTGACACAAGTTTACGTTCACAAGAATCGAGAAGAATATTTTTCTTTATCTCAGCGTCGAGAGGAAAACCGCTCACTCAGGTCGTTATTCAGATTCAGCGTGAACGTATAGACAACGACCGCCTGGGTTTTGGCACGATCAGCGGGTGCGTTTTCTTTGCGCTGGGAAACCCGTTCGTCGGAAAACCTAAATTTTGGGGGTTCCTTGTGCAAACGCATTTTCTTCGGGAAATCACAATGTGGCACAAACCCAAATTTGGCGGGGAATGCCTGATCAGGAAATTAATATAGGGTCAGTGTTATATTTGGGGTGAAGAGCCAAAAATAACAATCAACTCATATCCCATATAAATTAACTTTATTAGCCCAACAAGAATAACATAGGCCTACTCGATCGGTATGAAAAGGCACAAAATTTGTTACAATTATGATTTTAATACAACAGCATTGACCAGACTTTACAATAAGCCTGTGCTTTTAATGTTATTTTTGTAAGCGTATAACCGTTTCTGAAACGGTTGGTTACTCGAGTAACCATCTGTTCCATGAACAAAATTTCAAGTAAAATAACCTGTTAACACAACCGAGCCATGTGATCAAAAACATTGCGTTTCCACAGCAGCCCTTTGATTTCGCATTCGACCTTGCAAAATATACGAGCATGCGCAGTCAAATTGTTGTGGAACGCCCCCTAGCGTTCGTTGTTTCTTACAAATATTGCTTCACGCACAGTAGTAATGAAATCATACAAAGACTGCAAGCCTGTAAATTGGGAGATGTGCTGTGAAAATCGTGGTCACAGTTATTACGGTCACCATTAAGCGGCACTTTTTAAGTAAATTTTTCAACGTTTATTCGATCCGTACAAATGTAAACATTTAACCGGATGATCTGTCGCTTAACAAAGTAACCGTTACAGGCTTACAAATAAGCCTGCACATTCACGGTTATTTTTTATATTTGTGTCGTCAACTTTCGCTTCGCATTCACAGAAAGTATGAACCGGGCTTAAGAGCAGTTTCATTAACACAGTTTCAAGTAAAAAACCTGTTCAAACAACTGCGCATATGTAATTTCTTCATTCTTCATTGCAGCATTTTGACTTTGTGCAATGACCCTGCAAAATATACGAGCATGCGCAGTCAAATTGTTGTCGGACGCCCCCTAGCGTTTGTTGTTTTTTACAAAATATTGCTTTACGCACAGTAGTAATGAAATTATGCAAAGACTGCAAGCCTGTAAATTGGGAATTATAATATGTGCTGTTTAAAACAGTTATTATGGTCAGCATTAAGCGGAACTTTTTAAGTAAATTTGTCAACGCTTATCCGAACCGTACAAATGTAATAAATTTGTCAACGTTTATCCGAACCGTACAAATGTAAAAATTTTACCGGATGGTCTGTCACTTAACCAAGTAACCATTACCGGTTTACGTATAAGCCTGCACATTCAAGGTTATTTTTTGAAAATGTGTAACCGTTTCTGAAACAGTTGGTGACCCGTGTTAAGCCCGGTTCATACTTCCTGCGATTGAAAATGCGAAGCGAATATTGACGCCACAACTCTGTTTTCGCTGCGCTGTGAATAATTCCTAGAGTTGAGCACAGCTCAACCGCTGCGAATTATATCGTGCGAATTTGTGTCGTCAATTTTCACTTTGCATTCGCAGAAAGTATGAACCGGGCTTAAGAGCAGTTTCATTAAAACAATTTCAAGTAAAAAAACCTGCTTACACAACCGCACATGTGATCAAAAATATTGTGTCTTCATTCTTCATTGCAGCATTTTGACGTTGCGCATTGAACCTGCGCAATCAAATTGTTGTGGAGCGCCCCCTATAGTGTCAATGTTTCTTACAAATATTGCTGCATGCACTTGTATTGAAATAACAAAGACTACGAGCCTGTAAATTGGAATGATATGTGTGTGTGTAAAAATTTAACGGGATATTGTTGGGATATTGTGCTGTGAAAATGTAGATTACGCGACACTTTTTGAGTGAACTTTTCAACTTTTATCCGAACCGTAATGTAAAAGTTTAACCGGATGATCTGTTAATTAACAGAGAACCGTCACAGGCTAATTATGTAGGCCTGTGCATTTACGGTTAATTTTTTGTCTCTGTCATAAGCAAAATTTCAAGTAAAAAAACCTGTTTACACAACCACCCATGTGATCAAACATTGTCAGTGGAAAAACCCCATATTCCAAGGCAGATTTCACGGAATGGGTACAGCGTAAAATTAGATTTGCATTGTCAAAAATTTTTAAATTCTAAACTGAATCAAGTCCTAGTCCCATTTACGACCAGAGTTGATGCGCTTTTTGCATAGTACTTATAGAGTACTTACGGTCGCTGACTTACACAAGTCTAAGTTCTTTCACTAGATTTGAGAAGAAGTTGGCATCTTTTTATTTGTTTTCTAACCGCGTTCAGGACCCCTTACTTTGTACATACTCCATTGGATTTGTACACAACCAATAGGCCTACATTAGATTCCTACGTAGGTTTAGGGTTTTCGTTAAAACGAACAAGGCATTGGATTGGGATAACTTACATACCATCGTGTACCTTATCAAAATTTATTAGTATGAAAAACATAATTTTGTTACTGTGACGTCATCGGGTGTCAAATTACGGTAATTAAAAGCTTTCATGAGTTTTCTTTGCAGCACCATATCTCAAGAAGTACACAGCCGATTTGAAGTTTTTTCCAGTAATAGACTCCTTAAGCATATGAGATTAGGTAACCGTGACCCCGAGTTAACCTTTACTTCCGGGTCAACCGCAAGTTGGACCATATCTCAAAAATTACACAACAGATTTCAAACTTTTTTTCAGTTATACACTCCTTAGGCATTAAATTTTATTTTAAAAAACCGTTACCCCATTTTGACCTCTACTTCCGGGTCAACCGGAAATGGGATCATTTCTCAAGAACTACACAACCGATTTTCCAACTTTTTCAGTTATAGACTCCTTAGGCATATGAGATTAGCCTTGGGTAACCGTGACCCCATGTTGACCTTTACTTATGGTTCAACCGGAAGTGGGACCATAGATCAAGAACTACACAACAATTTTTAAACTTTTGTTCAGTTATAGACTCCTTTGTCATTGAAGCACATAATCCAAGCAAAACAACACGGAACAGCTTTGTGTTTGTTCACAAACACTTAATGTCTAGTTTTTTACTGTGTCCGTCCTAGTTTGTCGTCTTAGTTTGTCATTTAAGTTTACATGATGGCACCAATGATGTGTGATGGTGTGGTTTTTCGTCATTTTGATATCTCTGCTGAGCAATATTGGACACATTTTTGCTACACTGACCGAGGGAAATATTGCATGTGAGTGGCCATTACAACTTACAAGAACGCATTGTGTATGGACGCAACGAACTGTTAAATCTTCGCGGGTCTTCGGCAGGCATCAATCATTACAGGTAATGCACGATCCCTTTGCAACAAACTTGATGAACTGTCTGCGAACACGAAGTATCTTAATGAAAACAGAGATTGTAGCATGATGTGTTTCAGCGAAACATGGTTTAAAGGCAGTAACATTGATACAGATATTGATGGCTTTATCTGCAAACGTATGGATAGGTCCCCCGAATCAGGAAAGTTATTGGGCGGAGGTGTGTGTATTTACATTAATCAAAGATGGTGCAACAACATCTGTGTCAAACAATGCCATTGTTCACCTGATGTTGAATATATTACTGTAGGACTTAGACCGTTCTATCTTCCGAGAGAGTTTCCCCAGATATTTTTCACCGTTGTATATATCCAGCCAAAAGCAGACAGTGCTACTGCATCTCTTATCCTTGCTCAACATGTTCAAGAACTGGAAAGGAAATCCCCAGATGCTGTCAAACTCATTATGGGTGACTTAACGAATGTGATTTAAAGCATGTGATGCCTCACTACCACCAGTATGTTAATATTTCAACTAGGGGACATCGTACCCTGGACAAATGTTATGGGAACATACCCGATGCTTATAAACCATACAGTAGAGCACCGCTCGGAAAGTCGGATCATGACATGATATATCTTCTCCCAAATATAAACAAAAACTTAAGCAAAACAAACCTGCTATAAAAAAAATCAGGAGCTTCAATCAAAACAACACGGAAACTCTACGCAGCTGTCTTGATTGTACAGACTGGGATGTTTTGGAAATGCAGTGGATCCTTTTCAGTTTGCCTATCGTGCACATCGTGGTGTGGATGATGCAATAATGACATTATTACATAACATATACGGGCACCTCGACAATTGTAAAAGCTATGTACGAACATTATTTTTTGACTTTTCCTCTGCCTTTAACACCATAAGGCCACAGTCTCTTTTGTATAAATTACAGCATTTGAAAGTTAACCCACACCTTGCCCTCTGGATTAATGATTTTTTATTGCAGCGACCACAGAAGGTCAGATTTTCAGGTGTTAGCTCTGATGTCGCATACTTAAGCACTGGAGTTCCACAGGGGTGTGTGTCATCACCTCTTTTGTTTTCATTGTTCACAAGTGACTTCAATGTTAAAAATAGTTCTTGTAGTGTGATTAAATATGCAGATGACACGGCCCTCACTGGATTAATTTCTGGCAATGATGAATCGGAGTATAGGACTGAAGCTAATCAATTTGTTGATTGGTGTGAACGAAATAACTTAGTTCTTAACGTAAATAAAACAAAAGAAATGGTTTTTAACTTTCAAAAAAGCATTCAACCTGTTCAACCTGTTAAAATTAATGACATGTCTGTTGAAGTGGTAAATGAATAAAAGTATCTGGGAACTGTAATTGATGATCAGCTGAACTGGAACTCTAATACCACGAACATTTATAAGAAGGCTAATCAACGGTTATACTTTGTCAGGAAACTGAAGTATTTTAATGTTAATACCCGGATTCTTAAACTATTTTATCAGAGTACTATTCAATCCTTGTTGACTTTTTGTGCAACCACTTGGTTTAATTCTCTTTCAGTTTTTAATAGGCAAAAGCTTGTTCGCATTACCAAACAAGCCAGTAGGATTATTGGTTCAGATAATGATGGTCTTCAGGAATTAGTTAAGAATAGACTCATGAGTAAATTCCACTGTATTCTGTCTGACAGCACACATCCTCTTTACCCACTGATTGTCCACAACAAATCTGGTAGGATCCGTCAACTAAGGCTAAAGACAAACAGGTATAAGAATTCATTTTCACCTATTGCCATCCATAATTTTAACTGTGATTTTATTAGATAACTATTGTACAATGCATCCAGCCCTGTGTACTGTCTTCTAACTGTTTTTTTTTTTTTGGGGGGGGGTCCACTACTCTTTTATGTTTTAATGTTTTTTATTAAATGTTATTGTTTTCTTTGGTATGTTTGTATATCTTGTACTATTTTTTACATTTTAATATTTTATCTGTTGCTGTACAATTGGAATTTAAATTTCATGTATTTTGTATACCTGATGAATAAAACAATTCAATTCAATTCAATTCAATTCAATTTATCTTCAAGCTGGCTTGAATCTTCGATTCTGATTGATCGATCCATAGCAACAAAGAGTGTGACATAAACCTATATTCATAAATACCTGGGACAGTTTATCCATTCTGATTGGTCGAGAGAACATCACATTGCCATGTTTAAACGTGTGATTTAAACACAGTCAGAAGTGTTTAAACATAGACTGGCAACTTTTTGTCAAAGAGGGAGCTATCAGGTTTGCGCAGAGCGCGCAATTTGGTAGGTCACTCAGTTTATTTCGCGCAAGTTCAAAACCTGCGTGCAATAAATTGAAACTTAAGCGCGCAAGTTCGAAACTTGCGCGACGCGGTGAGATTTGTTTTCAACTTTTACAGGGTTTTTTGATATTTTTAGGGGAAAGGTGATTTGAACGGAAACCTCGTCACCACACATTGATTCCCTTATTGCACGGCTCATATCACACTCTGCGTATTGCAATGTTTTAACTTCATTCACGTATTGCACTATTCTAAGTCATACCCCAAAAGTACAGCTACATAAACAATGTAAATTCAAAAGTGGCGCGTTTGACACACCCCACCCCCGTGTAAAGCGGTTCGTTATCATCCATATTTACTGCGCGTCAATTTAGCTTAACTTATTTATTATCTTTAAGCAGGCTCGATTCTTCGATTCTGACTGGTCGATCCATGGCAACAAGGACCTGTTTTGCACGGTTCATATCACACTATGCGTACTGTGCTTTTCTAGAAAAGCTAGAATTCTAGCTACGCGTATTGCGCTACTGTTGGAAATATACGTTGAATTTGAGAATGATAGGCTAACTTGTTTAATAAAAAATTTTAAAATGTCAATCCTTGGTGTACGGTATTGTTATTTACGTAAGGAAATATGTATATATATATTCTGGTGCTCACCAGTAAATAAAATTGCAGAATTTCCGCACTACAGTGGCGGCCTTCTTCAGGGCGTATACATGTTGCACTAGGAAACACCGTGAACAGACCGTTGCGACCAATGTCTACATGTCATCAAAAGACTTACAAAGACTAATGTGACATAGCGAGTACACTGACAGTCGGCTTTATTTTTGTAAATATTTGAGCACAGTTACTAATTGCCCTTTTATTAAAGTTGTATGTTGTGAAATCGATTTAAGTGACATTACCGTTTCTTTTGGAAGATTTTAACTTCAAAATTGCGGCATTCTTGTGTTGAAAAGTTGTGTGACCGCCCCACTATAACTTATAAGTCACGTGATGACATGTAAACTATGGTCGCGCAATCGGTTCACGACCTTAGATTATGGATCATATAGCATAATTATGTACACACATACATACATAAATTTACATAGTACATATACATACATACATACATACATTGCGTGAACATTGTAGTAATGATTGATGATTGGTTAATCGTAAATAGCTGCCCTAGTACATGTACATGACATCAAATCATATCCATTGGAAAAGACTGTTTCACAGCATTGGCAGAGGTCACAGTCACGTCAAGTCAATGTATTCACTGCATGATGCGTGTAACACGTACATACAACACAAGTCAGCAGGTCATTAGTGTTGATCAGTTGACGAGAGCTATCGGACGCAAAAGTATGGTGGCCCTGAAGGGACATCGCATATCGCATACGTGTGCGCATACGTATGCAATGTCGTGAACCAAATCGCGAATATGTGCGCACACGTATGCAATGTCGTGAACCAAATCGTGAATGTGTGCGCACAGTATGCAATGTCGTGAACCAAATCGCGAATGTGTGCGCACACGTATGCAATGTCGTGAACCAAATCGCGAATATGTGCGCACACGTATGCAATGTCGTGAACCAAATCGCGAATATGTGCGCACACGTATGCAATGTCGTGAACCAAATCGCGAATAATGTGCGCACACGTATGCAATGTCGTGAACCAAATCGCGAATGTGTGCGCACACGTCTGCGAATATATTTGCGATGTCGTGAATTTTATTGCATACCATGTCGCATACCTTTGGGGTGATGTCATAGTTGCGGACAATTTGTTAATTAACTAGGGAGTACGCAAGTGGCCCTGGTCCCATTTTGTATACCACAGACATTCAAGGCAGGAGCTTGGGTACCAGGCAGGTACATTGTGTGGTCCTCTAGTCTACACTACCTAGCCGCCAGGGTGCGGTGTGATGTATAGTAACGTAAAATTGGTTGGTTTATTCCGTCTTGTTTGCTTAGAAAAGAAAGGGAAATAACCTGGTGCACGAAATCAGACAGAATTGTGTCAAAACATGAATAGTTTCGAACTTTCTGATTTTTTTGTTGCCATTCTCTCCACTGAAACGTAGGTGAGAAAACGTTCGTTTATATTGGTTACAACTATAGGTAAGTTTGGTTCAATTTCTTTTTGAAACATTTTTGAAACATGTTTCCATGTATTAAATTAGGTGACCGTTATATGCTCTGTGCCTGCCTGGTCATAGACACTAATTCTGAACATCAGTGTGCTACCTCAGTAATTCATTTTTCTATACGTGAACATTAATAATTGATTCCTTAATATCAACATAAAACTTAATTGTTAACACTCAAGTTTGTCTCTTTTCCGCTATAGTATTGTTTTATAGTTTTGAGATCATGTTTTTGTTGCCAGTTGATAGTTTTCACAATAGCATAGTCTCTTTAATAGCCCAATCCTCAAATCCATCCTAGGGCATATCCCGCCTCTGCCAAATGTTATGATTACAAGAGTTGCATAACATAATGCACAATGTGTAATATCTAATTGTAATCATTTCTATATCAGAAATTGTAATATCTGTTTGTAGGTGCACCGTAAAGAATCATGGAGATCAAGAACAACCACACACCAGAGACGGAGGCAGCAGCTGACTACTTCAGGTGTGTTTTAACCGATGCCCTGAATCCTCTTTTAGATCAGGTTGAATACCAAGATCGAGCATCAAAGTTTGACAACGTGAAGGAATCTCTGAGAAGCATCACAACGTTATATAAAACGGAGCTGAATCGGACCACGCCTAGCTCTCGATCTAACTGGAATGATGCAGCTAACCGTTGCGCCTACGTATTTACGTATTTCATGCAGCACTGTCATCTAGTTCACCACTCACTTCAACAAATCCAACCTTTTATCTCGAAAAGTTGGCAAAACAAGAACAGTTTGATTGTCTGTAGCATAGGTGGTGGTCCTGGATCGGATCTTGTCGGGCTAACCAGATTCCTTAAAGACGCAGCTTTATTTCCACCCTCATTTACTTGTCTGGTTTTGGATCTGTACCCCAACTGGAAGCATACTTGGGAGTCAATCTACAATCAACTGCCGGAAACATTTGAACGTAACCTACCGTAAATGTGATCTTGTAGACACCACAGGTATGAAAGATGACATTCTTCGGTTTATTGGAAAGGCTCATATGCTTACTTTTGTGAAATCTTTCTCTGCAGTAGCAGCATTCTTACGAAAGGATCCAAGACATGGTAACCGCCTTCGAGCTATTCTTCGTGAGTTGAAAGAGGGCACTTTTGTATTGTATATTGACAATAAACACTGGGACGAATCTTTCTTAAATAATTTCGCTATACCTGCTGGTCTAGAAGTTGTCTTCAACTTTTGTGGTAAACAAACTTTGCCATTTGGTCAACATTCACATACGATTAGAGAATTCTGTCGCCACCTTGATTTCAGTCCAATGCGGAACTGCAATGTGACGATTTGGATTTTGTACAAAAATAAATCTGCTCGGAGCAGTAATCTGTCCACCGAAGCTTCTGGACGAGGGTATTCTCTCTCAACAACAAGTCAACCGTCAATAGCTGCCCTTCCCACCCACTTTGTTGTTCCTAATACAGGTAGACCATCACATCTACAGCCAAGAGCAGCTCCTAAACTGTCAACGTCAGATGCTTCTTATAAGTACACATATCAGACTGCTCAAGCCACACCAACTGTTCGTCAGACAAATGAAGTATACCAGCCAACACGTTCTAGCAGAAATCAGACAAATGAAATATACCAGCCAGCACGTTCCAGCAGAAATCAGACAAATGAAGTATACCAGCCAACACGTTCTGACAGCAATTCGGCAGGTGCATCATACGAACAAACAAGTTCGGTCAGAAATTGGTCAAATGGGCGAATTAGCGCTTGGAGTCGATTTAAGCGTTGTTTTTGTTGTACTCACACAAACGACATGGACTAAATAAAAGCCATGGGGGTGAAATATTCATGTGCCGCACACGTTTTAATAAGTCGTATATTTCAATTTTGTTTTATCTTTTCATGATCCACGTCCTCATTTCATTGAATACAAGAGATAAATGAACGTTTCACAGGCAATTCGAAAGAAGAAAAAAACCACCTTCAATAAATTACAATGGATATTATTGCACCCATAAGGGCAGAAGATAATTTGTTGAACCATTTTTTAACTACATATAAAGAAACAAAGTTGTGTTCAATTTGTATGTCTCCGGCATTCTTTATAGATTTGTTTCAGCTGCTGCGGTTAGGGAAGGCGTTTCCATGGTTATCTGAAAGAGATCCCGATACTTTTTCAATGTTAGACCTACTTGCATATTTATTTAGCAGCTTCTTTCGAGAATGCGAGTATCTTTTTCATAGGGGGGGGGGGGCATTTATCTTTACCGGTATCTGAAACTGTAACCCCTAAGACTATGATGATTTTGAAAATGTAAATATTACAAATAAGTGGTGATTTTAGCATGGAAGAAGGTTTATGCGTATAGTAAAAAAACTAAACGTATGCATTTTTTACTATGATTTTTTTTAATGTAGTGTAAGAATCGTGAAGAACAAACCAACAGTTTACAATTTGTTTTCTTCAAAACCAAAGTGGCGTACTAAAGCTGTAAAAAATAACAATGACAAAGAATACAAACTGTTTAAAAAGCGCCAATAATTAGAAGATCGATGCACAGAGGAGGAGAGCATAACATTAACCATGTAAATTTACTAACTACAAAAACGACAGTTTAGTTAGGACTTACACGAATGAATGATATTCTAAGCAAAGGTGAGTCTTGAGAGCAACTTTAAAACTTTCAACACCGTAAAAATATGACGAGAATTTTGAGAGAGTTAATTTTTGTATATTTCAGATCAAAAGGGAGCAATCAAATGCTGTGTAATTAAGCCTTTGAGATTACTAATTTATTAAATTGAGTTTTCTATTATGTCATTTTTAGTGGTGAGTCGCTGTTCATGATGTTGATTTGTGTATAGCACTACCACTATCAGGCATGATATTCGTTCTACTTTAATCTTTTTTAAGATATGTTTGCGCTCAGAAAAATCAACCAAACTGTCATATGGCCTGGAAAATTCTAAAACCCTATACCAGATGGAAATGTTGGTCAGCCTTTGTACTCAATAAAATTTCCCTACATTTTTACAAAAGCCAAATAGCATATGGGCCTGTCTGCACTAACAAACGGACATCACAAAACGTCGCATACACAATTATTATTGTTGTTATCCATGCAATAACAAAAGACTATGCCAAACAACAAACTAAAAAAAAAAAAAAATGGTCGTACATTGCAGTACTGTATTGTACCTCCAGTATTGCACATCGGGGGAAAACCCAGCCCTAGTAATAATTTTGCTGTGGGAGACATAACGCATATAATTAGCCTACATAGACCTTTCCGATGCAATGTCACAGCCTGATGTGGAAAAACATGGGAAGCCATAAATGCAAAGCAAAAACATATTTTCTTTCTAAACAAACCTCGCTGGTTGGTATGGACGGCCGAATGTTAGCAAAACATTCAATCGTGTTGACAGATGTTGTGACCAAATTCTACATTTCTGCAAAATTTCATTTAAAAAGAATACATCCCATGAGCGGATGCTTTGTTTCCGACAAATTCAACAGCATTTTTGTTTTTATTTGGCTAACATTTTTACAAACTGTGGCTATCGGTTTTTACTTTGCACTTATGGCTTCCAAAAGTTTTCTATAAACGCCAGGCTGTAACGTTGTGTTCCTCTCAGATAGAATTACTGGGGCTGGGTTTTCCCCCGATGTGCAATACTGAAGGTTACAGTACTGCGATGCATGCCCAATTGTTGTAGAGGTCGTGTTTTGGCTAGTCTTTTGTTATCATTACAATAATAACTGTGCATGCGACATTTTGTGACAAAGGTCGAGAAAAGAAAAGTCAATAATATTTGTAAATCTTAAAGGTAGGGTCATAGATTGGTAAATACTCAAAAAATAATAAATATACCATCAAAACTTACTTGGTGAGAAGCACTAGTGCAGCTGTCGATTGAGAAAGGATTCCCTTCGAAGTAATTATGGTTTTGGTAATTTTTCACCCCGAAACATTTGAATCTTAGAGACGATTTATGCATGAATCGTTTCTCAGATTTCTGAGGGTTAAATGCAAATATAAATTTGCGTGGTGTCCGTTCGTGAATGATTCAGCAAAAGATGTGTATGGCATGCAGGCTCGTGCGCGCACCGCGGGAATGTTACTTTCGTTCAAATACTATAACAATACAAGTCAACACAAAAGCTAAAAGTTTGCTGCATTGGTGGTGGGCCAGGGACTGACTTGGTGGCATTGATTTTTCTCCGAAAGAAACAAATGCTGCACAGATCGTTGCATTGCACCATTGTTGACAAGCAGAAAAAAAAATTGTACAAAAATGTATTCATGATATAGTTGAAAGTATGATTGTTATGAAAGTTCGGTTAGTAAATTCCTCAAGTCTGTCCTATTATACACAGGTTTGTCGAAGTTCGCTTCACTGATAATAGAACGACCAACGTAACTTGAGGAGATCTACCTCAAAAGTTCTGACAATTTTGTTTTTAATTGTAGATTAACATTATACTTATCTTATAACAAAAGGGGGAAGGTCAAAATTTGTGAATCTTAAAGCGAACAAGCTTGCGGGTGTATAACGAAGTGCTGGTTGGAAACCTTAAGTTTATAATGTATGTTTAAACATGGAAGTTCTATACAAGTGATTTATTAGCTGTTCCGACCTACTGTCGGAACAGGTGTTGTTTTCGTCGAGGTTTTTATTAGCTGTTCCGACGTAGTGGTCGGAACAGCTATTGTTTTGTTAAAATTTTTATTTGTTTTTATTATTATTATTATTATTATTATTATTATTCTTTGTATCTCAAAAGCCCATAGGTTTAACCAGGGCATTTTGTTAAAGCCAAAAGTCATACTTGGCTTAGTATAAAAGAGTCAAATCCTATATCATATTAAAGCTTAGGTTTTGAAGTTATAGAAAAGTGTAATTAGCTTAGATTAATTAATTAATTTACTTAGTTATAATGGCATGAATATTTAATTAGCCAATCTTTAGACCGCCATATCTCAAAAAGTATACGTCCGATCGTCAAACTTTTTTCGATTTTAGACTTCTGGAATACTGTAGATGTGCATCGCGGCATAAAATTACGGACGACGTCACAATGACGTAATTTATTGCGCGTTTTGTATCTGTGTACAAACACACAGGATAAAGTGAAAACAAATCCGCCTTCCAGAAACATAATTTTTCAATTAAGCTCAAATTAAATGTCCTAGACTACACAAATCTTTCTTAAATAAGAAAGATGTTGTTGATGGTCAATTTAAAAACATAAAAACTTATTAAAACATTGTCAGTAGAAAAAACCCGAATTCCCAGGCAAATTTTCACGGAATTGGTACGGCTTCTAATAAGGTTTCTATTCTCAAAAACTTGTACAATTCTATACTCGTTTTGAAGTCCTAGACCCATTTGTAAACCCTTTAGTTGCGTTTTTTGTAGAATATACAAAGAGTCAATCCTGTCGCCGACTTACACAAGTCTACGTTTATTCACAATCACGGCAATGCGTCGGAGATTTCTTTGATATTCGGTTCCTAACCGGTTACAGGACCCATTGCTTTGTGCACAGCCCATTCGATTTGAACATGAGCAACACATTTACATGTAATTCCTACGTAGGTTAGATATCTGTGTACAAAAAGCATTGTACACGATCGATGGACGCGAGACATGCAACTTGGTTTTTGTGTAATTTGCACGGAAAGCGACGAATTTGACGTGGCAATACCATCGTGTGATGAACATTAAGGGATTGCAAAATAAGAGAATATTAAGAATTCTTACATTTAGTATTAGAATGTCTTTATAAAATTGGGCTCCCGGGCTTTGTGAACGTGGTGTTTTCACGGTTGAAATATCCCACGTCAATGCCATTGACATTTCCCGGTACTGAAAAACAGAACGTGCTTTCAATGCTTACTTAAAAAACTGTTCTGTGGACTACACTGCACCGAATTCAACAACATTTGCAAATTTTTCTTTCCATAATAGTTAGTGATCTTTTTTTGGTCTGTTACAACAGTAGTCGCCAGACACACAGAGCCTGAAGGTCACTTCAAGGTGTGGGCTACGAATCAATTGTTTTCCAGGGGCCATGAACACATACTCCTGGAGCTGAAACATGGGGACCCCCTTACAGTCCATAAGGATTCAGGATTGGGTGTCATTCCTGGCTGGTACAAAGCACTACTTCACCAACTTTTACGAAGCAATTATGCCCAAGGACACTAGTGTCAAGACCGGAGTTTGAACCCACACCCCGATGGCTTTTAGCCACCAGAGCTCGAGTCCGACGCAATAACCACTCGGCAACGACACGCCACAAGAGATGTCAGGCATGATGGTGTAATGATTCATTATTTCCCATTAGCCATCAAATATTCGATTTTATGTATTCACCATAGCCTTGCTTAAACTTTGCTTAGTTTTGACAAGCACTACGATTAAAATTCTTAATTAATTAATTACACGGTCGTCACATGAATAATTCATTAGTCAATCTTTTTCGCACCATAATTTCAAAAAGTACACCCCCTTTTCAAACTGTTTTCATTTACAGACTTCTTGCGAATTGGAGATTAGCCTTGGGTTGACCTTATCATCCGGGTCAACCTGAAGTTCTAATATATCTCAAGATGTACGCATACGATTTTCATATTTTTTCGGTTATAGACTCATTGGGCATGAAAATTAGCCGAGTGTTATCGTGACCCTAATTTGACCCTAACTTCCGCGTCAACCGTTTTTATGCACATTTAAAGTTTAAATTCAACTCTTGTAAAAGGTCAACTGTCTTCTATGTCAAAGTCAGGCTCACAATAAAGGTCTGCAGCATTTAATCAAAGACAAACAAAATCGGAACAGCTCAGCGTTTGTTCACAAACGCCTAGTGTCTAGTTATTTTTATTATTATTATTCTTTGTTTCTCCCTAAATCCCATTGCATTTGCACACGTTTTTTGTTTAAGCCTAATATCCTAAAGCGTAAATATGAAAGAGATAGATCCTATATCAAATTGAAGCTTAGAACAGAAACTTTACTTTAAACGTATTAAATGTTAAAATTCTTAATTAATTAACCACTTAACAGTGGGGTGAATATTTAATTAGCCAACCTTGTTAACACCATATCTCCCCGAAGTTTATCCCCGATCGTCAAAATTTTTTCAGTTTTAGACTTCTGGAATACTGTAGATGTGCATGCCGGCCTAAAATTACGGGCGACGTCATAATGACGTCATATATTGCGCCTTTTTGTATCTGTGTACAAACACATAGAATAAAGTGAAAACAAATCCGACTTCCAGAAACATAATTTTTCAATAAAGCTCAAATTAATGACCTGGATTACACGAATCTTTTTTTAAACACGAAAGATTTGATTGACAGTCAGTTTAAAAGCACCAAAACTTATTTAAACATTGTCAAAAGAAAAAAGAAAACAATTCTCAGTCGAATTTAACGCCATGAAAACTCTGCCTACAATTTGATATGTGTTTATATACGAAAAGGAGTCAATTTTCAATTCGATTTAGTCCTCGGCTCATTTATGACCCGTAATGTTGCGTTTCGTGATGTGAGTATATAGAGTCGTTCCTGCAACGACTGACACAAGTTTACGTTCACAAGAATCGAGAAGAATATTTTTCTTTATCTCAGCGTCGAGAGGAAAACCGCTCACTCAGGTCGTTATTCAGATTCAGCGTGAACGTATAGACAACGACCGCCTGGGTTTTGGCACGATCAGCGGGTGCGTTTTCTTTGCGCTGGGAAAACCCGTTCGTCGGAAAACCTAAATTTTGGGGGTTCCTTGTGCAAACGCATTTTCTTCGGGAAATCACAATGTGGCACAAACCCAAATTTGGCGGGGAATGCCTGATTAGGAAATTAGGAAATTAATATAGGGTCAGTGTTATATTTGGGGTAAAGAGCCAAAAATAACAATCAACTCATATCCCATATAAATTAACTTTATTAGCCCAACAAGAATAACATAGGCCTACTCGATCGGTATGAAAAGGCACAAAATTTGTTACAATTATGATTTTAATACAACAGCATTGACCAGACTTTACAATAAGCCTGTGCTTTTAATGTTATTTTTGTAAGCGTAACCGTTTCTGAAACGGTTGGTTACTCGAGTAACCATCTGTTCCATGAACAAAATTTCAAAAAAAACCTGTTAACAAAACCGAGCCATGTTATCAAAAACATTGCGTCTCCACAGCAGCCCTTTGATTTCCCATTCGACCTTGCAAAATATACGAGCATGCGCAGTCAAATTGTTGTGGAACGCCCCCTAGCGTTCATTGTTTCTTACAAATATTGCTTCACGCACAGTAGTAATGAAATCATACAAAGACTGCAAGACTGTAAATTGGGAGATGTGCTGTAAAAATTGTGGTCACAGTTATTACGGTCAGCGTTAAGCGGCACTTTTTAAGTAAATTTTTCAACGTTTATTCGATCCGTACAAATGTAAACATTTAACCGAATGATCTGTCGCTTAACAAAGTAACCGTTACAGGCTTACGTATAAGCCTGCACATTCACGGTTATTTTTTGTAAACTCGTAACCGTTTCTGAAACAGTTGGTGACCCGTTTAAAGCTCGGTTTATACTTCCTGCCAATACAATGCGAAACAAATATTGATGACACTCTGTTTTCGCTGCGAATAATTCACAAGAGTTGAGCACAGCTCAACCGCTGCAAATTATTCGTTGCATATTTGTGTCGTCAACTTTCGCTTCGCATTCACAGAAAGTATGAACCGGGCTTAAGAGCAGTTTCATTAACGCAGTTTCAAGTAAAAAACCTGTTTAAACAACTGCGCATATGTGTCTTCATTCTTCATTGCAGCATTTTGACTTTGTGCAATGACCCTGCAAAATATACGAGCATGCGCAGTCAAATTGTTGTCGGACGCCCCCTAGCGTTTGTTGTTTTTTACAAAATATTGCTTTACGCACAGTAGTAATGAAACTATACAAAGACTGCAAGCCTGTAAATTGGGAATTATAATATGTGCTGTTTAAAACAGTTATTATGGTCAGCGTTAAGCGGAACTTTTAAAGTAAATTTTGTAACGTTTATCTGAACCATACAAATGTAATAAATTTAACCGGATGGTCTGTCACTTAACCAAGTAACCATTACCGGCTTACGTATAAGCCTGCACATTCAAGGTTATTTTTTGAAAATGTGTAACCGTTTCTGAAACAGTTGGTGACCCGTGTTAAGCCCGGTTCATACTTCCTGCGAATGAAAATGCAAAGCGAATATTGACGTCACAACTCTGTTTTCGCTGCGCTGCGAATAATTCCTAGAGTTGAGCACAGCTCAACCGCTGCGAATTATATCGTGCGAATTTGTGTCGTCAATTTTCACTTTGCATTCGCAGAAAGTATGAACCGGGCTTAAGAGCAGTTTCATTAAAACAATTTCAAGTAAAAAAACCTGCTTACACAACCGCACATGTGATCAAAAATATTGTGTCTTCATTCTTCATTGCAGCATTTTGACGTTGCGCATTGAACCTGCGCAATCAAATTGTTGTGGAGCGCCCCCTATAGTGTCAATGTTTCTTACAAATATTGCTGCATGCACTTGTATTGAAATAACAAAGACTACGAGCCTGTAAATTGGGAATGATATGTGTGTGTGTAAAAATTTAACGGGATATTGTTGGGATATTGTGCTGTGAAAATGTAGATTACGCGACACTTTTTGAGTGAACTTTTCAACGTTTATCCGAACCGTAATGTAAAAGTTTAACCGGATGATCTGTTAATTAACAGAACCGTCACAGGCTAATTATGTAGGCCTGTGCATTCACGGTTAATTTTTTGTCTCTGTCATAAGCAAAATTTCAAGTAAAAAAACCTGTTTACACAACCACCCATGTGATCAAACATTGTCGGTGGAAAAACCCCATATTCCAAGGCAGATTTTACGGAATGGGTACAGCGTAAAATTAGATTTGCATTTTCAAAAATTTTTAAAATTCTAAACTGAATCAAGTACTAGTCCCATTTACGACCAGAGTTGATGCGCTTTTTGCATAGTACTTATAGAGTACTGTAGCGGTACATAGTTCAGAGTTCACAATCCTGAGGTCACTAATCTTTATTGTATGTAGATAGATACTAGACTGCCATGACGTAATGTCTCGTTTCAGTGACTGTGAAGTTCTTGGCCTGAGTCCAAGTCACGGACGATGTTGCATAAGGATCATTCTAGGCCATGATTGGTCAGTTTGGAATGGAACGTTATTCAATGGGACCTTATATTTGCGTTGTACCAATGGGACTAGGTTTTCTATAAAGTGGGATGTCTGGGCATAGGAAGGGGAGAATCATAGAATCATAGAATCGGTGAATCGGAGTCAATAGATCAGAACAGTTGGGAACCTGGGAGAACTGTAAGGGTGTAATTGTCTGAATGATTGTAACTATTGATTGCTGTTAATTTGTGAGCATTATGAGTGAATAAAGGCGTCCGACCACTGCAGCTTGAAGACAGTCTCCGTCGTCCGTATTACTAACGTCTCGGTTTGGGTTAATGTACCCAGGGTTAGAAAGATAGGGCCCGCTTTCGGTCATAAAGACTCGGGGCTGAAACGATCCACCCCTACCCTCCCCTGTAAGCTGAAGATCATCCCCTTTACCCCTAGTCCCGTCCCGTTCCTGGTTCCGGAGTCGACGAGAAGACCTTGGTGCTGTGGCCTACCACTGCGGGAAATCAACACCACCGTGCCGACGCTACCACCGGTATCCAGTGCCGACGACGGCGACTGGAGCTGACGTCACAGTACTTACGGTCGCCGACTTACACAAGTCTAAGTTCTTTCACTAGATTTGAGAAGAAGTTGGCATCTTTTTATTTGTTTTCTAACCGCGTTCAGGACCCCTTACTTTGTACATACTCCATTAGATTTGTACACAACCAATAGGCCTACATTAGATTCTTACGTAGGTTTAGGGTTTTCGTTAAAACGAACAAGGCATTGGATTGGGATAAGTTACATACCATCGTGTACCTTATCAAAATTTATTAGTATGAAAAACATAATTTTGTTACAGTGACGTCATCGGGTGTCAAATTACGGTAAGCTTTAATGAGTTTTCTTTGCAGCACCATATCTCAAGAAGTACATAGCCGATTTCAATTTTTTTTTCCAGTAATAGACTCCTTAAGCATATGAGATTAGGTAACTGTGACCCCGAGTTAACCTTTACTTCCGGGTCAACCGCAAGTGGGACCATATCTCAAGAATTACACAACTTTTTTCAGTTATACACTCCTTAGGCATTAAATATTATTTTTGAAAAACCGTGACCCCATTTTGACCTCTCCTTCCGGGTCAACCGGAAATGGGATCATTTCTCAAGAACTACACAACCGATTTTCCAACCTTTTCAGTTATAGACTCCTTTGGTAACCGTGACCCCATGTTGACCTTTACTTATTGGTCAACCGGAAGTGGGACCATAGATCAAGAACTACACAACAATTTTTAAACTTTTGTTCAGTTATAGACTCCTTTGTCATTGAAGCACATAATCCAAGCAAAACAACACGGAACAGCTTTGTGTTTGTTCACAAACACTTAATGTCTAGTTTTAGTTTTATCCTTGCTCATTTTTAGTTCAAATGTAAATAGTGTGGTACAATCATTTGCATTGATCCCTTCAGAAATGTTGATGTTAGACTGAGACTAATGGGTATTTCCCCGAGGTCAAATGGCATTTCGCTTTGAATCATTGTGACATCAGTTACTATAATGCACAACATGCCTACGCAGTTGTAACTCGATGATTGTCGTGTTGCCTGCCTTTTCGCTCTTTATTACTTTGTCTCCGAACAAGGACAGTTGGCATGACTACTGCCAGTGCTAGTCTTTATTGACGACGCTAGTTTTTGTATTGGTTGCCGGTAGGGGGCGCAAAAATGGCTGGGTTGTTTGTTGCGACATTGGCGAATACGTTTAACAAACAAACGTCACCAATCAAGACTATCCTACTCGACTACAAGCGGCAAAGAAAGTCAGTAATACGGAAGCTTTAAAGGGACATTGAGAGAGAAAGGAAAATAAAGTCAAAATCGGGACTATCATGAGATGGCTGAGTATAAGTCATTTTATGTCTCATAAATATGACTTAATTTGCACAAGTCGTAACTTTGAATAATGCTAAACCATAATTATGATATATAAGTCACAATTATGATATATAAGTCATAATTATTACTTTCTTTCTTTTTAACGCGGCTTCCATAAAAACACAAGTTAGAGTCAAACCTAACACTGCAGTCGATTAAAAAAAGGTGTTTTTGTAAAGGCCTAAATGTATAATAATCAGAGTAAACACGTTTTCAGTACAAAATATTAATAAGCAATTGGTATATGCAAAAGACCATTATCCGCATTGATCCCATCATGACCGAGCTCAATCGGTCTTCAAGACAACTTGTGGAATATACAACCTGCATGCTATATAGGTTTTAAATGTTTTGTATCATTAATATTTGGTCTAGCAAGATCAAAACTGATTGTTGTACTCATTTCTCAAAAACTATGTATTTCAGGCAAAATATTTCAAAGGATATTTTCAATCTTGATCGTCTTTACCATGTATGTCTTAAGTTATGTGCGAAACAAAACCTAAAATGATGATTAAACCATTTGTGTTTTGTTTTGTTTTTTCTATAATATTAAAATCTTATCAATCCAGTCACGATACTAAACGAGAAAACTACTCAGGAAGCATGCACCTCGATCGAACTAATAGTCACAATGTGTGTTGCAATACATCTTTATTTTAACATAATGTTCTAACAAATTATTTCAGTGAAGAACTAATGTTATCGTCTGATTTCAAATCAATAAAGCAAATAAATTCCAGTTATGAAGCACTGTAAAATTCATTGTCGGTTGCTATGAGAATTGTGACGAGAGATTAAATATGTCCATCCCAACTTGAAATCACGTCAAACTTCACGAACTATTGGATTTATATTAGGAACGTCCATTATGTCCAAGTTAACTAATATAAAGTTTACATTGTTTGAAAAATAGATTTTGTGGCTGGGAAAGGGAGCTAAGACGAAGCAACCAAAATCGCGTCTTGCAAAAAAAAAAAAATAAAAAAAAAAAAAATACTAACAATCAATTAATACAATCAAATTACCGATCTCACTGAAAATTAATATTTTGCAACCCCAAATGAATGAAAAGCAGTCCTACGCATTCTTCGTAAAAAGTGTAATGTGTTGTGACACTCGGAGGCCGCCATAAAAATGGTTGTCATTGTTTGTAAACAAAAATAGAAACAGATGCACTAGTCTATACACTAAAAACAGTAATGAAATAGTGAGAAAATCGTGGGCCAAGCCTCGTGAATAAAATGTAAACTGGTTACCTACAGCTTGTTCTGTAAATCAAAGGTGTGTGCTCCCGGGGTCGTTAACAATCTGGGGCACTATGAACACACTTGTCCTCCAAAAACTAGCCCTATTTTGCTCAGAAGCGTAAAGCCCTTTTTCCAAGTATAACTAGCCAGTTTACTTATTACTTATTCAGGGGGTTTTAATTTTAGAGAGACTTGGCTCAAAGGTTGAACAGCTTACCTGCCAAGAATCGAAATGAAAACTTTCTAGTTGTCAGCAAGTTTTACTAATTTTATTTTAAGTATTGTTTGAAGCTTTGCATAATTTTATTTTATTTCAAGAGATCTAGATCTACTTATTCAGGGGGTTTTAATTTTAGAGAGACTTGGCTCAAAAGTTGAACAGCTTACCTGCCAAGAATCGAAATGAAAACTTACTAGTTGTCAGCAAGTTTAACTAATTTTATTTTAAGTATTGTTTGAAGCTTTGCATAATTGTATTTTATTTCAAGAGATCTAGACTGTATGAGAGACTTTTAGTATTTTTTTTAATATTTAGCATTATCATTGGTTGATATGTAGTCTTATGTGTGGTGCTCCCTTCTTTTTTGCAACGTCACAGCTGAGCTATGCGTTTTTGCCAACCCAGTCTGTACATCTTGGGATACTCGGGGCCTCCCCTACATAACATTGGTGGTCAACACTGAAAATAAGTCCGTTACTGTGCTGCTGATGTATAGTTCGAAAGGGCGTCCTCATGTGGTCGAGTAAAGATGAATCTGGCACTATTCCAACGAAGGGAAATCGTTTTCAAAAGGATTTGTTCCCCGTTATAACCGAGTTAGATTGTATATCCTCTCTTAATTTCAGTCTTGCTTTAAGTTTGTTGAGTGAACCATTAAAACTTAAATTAGAAGCTAATACCTTTTGAGACTGGAAGCGAAGGCATGCGTACGACAAACCATAGAGTAAGGTCTCTGTCCTTACTCTATGGACAAACCATGATTCAATAATGTTAGTCGTACCAAAACTGTACTAAACGTGAAAACAAACGTTCGTTCGTTCATTACTTACCTGTGGAGGGCGATGTTGATCACTGGCGGACAGTGGTGTTGCGGATGGGGTGTGTACACAAACAATCATAGATGAGAAGTTGTATACCGCGTACACTATTCCTCCATGCACCAATCAATCATGTGTATTATTTAATACCATGTGCAAATAAAATAAGAATTATTTTGGTGAAGCTTGATGTCACAAATTAAATTTTAATGCTTTTAAATTTGCACAACAATAACATGTCACGGGAAATGTTAATAACCTGTATCATTATATCTACTTGTTGTCGGATATGTTGTGAAATTTGATTTTGCAGTCTTAGTATTTTTATTATTTAAGAAATATCAAATTTTCCTTTATGCCGGTTAACTCCTCGAGTTGGGCTACATCTAGCAGCTTAAGATATCAAGGGCCTTTTTCAGGATACTCGCTGCTCTAAAGCGCCCCTTCTGTAGAACTGAGTCCTCACAGTTGTGCATATCGATCTAGTTGTTTCTCCAGTGTTTTGGGATGGTGCCAAGTGATCGAACCACCACAGGGACTATTTTCACTTTCACCTGCTAAGAAGCTGGCCTAACCAGATCTTAGTACTTCTAGATATTTTCCACCCCCTTCGAATTTACCCTTATCATTATTACTCAATCAAAAGTTTTAACTAAAACACGTGGACAACAAAGACTAGTATCAACACTTTATGTGACTCATATAAATGAAATAAACCTGCGAAAATTTAAGCGCAATCGGTTATCAGAGTCACGAGAAAATAGTGGAAAATTGTTTCACTGTGTAAGAACACGGAATCTCAAAAACTATAGGATTTCAGTCAAAAATGTTTCAAGGGATGTTTCAAGTTTTCCACCTTCTTTATACCATGTAAGTTATGTGCAAATCTGTGAACATTTATATGTTCAATCTTACTAGTGTTGTACACACCCTTTTTAAAAACAACGAACTGTAAAGACGCACACTTTTGTAAGATCATGTAAACAATCTACGATTATAGTGAGCACCTCCAAATAATGATTTAAAGGATTATTTCGCACTGTTTTATTGTTAAACAGTTCAAAAGTTTTATTAATGCAGAGTTGCGATCGATACGTCGATTTACATATGCAATATTAATACAGAGGAGGGCGTTGGTGTAATTGAATATGTTTGGTGTTTTAGGTTATTGATTCTTTGTCAAATTCTCCCATCTGTACTTTTTATTTTGTTCAATTTACCTTGTATGTTTTGGACGCGTGGTGGCGTCTGCCACGACACTGTCGTCTTGCTGTCGCCAATAACAGTGACGTCACCAGTCTAGCTGACAGACGGATCACCGTCCTAGAGCAATGGTTTAGGAAATAGGGCAACATTCATATTTTCATTATTCGTATCAAATTTATTGTACGTTTTTTGTTTCTTTGTGAGTTACTTTAGAAATACATTTCCAATTACTCATGAACATTAATTTCGTGTTAGTCTTTATTTTGATTGAGAATAATGTGAAAAGTAGAGCGCGGAGAGATAAGTTGAGGATTAATTACGCTAACAGTGGCAGTCTTCATGTCGCCAAATTTACTGGTCACACATCACACAGCATTGAATGAACAGTGCATGCTTGCTATGAATGCTGCGTGCATCGTCTGTGTACATTTCACTGCTAGGCTGAAGTATGTGTATTTTGCATGAATGAGTCACAGTCGACGGGCTTAACACACATTCGAATGCCGAACAACCCCCAGATATCCCAAGGTTTTTAGTTTATACCAAACTACAAATGGTCTACATGAACTGAAGACTACATTAGAATATCGTTGTTAAAGTTTCCAGATGTAAGTGGTGAGTGTAGTTTCTTTTGATTTATTTATCGAATAAATTCTTGTGATTTCCATTTTTTGTGTGGGTCCCCAAAACAGCGTAGGTTAAAATATGGCTGCCGTGATGTTGATTTTGTATCCAAATGAACACTTTCTTCTGGCATTGTTGCCATTATGCTACAATATCCAGGCATTTCTTGAAGCACTGTGTGTCCAAGTTATAATAATATTATGGATCTAGGTGTACATGTCCATGCATACATCATGCCTCCATGCATACATGTATTTGGATTCATGTATTTGTACCTCAAGTCGGCAATAAACAAAGTTACAAAACAATGTATTCATCTTAATATTCACTCGGTCACTCACTTGACTGTCACTGTCACTGTCAGTGTCATCATTATCATTTAAAAACGGTACCTACTCTACGAATACACACACAGCACAGAAATACCACACAGTGTAGAATCAGTTACAGATACGTAGTCACATTGTCTACATTTACATAGGGCCCATCCTTTTCCAATCAATTGACAATCAGAAATCAATGTCTGAATGCTTTACTAAGGGAAGGGTAGTGACACGGTCTTAACCGGCCGTTTAAAACCTTGCAGGTCCTTTATTACACGGCCATGACCCTGCCGGTTTTAAATGGCCTGTTAAGACCGCGTCACTACCATGACTACCCTTTTATTCCCTTAGTAAAGCATTTGCGACATTGATTTCTGATTGTCAATCGATTGGAAAAGGATGGGCCCTGTTTCGCGAAGGATATACATGCCACGCTCAACAGTTGTGCGTACACGCGCGTCAGAACACTAACAATTTGTAACAGTATGTGTTGATTGCGTTTCGCGTAAATTAGCGCCTGCGTATAACCTTGCGCGCCACAGGTGTGTTTAAACACTTCTAGCCATGCATTATCATCTGTTTAAACACGGCCACGTGACACGCTCTCCACCAATCAGAATGGATAAACTCTCCGAGGTATTTATGAATATGTTCTAAGAAGTAGCATTAACATTAGCTGGGTATTAAACTATTAATATGTTGACTTAGTCTTAGAAGTAAAACCTTAGCTGATATGGCAGATCCTAGCCAGGTAGGACTTCTCCGTTGCATACAACGTGATGAAGTCCAGGGTATAAAGGTCCTGTACCATTGCGAAAAAGTTGATTATCAAAATATGTTCATAATTATACCTGATGGAATAAGCTGCAACTTCAATCACATATTTTTTATGTTTGGAATTCCATGCCTGCTGGGTTCAGAATTGTTAATTTTATCCTTTAGTGACCTTATTTTTGAAAATAAAATGAAAATTGACGTCTCAGTTGTAACTTTCTGTACTGACTCTGTTATGTTCTATCCCTAAATGACACAGACATAATGTATGCAGTAGTACGTTTCTAAACATTTATTGTCCAAACTTCATTGCTCCAATCTAGAACTAACTCCATTAATCATTCTAATCACAACTAAACTTGTTTAATACATGAGAAGTGAATAGCGCACGTGCAAAGTGGCAGACGCGACTTAAAGTGACTACGCTATAGACTACTATGTAAAAAGTTGCGCACACGGGTGCCAACAATACTAAATAGCAAGTTCGTCACGTTCGTTCGTGCCTCAAGCTCAGTATGCATTGGTATCGATTCTTTAAAATAATTTGAGTAATAACACCAAGTCTGGTATTGACACAATGACTTTGTATAACAAAATAATAGAGTATCGACTTTCGATACCAAACTAACACTAATCAAATGTTTTGCCCTGGTTGATGAAAAGTCGATTGGAGTTGCTACGCATTTCGTGCGTGCGCACAAAAGCTCACATGTCAATCGGTAACAACGGAAGCCTGGATCTTCTTTTTTTTTATGGAATAATGTCACCTTGAGATATAATTGTTGTTTGTCAACCCTTCAAAAGTATAGTTATGGACATGAAGAATTTTCTTAAATCAGGTTAAAAAAAACACCAAAAAATAGTAGTTGAAATTTTGTTTGCATTGTAGAGAAGCTTTATACCCAGGAGTCAAGACGTCAGTGCAGTGCAACGGACACTGACGTCCTACAAGGGCTAGGCAGATCCTTAGTGTAGTACTAATACTAATTGGCATGATTTGTAGCCCCAAAATAGTGCCAATACGTTGGACTCCCTCAGCTTCTTGGCCCTATGCCCACTACTCCTACGTAGAACTAGACTCCGCTATCGTCTCCGAAAACCTCATAGTCATAGGCCATCATGTACAAAATCCTGTTTGAAACTTTTAGCCCTTCAAGTTTATGCACAGGTCTGCAGTTTAAGCTTGGGCGATAGTGCTTTTTTTCATCCACGATATAATATATCGTCAAAAATATATTGCGATATTCGATGATATGGCGATTAATTCGTGACGTCAACAAAAAATCAACCCTTCAAGCGCCAACAACCACAGAAACAGTCTCACAAAGTGCAGCGCATGCGCCTTGTAAACAAGAAACATAGTGGCAACCGACCGTGGGAGAGAATCCTACAGCTGGCCTACCTAAGCCTACATGTAATTCACATTATCACAGAGGATTGCCGACCGAAACCGCAGTAATGTTCTCGTTTGAAACCGGATCTCGCAAAAATTAGGCTCTATGAGTTCTTTGTTCTCACAGTGAACACAGCGTGGGTCAAAAAAATCAACTCCGAGTGTTTTTCTTTAAAAAAAAAAACGATAAATTCTCACTGTAATTCAGAATCCCTAATCGACATTGTATTTTGGCAACAAATATGGCTGCTTCCAATAGTAATCAATGGTATGCTGCACGCGATATGCGATGACCACCGTAAGCTTGGGCGATATCGCTTTTTTTGATCCACGATGTATCGTCGACATTATATCGTTCCAATGAGCTATTCTTCGGGTTTTACTCTAAACCTATGGGATGAAAACCTGGGCCTATTACTTACACACATTTAATGTGTTAGGCCCCCCAAAAAAGGGTTCTGTTTCCGGTCCCCCGACCGACCCTAGTTTTAACGCTGCGACCCTAAACTTTTTATTCGGCTTAAAAAAAAACCCAGAAAAAACGGTGAAAAAAAAGTTTAAATAAATAAATTACCTGAAAAAAAATGTCTGACTTTTACCAATTTAACATGTTTTAGGCAACATTGAAATAAAAACCAGAACATATCAAGAAAAACTTACAGATATCTCCGTGATTTGAGCCTGCGATGTCCAACGACTCGACTACGAGCGAAAAATACCCACAATTCAATGTGCATCGCGCACGTGTGTACACGGCGCTGTGTGAAGCGCATTCCAAGGATTTGTGCAAACTTAAGATTGCGCACATTTTGCAAGGTCTGGCAGATCAACTGCCAAATCTGCAGAGCGCAAACTACAGTTTGCGCGCAATTTTGCCTAACTCGCTGTGCAAATCCGTTGATTGCCCTCAACATATGAAAGATCGTCAATCATATCAGAATTTAAAAAAAACACAAAATAAAAAAACTTTCCGACCTACTGACCCTATTTTTAAATGACATGTAATCGGAAAAGAACCCTTTTTTGGGGGCCTTAACTACTGCGCATGATAGACTGTTCTATATGTGTGCATAACTAATTAGATCAGGCTACTCGCACGTATACAACACGCACGTGATAACACATGTGATAACACCCGTCTGCGTGAGACTGCCTGATTGATAAGGCTTTGATGTTGGTTTTTTCGAAGAAACCTTGTCAGATCCGATCTGTTGGGGAATCTTGCTACATGTACATTAACCCTCTTGCTGTCTGACCATTCAATACCATTCAAGTGGTTTTGAATGATAGATAAACTATGCCTGCCTGCAATATGATACCATGAGGGAATGCATGTACACAGAACACAGTTAGTTCTGTGCCCAGTTGTGCCACCGTACACAACCTTGGCAGTCGAATGGTTTCAAATGGTTGGTCAACTCACTGGAAAATGTTGCCAAGAGTCACTGACAGTAGGAGGGTTAAAGCTAAGAAACATTAAATGCTAGATGGTTTTCAGAACAATGCGATAGCATGAGAGTAAACGCCCTCTATTGATGAAATGTACCAGTGCATTACACGATAGCATACAAAACCAGTTACAAATGCCTTGACGGAAGACTTCAGGTGTCTGCGAATGCTCGGGGAAAAAGATTTTTCCTCCAAAATGGGCGTTCTCCACATGTGGGCTTTTGGAGGGCGGGTCGCCCTTCTTAGATTTAAGGCCACCCTGCCAAAGAATTGGCCGCCCTGCCAAAAATTGACAAATCGTTGCACTTGCAACTTCGATCCAAGCACGGAACACTGGTTATAAGCTCCCTTCACCACAGTATATTTTTGCCAGGTGCTCACTCAAACGAGTAGCCATTTTGCCTAGCTCGCGAATCGTCAAACCACTGTATTGCAATCACCTTGGACCGACCGACTGGCCGTGAAACACAGCTAGCAGCAGACGGCCACGGTATACATGTATGTATCGGTTTGTACGGCTTAACATACAGTACATGTGTCGCATGCATCAATGGGGCCTAAATCAAAGCACCTGATTGGTCCGCTTCCGTAAAAGGTTATGTAATATTCATGATACTCACGGCCTGCCTATCGGACAGAACTGCATGCAGTCCGATAATTAGTCTGGCAACAAGAATCCTGCATCAATCACCCTCGGGATACATGGAAGTATAACAGGTACCAAACGCACTTTGTTGGCCTGAGCTTTATTGTCTGTAAAAGGTGATTGGTATTTGTATAACCAAATAGTGTATTTGCTAACACTAAGCGAAAAATCATTTCTTGAGTTATAATGTCAATATAACTGTTCATCTCTGTTTTTATTTGAGTGTACTATTTTTTTAAAATTATGTTGATAATTTAAGTGATTTTTAAAAATGGGATGTCTTAGCTCATTGCTGTACCAAATCAACGGAGCGTCTGTTAAGGGGGCAGGGTTCGAAATTAGCGGTCGCCCGGTCGCCAAATGCGAGTGAAAGTAGCGGCGGGCGAGTCAAAACCCTTCCTTTACTAGCCCGCCGGGCGAGTCAAATAATTGTTCCTTTTCACAATAAATGTGGGAAATGTGGGAACAGTGGTAAAATCCCAAAGAAAGCTTTTACCTAAAGCTTTTAAAATAGTTTGACAAGTCTGGATATTTGCTAGGTTTAATGTGGCCGCGATCGGAAATTGCGATCGATCATTTCGGTATACAGTCATTCGTTAAAACACTATGCACATAACCACATGGTGCTGACTGCTGATAATCCACCCGTGCACCCGGCCCCACACACAACGTTCGGTCGCCCACCGGTGGTAGTCCATGCATAGCGTATACACAACACACAGTCCACTGTTCAAAGTCCAAGCTAACCAACATTCCGCACGCTGTGATTGGCCGTTGATGGCCGTTGATAATAACCATATTCATAAGATCTTGGCTAGACTTTACCGCAGTACACGTTCACGAACGGAGTGAAGAATTGCCGCATATTGTTCTGCACGCCTGCAGATTGTGTAAAATACACAGCCTTGGATCAAGTCTAATCAAACATCAACAACTTTGCCGATAGAGGGCGATGCGGTTCAAAGTTCATTGAATTATTTCTCAATGTGCGTTGTCGACCGATCGCTGATTCATGAAGATTTTATTGCAAACGAAGTTCAAAACAACCGATTCTCAAAACATGAATCCATAAAAATGGTTGTTGATGGAAAAAGGATAACTTAGGGCAGAAATTAACGGATAAAAACGTCCCAAAACGCAATTTTGCTAACTTTACTTCCGTGTTTTGAGGTTTGTTTGTTTTTCCTTTACGTTTTCAAAATTTTATGTGTACATGTACATACATACATGCGGGCTAGTGAAAAAACCTGCGGGCGATCCACAATTTTGGTTGAATCGCCCGGCCGGCGAGTGGAAAAAAAAGTTAAGGGAAACCCCTGGGGGGGTCGGGGACCGAAACCCCCTCACAATCATTTTGATTTTTGGCATTCAGACAGATGAAGTTCACTGCCGATGACGTCAGACTGACGTGCTCCAAATAGAACAAAGAAATCTGTGGAGAACACTGATTGCAATAAACATCATTGCCGGTGCGCGCGCTAAAACTTAATACATGTACATATACCACTATCATCGCTGGTCTGCACGCAAATTCTGTTGACAGCATGGTCTGCGGAGCACAGTTCCTTGGAAATGTAAGCTTGTTTACGAAAAACTACGCATCATGTAGGCTTTTTCCCCCCCCAAAATGATACAACTTAGAATACCCTGGATGAATGAATACATTATTTTACTGTATAATGTAAGATTTTTTACTCTTTATTTTGTTTTGTTATGTTGTTTAACAAGGGTTTTCTTGCAGGGTGGTTGAATGCTGTGATGAAGTCGCAATGATTTTGCTGACATGCGCAGTTTAATTACTTTTTTTAAACCCTAAATTTTGTTTCTGAAACGGACTTTTACACATTTAACCGACCATTTTAGAAACAGTGGCACATTTACAAAAATAACCGTAAACGCACAGGCTTAGTATGTTGTCACTTACAGATGTATGTGGGCTCACATGTCGTCAATACCAAATGCAATTAATGGATAATTGGTATGCTTATTAAAACCATTGTATTACAGTCCAAATCCTTATATAGAACTCTACCTTTTGCCAAAGTGAAGGATTTAAAAGAACTGTGGCAGTATTACAAATAACAACTGCTTATTACAGGGTCAGACATTCCAATCTTATCCAAGTCCAAACAATTTGGTGTGGAGTGACATGAGAGGAAAGAGTCCACATGCTAGCAAAAATGCCTAGTTTGTAAGGGCTTTAGATTTAGACTTCACTCAGGCATGCAACTTCCCTCGGATCAGCTGATTTCCTCTTTTTTATTCTCTTTATACCATTCAAAATTGAAAAATACTGTACAAAATAATTGAAATTTTGTAATTTCCTCTTTTTTGGGAAGTTACAGTTGCATGCCTGAGACTTACAGAAAGATAGCCTTCCATTGTTTAGGCCTACACCATGGGGGTTAGTACTATCACTGCCCCTGCGGTCTGCACACATATCCAAATTTGCTTTTTAAATGTGTTTTTGTTGGCAAGACTAGTGATTCGAACAGTGGTGCCTTTTTTGTAGAGCGCACTCGCTACATGTTCAAATGAGTAAGGAACCAGACCACTGAGTTGAGCATGCAATCACACTAGCACTGGGTCTAGGCGTTTGTTGCAGCAGTAGCACTGCACACATTGATGTGTTGCACAGGCAAGTGCAGAACTGAAAAGCAAATACAAGCCGAGGAGCTTGGTGGTGGTATGAAAATCAATTCATAAGCCGCAACTAATATTCCAAAAATTAGTTTATTTTGATCACATGGTCTTGAGGTGTTAGGGACTTAAAGGACGACATTAAGGATTTCAATGACATGTGTAACGCCCTTACTTGGTTAAATACAGGATTACCAGACAGGAAAACTATAACAATTTGCCGCTATCCTGGAGACAGTTACGGAACTTCCTCAAATTAGTTGAACCAGGCTAGATTTGTTGCCAAGTCTGTTGGGTTTGTATTAAACAAGGGTGAAGTATTTCATGGGATTGAATGGACTTGTCATCGCTTCTTAACATAATACAAGTTTAATCACTATAAATGCTGATGTCATCCTTTTATAAATGTTGTTGAAGGAGTATTGCCTTGTATTTTTTTTTTGTGAGCCTCCGGCATGTTTGATTATTCTTCTATTCCAAAGAACACTGACCTTTATAAATACCCCCAAAAAGGAAATTGGCTGAATAGTATGCATGAGTGAAGTTCAGTCATTCTTAGGTCAATGGTAAGTAGATCAAGTGTAAAAATTGTTGCTGTTTTACCATATTTGCTCATCAATAAATAATTCAAACTGCTGTTTATGTTTTAATACAGAATTCAACAGATACAGTTTCCAGCATTTCTTAAGGAACTTCCACCAGGGCTGTGTGTAGAATTTGATTAAGCGAGTAATCGTGCAGACAATTGAGCACAATGTCCATGGCCAGTCTCTTCTCCTTTACCAGCCCAGTGGTGAAAAGACTCTTGGGATGGAAACAAGGTGATGAGGAAGAAAAATGGGCAGAGAAAGCTGTTGACTCATTGGTCAAAAAGCTCAAGAAAAAGAAAGGTGCCATGGAGGACTTGGAAAAGGCACTATCTCGTCCTGGAGAGGTCAGCAAATGTGTCACAATACCTCGGTCTTTGGATGGCAGGTTACAAGTCTCGCACAGGAAAGGGCTCCCTCATGTTATTTACTGTCGTGTTTGGCGGTGGCCAGACCTCCAAAGTCACCATGAGCTGAAAGCATTGGATGTCTGCGAGTATGCATTTGGCAAGAAGCAGAAAGAAGTCTGTATCAATCCATACCACTACAAGAGAGTAGAGAGTCCAGGTACCATACTTAATTTTTTTTCCATATTCAGTCTAGTTTTAAAATCTACATGAAAGTAACTGCATGATTCGGAGGCTAATGTAGGAAGAACACCAAAATGTACACTAAGCCTGAGCGATAAGCCCGCTTAAACAAATTATCTTAATTAGTGATTCAGGCCTTGAACTTAAAAGGAAAAACGGGGCAGGCTGTTTGGCCTTAACTTCATCAAAACTCCAGGGGGCACCAAGGCTAACTGAAGGGGCACCGAGGCCATAACAGTTAACCTTTTATTTCCCCAGAAACAACACTTGTACACATACAAAAGAATTTGTTTAACAGTTGACACCACTGCGCGCCATTACTTACATCAGGCATGCAACTTTTCCTCGGATCAGCTGATATCCTCTTTTTTTATTCTCAGTTTTACCATTCAAAATTGAAAAATACTGTACAAAATCTTACAAATTTTGTAATTTCCTCTTTTTTGGTGAAGTTACAGTTGCATGCCTGTTACATGTATGTGATCAAAACATTGCATCTACATCACAATATTTTGACTTTATCAGTCTGCCTGCAATTTTTTTTTTTAAATCTTACATTTATACTGTAAAATAATCTTTTCATTTGTCCAGGGTATTCTGCATGTCAGTTATCATGGTATTATAATAAAACCTAGGCCCTATCAGTTGTGTAGTTTTTATAGTAAACAAGCTAAAATTTCCTTGTTCACCTTTAAATCGAGCCAAATTTTTTGGAGGAACTGTCCATCTCCAACCTTGCTTTACAAGTCCATAAATCAACGACAACACACATATCAATCACACCAATCAAGTGCAAATGGCAAATCAGAAATGCTTGTATTTTGTAAAGGGCATCCTGGCCAACAGACAGAATTGCAGAAATTGGTGAAGAACACGGAATCGGTCCAATTGCACAGAATTTAACAGAAAAAAGAAGAAAAAAATCTGAATTCAACGGGATTCAAAATACTGGATTCAAATAGTTAAAATACAACATTCTACAAACTTGAAATCTTTCAAATTTTGGTGATAAATTCCATTATCACTGACCAATCCACAGTGTGCTACATGGACATTACTTTACAGCGCGGGTTTGGCATCATCGGTAGACTATAAAGGGAAACCACTAGCGGGCTAGCAGCGACCTCCATTGATTGCCGAGGTCAGATGCATTATTCATTTTAACAATTCCCGCACGGGATGTATGTATGTACGTATGTATACATACCTTATCCTGGGCTACATACATGAATTTTAGCTTGTGTGTTCTTTGCCAGCTTTCCCTTAGCACATGTTTAGCTTTGTGACGCATAGGGACGACAGTGCCATGAACCGTGCTGGTATCCAGCCATATAAACACAAATGAATAGAATCTTGGTACCGTACCCGCGCACACTCCGTCTGTTCCAGTGTATCTCAATGGCGACCAAACAAAAGGCTTTGTTGTCAAGAAAACTCCACAATGAAACCTTATCACCAGATCTTTGCGTGAGACAATATCCACAGGAAGGTTTTTATGAATGGGATGGACTTCTGTTTTGTAATTTTTGTGTTCATAGTTAGTATAGACACAGTTGCTGACCACATAGCTAATAAAAAGCACAAATGTAGCAAGACGGCAAAGCCTTCCGTTGCAACGCGTCAAGACACCCTTGAGTCAGCATTTTATTTAATAAAACCTCGCACTCAGAAGTGAGCTTCAAGTTGGTAGTTTTGTCATATTTATTGTGTGTTTTTTTTACCTTGAACTACATGTAACATCAATGTTATCACCAAAATTGTAAAAAAAATAACACTTGTAAAAAATGGAATTCAGAGTTTTAGAAAACAGAATTCAGTAAATTCCATCTTGGAAAATTCTAATGTCTGGGTTAAGATCAAGGCCTCTTGCATTCATTTTGTCACCGCAATTCTTTCAAAATTACTTGCCACTTGCCATATGTACACAAGTCACAACAGGTGTCTTCAAATACATTGAACTTTTCCATAGTATGCTCAAATGTATGTTGCTAATGCCACAGTTATAAATAGCCAATGAGCATCACAATCTTCAATGCAAAGCATACATTTTGTCATTAGTAAAATCTGAGATTTGTTAACAAAATATCATGTTTTCAAATGTCTTAGTTTGAACTCATGACTTCCCAATTAAAGCTAGAATCTTTAAATATATAAAATGCAACGTTGGTTCCATAATTCATCGCACTCAGTAATTCCATTCGTGCCAAGATCTGTGTTTTGTGAACACATGTTTTAGACAAAAATGGCGGCAGAGCTGACATGATGTGATTTTCTTTTGTATAGTAGACTTGAGTACTTGGCATTGTCTCTTGTAGGTCTTATCTATATGTAAATTAGAAATGGAGTTTGAAATAAAGCACACATTTTTAAACAGCGATTGCAAGTGAACCCAGTTGTAGGGTGTCTTAATTTCATGACTGTAGTTACACATAGGACGAAGATCATTATATGGATAACTAAATGTGCAAGTTCATGCACATCTGGCAGTCGACTGAATGATAAAATACTATTCAAATTATAGTTAGAACACTGTGACACAAAAGCTAAAGGCACAGTGACAATTGTTGGGAAAAGGTGATTAGCTGCCTGCTTGAAAGCTGTTTGATTAGTGTACCAATCAGCAAGAATGAATTCAAATACAATTTTTGTGTATTCAAGAATATTCAAGAATATTCCCTATTTATTCTGCCTGTTTTTTTTTTTTTTAGATCTCTTAAAACAGCTCGTTAGGGGGTGAAATTGCCCTCGGCAAGGCCAAAAAGAAGAAATTCTGTTTCCAGTTACCCAACCAACCCTAATTTTATGCTGCAACCCTATACTTTTTATTTTGCATTTAAAAAAAGAGAGGGAAAAACAAAAACAAAACGTTAAAAATAAATAAATAAATTAAAAAACCAATTGTACCTGGGAGAAAATGTCTGACTTTGTCCAAGTTAATATGTTTTAAGCAAAGTTGATATAAAAAAAAAGAACACAACAAAAATTTACCGATATCTCCGTGATTTGATTCTCGTGATTTTGTGGTGTCCTATGACTCCGAGTGAGAAATACTAGGGCCAATGATTTTCCGCGATCGCGGAAAACGGACGGAATTCGCGGAATCTGCCCTTTGAAACGGAAAACGGGATTTGAGTTTGAAGTAAATTTTGTTGTAAATAAAGTGACAAAAACGTAGGGTTTTTTCATGTTATTAAGGCCAAACCTATTGAAATTGATCAGGCAAGCTAACTTAACTCTGCATTCTTTATTAAGCTTCTTTTTCTTAAACTAAAAAAGCATCAGAAATCAGACCGTAAAAAGTTACGAGATCGTACCGTTGACTCGACCAGATGTACACATGTACATTGCAGGACGGAGGGCAAAATCATCACATTCACGGCACGATCTTTACACTTTTTTCACCCAAATTGCATTTTCTCCCTCCCTGTTATCAACAATTATACTCAAACTAGCTTACCTATGCTCTATATGAACACACACATTGATTTTTCATCTCGGAAAGGTCTAAAATCAACCATTAACTTTCAACATTTTGTCGCCAAAGCAAAAACAAAATGGCTGACAATTTGTTTCTGTGTGGAGGAGAAGAACACGGTGATGTCATATGCAATGATACTGCAGTGCAACGGCTGTTACATGTTTCTTTTTTTGTTGCAGCGATCAGTCAGTGAGTCAGTGCATTGCGTTTAAGTTTAACAAAAGTTTTTACAATCAAGCAAACAATTGAGAAAAGTTATGTTTATAATCGACTCCCTGGGCATTAACAACCTTTTATCTATTAAAGAACATGAAACGGAATTTATTTTGTCTGAAACGGAAAATCATTGGCCCTAAAATACCCACAGTTCAATGCTCAGTGCGCAGTTGTGTACACGGTGCTGCGTGTTGAGAGCATTCCACAGATTTGCACAATCTGCAGATTGCGCACAATTTTGCCAAATTGGCCACTTGGGCTGCCGAAAATGTATCTTTTTTAGAATTGTATCTGACACAATCATACCTCCATATTAACCAACAACATCTCCTGCGTACCTTATGTGAGTTAAAGTATACTATAGAGGTATTTGATTGATCTTGAAGCAGTTTTTTGTCACTCGCTGTTTTTTTTTTTGTAAATTGAATCATGTAAGTAGAGCATTTTTTTCACACTCGCCAATCGTATCAGAATTTCTTTGTTAAATGAGATAAAAAATCTGACCTACCGACCTTATTTTTGAATGGCATGTAAGTGGAAACTCAACCTTTTTTTTGGTAGGCCCAATCAAACATGTACATGTACAAGTATGTACCTGAAGTAAATGATAAGCAGGTCATGGTATTGTGAAGCATTGAACCCATGCAGTGTGAACAAGTGCATGTACTGTATATATTAAACTTACTGAACCTTTAATGATATCATGCTTGTTTAAAAGAGGTCGTTCAGACACAGTACTAAAGTCGGTTTAACTCATGGTTCAACCCAATCAAGTTCAACTCTATGTGTCTGAACGGATCTAAAGTTAGACCGAATCGGGTTGAACCCCCAAAAGTTAGACCGCCGAGCTGGAGGGTTTATCTTTAGACCGCTTCGGGTTTATCTTTTAACACTGCGTGTGGACAGAATAAAAATTACAACTTCCAGTTTATTTTACAACGGCCCACTGATCTCCGTACGCAGCCTCAATGAACACGTCGAAATGAAAGCGGAAAGCGTGCGTCTTTCGTTTGGGTTATTTTCGTTTTGCTCACCTGTTATTTAGGTCTGTTTTTATCAAGATTGATATGAACACGGTCTTGTATAATAGCGCTACATTTTCAGCCATGTCAGTTTGATTCCTGCTTGAAAATCATCACGTCAATAAACGAAATGACTGGATGGTGAATTGAGGAGTATCCAGATGTCTACAGATCACGAAAAATGCACCAGTCTCCCGACAGTTTCACACGTGTAAAATCTCAGCAACCAGGTTGCCATTTCCCCCTATTAAAACATGTCGCTCAAACTTTCCTATTGGCCAATAATATCCGTGTCCTACTCATCAACCAATAGGAGAATTCGTTAGTGTGTGCCTGGTAGAAATACCTTCACGCACGTGATCTGTATACATGCAGTCAGTACATGTGTACATCGATCCACAACGAAGTTGATTGTGAAAACAAACGTTGAAAGTCATGACCACAAAGACGTGGAAATGCCAGCAGAAATACAAGGAAGAATATCATGCAAAATGGCCGTGTATAAGGAGTTTAAACAGGGGAAATTATTGCGCATTTTGCAGTGCCGATATCCTGTGAAGAAAAAAAATGAATAGCGGACGAAACGACGCATTGTGACACTTCGGGACGATCGGATGGCATCTGGACATTGGGAAAAAACTAAATCTAAAAATGCGAGGTATCTAACACCCACTCAGTTTTAAAAATTCTGTTATAAAAAACTGACTGCAAGTTTGAAAGTTGTTAGTCAGTTGACACTATTTAGATAGGGCCATGTGTGTGCTTTTGTGAATAAACCGGATGTTGATGTGTTGGGTCACAGTGCTGTTTGACCTCTTAAACCGAAGATAAACCATATTGGGTTTAACTTCGAGCTGTCTGAACGCAAGATAGTTTTATTTTTAAGACTGCCCCCCCGCTGCTCGTAAAGTTAAACCGGTTCGGGTCTAACTTAAAATGTACGCTGTCTGAACATACCCTAAGTTAGTTACTAATGTAGCTCTCTCTTGATTTCATTGTTGATGCAGTACTGCACAGAAGGAAACTTACAGATGCATGATTGTTAGGGCTATGCTATCCTATACTTCTGTTAAAAATAATAATAATTTAAAGATATTTATTTAAATGCTTTCAATCGCAAATAAAGAATTTAATTAATTCAACCTGTAAAAGTTCAGCATATTTTATTTCTTGAAAGTAAGTTTTTAAGACAGTTGATTAATGTTTGTTATCATACGTTGAGATGACCGATTGTAAAATGATACTTGGGTATGTTTAAGTGGTTTAGCTCTTTAAATCCCCTTAGAAAACTAGCAATCATTGTGCAACCTTGAAATGCAAGAATGGATCCATAGGTTGCTCATTAGGTGGCCAGCAGTTTCCTAGAACAAGGTTGAATGTCAGTTCATTGCTGCTCTAACATGGTCAGACACAATAGTTTGCACTATTCAAGAGTCTGTTCAGTTGATGAAATTTGTGGAGATTAATATTAAGGGAGGATTTATACCCATGTGACAATCTGTTAAAGTGCTTGGAGAAAACTACATGACTACATGATGATGTACATGTCCGAAAATGTCACTTCTTTGTTTTGATTCGAGGTTGAATGATCCTGGTATAGAATACATTAATAACATACAATTTTGGTAATTTTTATTTAGCTGGTTTGCATGGGTCTCTTCAGGCCTGGACATACAAAGGGAAATACATTTTCCTTGATTCAACAGCTTTTCTATGATGAAATGTAAATTTCTATAAAGGCACCTATAGGCTAGGAGTATGGAGGCAATTCCTTCCTGTCACGGGAAAGCATGAAGTTTGTCACTTTGTAAGAAGTACTGTGTTATGTTCTTATCTCATAGGGAGTTTCAAAGATGTTTAATGACCTGCATTATTTTTAGTTATTTTAAATCTAATAAAATAATAATAATAGTGGCTTCTTATAGAGCGCACAGGTCCGTCTGGCATGACGCTCATGGCGCTGTACAAGCAAAATAAATACAAATACAGAATAAAGTACAATATAAATAGATATATATGTCTATACAGCATTAGCATATTGACTAACTTATGCGGACTTTAAGATAAACATACAGGGTAAGGAACGACTTTCAGTTCAATGAAACAGAATTACAAAGTGAACAGATATGTTTTGAGTAATTGTTTGAAAGAACTAGCAGAGGAAGCTTGGCGAAGAAGAAGAGGAAGATTGTTCTAGAGAGATGGGCCTGCGTGGGAAAAGCTGTGGTCACCTCAAGAGTGCCAGGATCGGGAAACCTGAAGTAGCAAAGAGGAAATATCTAAGGAAATTTATATGAATTACCAGACCATCATCTAAATAGGTTAATCACTTATTCCATCACATTTTCTAGAAACATTATTCTTTATCCCGCAAGGCAAATTTAACATCTTTTAAAACAAAACCATGGGTAATTTTTTCAAAGTTAAAATACAATGTTCATTTTCAACCTAATGTATTCTTGATAAAAAAGAACACACAAAACAAGAACTAAATAACAGAGCATAACAGGCTGCAGTGTTTACATGTTCATGTACATGTGTAATGAAGACAACATGATGAATATGAACAGCTGTTTAATGCTGGTTACATTAACTAATAAGAACACTCCTATTTCTTGGAAGTATACGGTAGGCCGAGTTGGAGGCTGATTTGGGTGTTCTGGCTGTGTTTTCTCCCTGCATGTGTAGAGTAGTAGGAGGGGCTTTGTATTGAACTCTAATGTTGTATTGTTAAGCAGGAAGTGAGTCATTGTCTCCACAGTAGCATAAGAGCATTGTATGTAGGTTTATTGTTGTATTGTTGACAGGTGTTGACAGTGTTTTTTGGGGTTGAACTTATTAAGCTGTCAAAACATCAGACACCAAACAGCAGTGATTAGCACACAACATTGCGTGGGTGTTGAGTTTTTAAAAACATATTATCAAATGTACAATTTACATTTATAAACTGTTTTCTACTTCTTTACAAGAACCACTAGCCTCTGGGTACAAGTACACACATGCATCCATGCAGTGTACTGAAGCTGTGAATCATCACTGAATCAAATTTGAACTATTACATTTCATACATAATGTCAATCTTTTAGAAAAATCAGTTGACAATTTGCGTTATTATCAATGAAAAGATGAAGTACATTTACAAACTCAGAATATTTTTCTTATCTTCTTTCTTTTTTCCCCCTTCTTTAAAAAAATTACTTCAACATGTGTGTACATTGTACATGCACTGAATAATTTATATTTGTTGGTCCAGTTAGTCAGGAATGCTTCCTTTTCCCATGCTAGAACATTATTGAATAGTTACTATGCATGCAACATTAACAGCAGAGTCAATTTGTACAAGGTTTACAAGACACATCCTGTTACAAAGTGCTTTGCTCCTTAGGGAGGAGGCAACTGTCTGTCAATTGTGTGACAGGAAACCATCTTACAAGTGGGATCTATTGGCCTCATTTACACTCCTAGTATATCAGACACTCTCAGGAAAGAAGATACATGTAAAAGGAAATCACCAATGACCTTTGGGAAGCACAAAATAAAGACTTTGGATGATAGATAAATGACAACAGAATCCAAGCTTAGGAAGAGCAGGAAAGCAAGTCACACTTGACCTTTTTCTGTAGTATACAAAAACTGCAGTTATTGGAATGTTTGTTTGGCTCCTTTACAAAGTAGTTGTTAACAAAACATTTCAAATGATGTAAAATTTTAATGAACAATAACCATTTGCAATAGGTCAAAATTAACATGAATTTCATCATAGCAGCTAGCATGAAAGCAACACAACAAATCTACAAACCCTCCTTGGTTTTCAGTAGCTTTTAAAAAATGATAAGGTTTTTGAGAAAAGAGATGCCAAATTAAAAGACGTGAAACTTAATTTTTATGTTTAACCAAATGGTTTTAAAATGTAAAACCTTTTTGAAACAACTATCAGATTCGTGTACTCATCATAGTGCTCTCAATACCTGCTCAAACAGTGCACAACTGGTCCTCACTGGCAACAAATTAGTAACATGTTTTGTTTTAATTTACTTGTGATGGTACATCTTTTTAAATGTGTTTTTGTTTTCTCCTCTACATGTAGCTAATAATTAGTAGGCCTATCCCAGGTATGAATCCACTCGGCTAAGGAAAATGGGCTTGTGGAAATTTCAAACCGTTATTTAACTTAAAGAAATTGGCGATGGAACATTTTGCTATAACTGAATAAAAACACTGAAAAATAACTCCTGGAACCTTAAGTGATAAAATGTACCTATGTTGGTCTTCAGATTAATCACTGGTCAATGAGAGAAACTCAATCTGGTGGAATATGTGTGTATTTGAATTCTGTATTCCTACCTCCATGGTTATATCATGTGTATCAGTGACCTCCTATTGGATCTATATTAAATGCTTCAAGTCTCTTTCTCTTGACTAATCACAATGAGTCATACACTACTCTGCACTGTGTTGGAGCCCCCCCCCCCATGATACATATAATATACCTGGATATGTTAGTGTTGGGAACAAACCTGTACTGCTATACCAAACCAGTGTAATCAAATTTGTCATAATAATTAAATGGCTCCTATGGGAATGTACATTACTGGTTGTGCACCGTCAAAATATAATTTAATGTGATACATGTAGGATGCACAAAACTTTCAAGATACAGAATCTATTAATACTTGTTTATTCAGGGAAACAAAATTCTTTATTTGGATTATATTCAACATGAGAGTAGGAGTATAACAGGAATTGTAATATGGCCTACAGTTGAGGAATAATGTCTCAGTTTAAGTTGCTGTGCTATTTATGATTTGATAGTAATACTTATTGCCTCTATGCCCCTGGTCATTGCTTTTGCACCCCTAAAATTGTCCCTGTTAAAATAGTCCATTTCTCTCATAGAGATGCTGTTCATCAATGACAAGCTGTCTTGCCCTACACAAATGAAGTATCAGGCTTTTTACTACGATACAAAACAAGTAGGCCTATCTATTCTCTTTGCATTTAGAATTCTCCTTGGATTCAGTTTCAGGTCACATAAATTTGAATACATTTAAATAAAAGTAGTTTGTTTTTTTACACTTGATTGACCAATTTATGATAAAAGGCAATAGGCTACACGTCTATAGTATAAGCTGCAATATAACAAGTGTCCTTCAACATTGTGGTTTTATTATAAAGTAAATACAACAAAGAAATGATCAAAAGTTATTGATCTAAAATAAGTTTAGAAATTTATTTGTGTATATAAAACAAGCATGGTCTTTGTTTGAATGTTTTGATACAAATAGAATGTTACAACTTTGTTTGTCAGGAAAAGCCAAAGTCTCTGTTAATATCTACAGAACCTGATCAAGGTTTACTTCAAAAGTGTCCACACTGAACGATCCGGCCCCAATAATCCGGCCACTGTGTATTGTTATTGTTTATTTTGTTATTTCAAAATGAAACATGTGTTTGAAGATTTTTAAAGATAATAAGTGTGTAAAATGACAACCTAGATTTGGTGACTTTCACAGGTTGTATACAAGTTGTAAATAAACAGATAGACATGTTTTTCTTTTATCAGGGAAAGCTTTCATATACTTTCCCTCTTTCAATTAGAGGGAATGAAATAACTTGATTTCCATATGCACTGAACAAATGGTAAATTCTTTTCACTATCTGACCCTTTTATCTCAAAGTCCCAGACATTTTTAACATCTCAACCCATTGGATTGCACAATCCAACAGTTGATTACAAAGCTAAGAGCGCCTAGCAAACACCCAATCTGACCCCTGTCACTTTATGGACCACTCATACTGGCTCGTATTTCAGACTAGCAGCCATTTTGGCACCAGTTTATAGTTTCTGTCTACCCTCTCATATTGACATATGCCCCTCCAAATACATTTGCCCTCGTTTTGCCACCACCACACTGGCACAGATTTTCACTGGTACATTCAGGCCTATTGGAAAGAAAAACAGATGTAATTATTCATAAGTTGAGGAATGTGCAGTATTTGTTGATTCAACCTTCTAAAAATTGTCACCTGTGAATGCATACATGTACAATGCAAGTTGGGTTTTTTGTAATGGAGCAGAGCATTAAGTAATTTACATGGACTTATAACAATTATTTAAGTTTTGTTGATGACAAACATAAAGAAAGTTGATAGTTATTTGACAAAGACTATTTTATGTTGTAGTCTGTTGGTTTGAATTCCTTTTTATCTACTGTATGGTACATTAGTTTTAAATTGAAGGGGGGGGGTAGTTCTCTCATGTCAAAGGTTACTTGCACAGTAGATGTGTGCTAATCAGATTTCCAGCAAATATATTTGGTTGTATCAGGTTATCAATGCTTATATCTTAACAGCTCGGTGTTTATATGCACAGAGGGTCATAGCAATGCACAATACAGACATTATGGAGTCTCACCCATACAAGCATCCCACAAATGTCATAAATTGATGCCGGGAATTTATGCCCCAGTCCTTGGCACATTTTGTTACCCAGTGCATGAACTCTTGGCAATAATTTCAGCCATAAAAATCCCAATGATGGGAGTTTACAGTATAGTGGCTAGCTTGGTGTCTATTCAATCTGTATTCGAAGAGATTATCTGGTGGTGGTCCTTGAGTTTCTTCATTATCCACATTGTGTGATTTGATGATTAAGCTTAGTGCTTTACTTTATGTCAAATAAACCTTGGAAAAGGGTGTTTCAATTCAGCAGGAGATGCTTTTACTTCTACTTTAATAAACTAGAACAATTATTTTATTATGTTGCCTCAAAACATTTTGAATTAAATGGTGTTAAAGGTTTTTTAAATGTACATGCTTAGGTCGTGTCTGGTGTTGCACCAGCAATCCGTGTACTCATCACTATGTTAAACAGGGGCTCCAAGGTCATATTCGGTTATGAGATGCACTCATTTTCCAATAGATAGAGTCCTCATGTGTGGAACATTTACAAGTCTCTAACCTTACGTTAAAATGCTGTAAAATGTCATTTTATTTTATGCTCTTTCGGAGCGAAATTTGAAACATGACGTCATCGAACATCATAAACAAATAGGTCTGTACATTCCAAAGAGGAATTTTTGCGCCAATCAAAAGGTCAATTTCAATGCAGTTTTGATTAAATATCATTAAAATTCATTAATAAACTGTGTAGATCATGTGTTTTACATGTGATGTCATCAAATTTTATTGGATTTGGACAAAAATTGTACTTGAAGTGTGTCAAACACAGTTTCATTATACACTGCTTTAACCTGCAGTTAGAGACTTGTTATTTTTTTCCCAATTTTCATACGGTCTCTATCTATTGGAAAATTAGTGGATCACAAAACTGAATTTTACCTTGGAGCCCCTCTTAAGTTACCCAGTTCCATTTGTTTGATGAAATTATCAACTGACAAATATTTGGTGATATTCTTTGAATTAATTATATTAAACCTTTCCCCATTCATCTTGATTTTTGCATTTTAATGAACATTTTGAGTATTCCGACTGTGATTCAAGTATCAAGTTTTTTTATTGAATCTCTGTATCTGAGGATGTTTACTGATCTATTTTCCTTTTGTCTTATTTCAGTTCTTCCACCGGTCTTAGTTCCACGTCACAGTGAGTCAGTTCCATCCCACAGTTTGTTGCCGTATCGCAGCCTTCCGGATCCACCCTATCCTCACAATGCCACCTACCCACAGAGCTTTCAGCAAGGCAACCAGGGACTGTCTCCTCATCACCCAGGCTCACCAGGAGGACCTCAGTTATCTCCTGCCAGTTCTAGCCCAAGCAGTCCTTATGGTGTTCCTGGTGAGATAGTCTTTACTTTGTATGGTGACTGTTATCAAAGTTGGCTATTTGTCAATTCTTTGGGAGTTGATAAAAACTGATTTTTAGGAGGACTCCTTTTATCTTAAGGAGGATCAATTGTTCTTTGTCCGTGCTTTGTTACAAAAACAAAAACATTTATTGGGATTTTCTGTAGATAGGAAAATTATTATTATAAATTTTTTAAACAAGGTTAATACAAATGAATTAAACTACTCAAACTTTGTAGTTACTAGTCTAGTTTAAAGGCACTGGACACTATTGGTAATTACTCAAAATAATTGTTAGCATAAAAACTTACTTGGTTAACAAGCAATGGAGAGCTGTTGATAGTATAAAACATTGTGAGAAACGGCTCCCTCTGAAGTAACGTAGTTTTTGAGAAAGAAGTAATTTCTCGGTAAACTATTTGAACTAATTTTGAGACCTCACGCGTGAGGTCTCGAAATCAAGCATCTGAAAGCACACAACTTCGTGTGACAAGGGTGTTTTTTCTTCCATTATTATCTCGCAACTTCGACGACCAATTGAGTTCAAATTTCCACAGGTTTGTTATTTTTTGCATATGTTGAGATACACCAAGTGAGAAAACTGGTCTTTGACAATTACCAAAGGTGTCCAGTGTCTTTAAACAAAAACTTAAACTTTAGAGGATGATTTCTCTTACGTAATTCAAACACATGGCTATTGTAGCTTGGTTTTAGCACCAGAAAGGAAATTTTATCTTAACAGGGGTGGGGGGACCCAAACCCCAGATGTTACATAGAGGCAACGGAATTAGACAGTGGTCAATATTTCCCAATGGAAATCTACATTATGTACTCAATCAGTTTCAGACAGTACTTTATGGGTTATTACTCCTTCCATTCACAAATCCATAATGCTGTCATTTGTGCCTGTGTCTGGCCTTATGGCCTGGCTGGCAAAGACTAATCCTGTCTGGACAAGTATGAAGTCAATGTGGCAGATACATTGATGATTTAATAATGCTGTTGTATGTACTGTACTAGCTGTCTGCCATAGTGATCCATCATGTCATGAATGATTGAATAAATGATTGATACACACACACTTCACTAGCACTGAGATCTCAGACATGGTTCATCAGTCTTGGGCTCCATGAGTGACTTGCCATCTTTGACAGTTTAAAGAATAGGGGTCAGGGAACTTTTGAGATTCTGTATGAACACTTTAGTTAGTCTGCTGCCCTCTAGTGTTACAGCAGTGTATTATTGTCTACAGATACTGTCATCAAGTTTATGTTAAGATTAAGAAGAAACAAATTGTTTTTGTGCAGCGGATACACCACCACCAGCATACATGTCCTCTGATGATGGAAATACCAATGATGGAACACCTATGGATACAACATCATCACAGCCTTCAAAGATCAATATCAACTTATCAGGTAACTCAATAATTCAGAATGACACTTTCATATTGGAAATTATCTTCCTTGTTGTGTTGCATCTACTGTAATTTCCTGTGTATAAGACGCGTCTTATCTGATTTTCGACAGCACAAAAACATCCCTGCGCCTTATCTACCGATGGGCCTTATCTGGTAACGCTTGAGTTCATTGTGATGATCAGTGTGTGAAATCTTACATTTTTTAGACTGTAAAATATCCTTTCTTTCATCCAGAGTAATCCGACGGGTTATAATTTTCTTAAAATCAAACCTTCACCGTTCGCTCATTGTGTAATTTAAAAAAAAGCTTTGACGAAACTTACCGAAGAACAAAGTCACTGGCCATGCTGCTGCCCACATTAATAATAATAATACCAGTGCAAACCAGCAACATACTAGTCTTTATTAACCAAGTCGTTCTTGTATGTTATCGTGTAATGCACTGTTAGATTTCGCCAACAGAGGGCGTACGTTCTTATTGTTAAAGCGTTGTAATGTAATGTAGCACACAAAAATGCCTGCTAACAAAGACTAGCAGCCCATTCATTGGGAAACATTTGTACAACGTGCTTGTTGCGTGAAAAGAAAAGCCATAAAGCTGTTTTTAGAAAAAAAATCTTAAAACAAAAAATGAACACACAAAATAGAAGCGATGTTTTACATTTGTTGTCTTACAAACACAATGACCCCCATAAGTGGTGATGTACCAACCTTTATTGGGGTTGCAAGCCTCTGTATTATGAAAACATGGTGTGTCTTATGCAGCGATGCGCCTTATCTGTTGGGGCTTGAATTTGAGGGTACTGTGCCTTATGCGCTGCACGTCTAATCCGCAGGAAATTACGGTAATCTTTAAAACGATAGCTACTGGAACATAATTTTTTTCTGCTAAAATATCAGCATGCAGAAGTGAGGGGTGTTAATGAGGGCTAAATAAAAGCTAGACAGTTGGAAGGTAGATGTACTTCTCAAAAATTATTTTGAAATAAAAGGTACAATGCTAATTTAATTTTATTAACAAAAATTCAATATTTAATTGACTTGTCAACTTTGTTTCCCTAGATGTTGATTTTCTTATATTTACCCTTGCAGATGTGCAGCCAGTGACCTACACAGAGCCCCAGTGTTGGTGCTCAGTGGCATACTATGAACTCAACAACCGTGTGGGGGAGCCCTTCCATGCTTCTAGCACCAGTGTAATTGTAGATGGCTTCACGGACCCTTCCAGTAAGACGGATCGCTTCTGTCTTGGCTTGCTCTCCAACGTCAACAGGAATTCTACCATTGAGAACACAAGGAGACACATAAGCAAAGGTAGTGTTTGATTGGCAGTACTAAATAATGTAAATAAAGGATTAAAACTGCCTCTAGCTACCGGGCAATCTCAGTGGTCTAGTTGGTAAGACATCTGTTCTAGAATGGCAAAGGTCGTGGGTTCGAATCCCTCCGAGTAATATGCCTGTGGATTTTTTTCACAGAACTCGGGAAAGTACTAAGGCCCCCAAAAAAGGGTTCTGTTTCCGATTATTGTCATTTAAAAATAGGGTCGGTAGGTCAGAAAGTTTTTTTATTTTGCATTTTTTTTTTATTCCCATATGATTGACGATACGTCCACGATCGTTCATGTGTTGAGCGCAATCAACGGATTTGCACAACGAATTAGGCAAAATTGTGCGCAATCTTCAGTTTGCGCTCTTTAGATTGGCAGTTCAAGCGGCCGTTTTTTCAAAAATGTGCGCAATTTGCAGATTGCACAAGCCCATGGAATGTGCTTCACACATTTTTTTATTTATTTATTTTTTTTTCCCCCCGTTTTTTCCCGTTCCCCCCCGTTTTTTTAAAAGGCCGAATAAAAAGTTTAGGGTCGCGGCGTAAAACTAGGGTCGGTCGGGGAACCGGAAACAGAACCCTTTTTGGGGGGGCCTAAGTATACAGTGCTTTACACACATTGGGGAAAGGGTAAAACTAAATAATATTCTTTATCCCGGTGCAAATTTAACATCTAGTAAATACAGTTATTGTCATGTTGTCCATGGACATTTACCACTAAAAGTAGTTTCTTTGTTGTGCTTGTAAAAGTGCTACATTACGTGGATCCAGTGGAATTTTAGTAGATACTCCAAATACTATCAAAGTAAAAGTAAGGATTACAGGATGAATGTGGTGACAAATCACTCAAGTACTTGTAGATAAGTTGCATCTCATTAACTCAGTGTAGACAAAATTATTGTATATTTTTTTAATATGACTTGCAGGTGTCCATTTGTACTATGTGGGTGGTGAAGTGTATGCAGAATGTCTGAGTGACAGCAGCATCTTTGTGCAGAGTCGTAACTGCAATTACCGCCACGGATTCCATCCGACCACAGTCTGTAAGATCCCGCCAGGATGCAGTCTAAAAATCTTCAACAATCAAGAATTTGCCGCTCTTCTGTCCCAGTCAGTCAACCATGGCTTTGAAGCAGTCTATGAGTTGACTAAGATGTGTACCATACGTATGAGTTTTGTTAAGGGATGGGGAGCTGAGTATCACCGTCAGGATGTAACCAGCACACCTTGTTGGATTGAGATTCATTTGAATGGCCCATTACAATGGCTTGATAAAGTCCTAACACAGATGGGCTCACCACATAATGCCATTTCGTCTGTATCATGAGCACCTAGTTCCCATGGAGAACAGGGTGTCTGTTACAGTATCTATACAAAGAGGGATGGTAAGGTTGTACTTCAGGTAGTAGCTTACTATAACAGATTCACTGCAAACTGTTAATACAAAATGTGTGCTTTATGCATGCAAAACATAGTTTGCAAATTTGAATGTTGAGAAAACCAATTCTTGACCTTAACTCATATAGAAAATTATGAGAAGAAATGTCTTGTGGGTTAAGTTTCTAACTGGATTCCCACAATGAGTAAATGCATCTACAATTGATGTGTATAAAGAATATGCCCTGAGTGGATATTAATGATGTAATCACAAACATAATTTAAGACAATCGTACAGACCATTTTTTTATCGTACGGCAAGACACATTTTTTCTGCTTAAACCAAAGAAGTATTGTTTTTAGATGATGGCAGCTTTGATTATTGTGAATTGTCAAAAATTCAATCAGATAATACAATGGCAAAGACCGAGAGCACATGTTTGAGCGAGCCACTATGAACTCAAAAAATGAAGCACCAGGCAAGACAATTATCTCACTTTTTCCATTTGTAAGTATTCTTAGATTTAGAATATTGGTGGTTACACCACCAATATTTTGTTTTTCTGCTGACCTTGGTGTTAGTTATGTAATCTTGTCATCATATCCATACGTGTGATAGACAAGCTCAACCTAACAACCTATCTACATGTAACATTGGGAAAATTGTCACTTGCTAGTTCCTATTTAAACACACACTCATTGTTTATGCCTTATGGGTCGTGTCTTTACAAAATTCCAGATCACAACTGCCCTGCAACAACACTCCAGTAAAATGGACACATGCATCTCTGCTCTGGACCATCAAGCCACTGCAATGCACCATGCAGCTCTCTTAATGAAATAATGACATTTTGTCTTGGGATTTGAAGGTGGCTTTTGTCAGTGTTTTGGGGAGCAGCGATTGTAACTAGTTAATGCATTAAGGGCAGAGCTGGATGAAATGATCCATTGGATATGTTGTAATACATCAACAACATTATTCATATCAGAAATAATTTGTTTCATCAATGAGTATGGAATTAAAATTTGCACATAGTTAATATTATTGATTTCAAGCTAATCTGTTGAAAAGTGGAAAAGTTGCGGTGTTCCAGACTACAGACAAAAAATGTCCTCTTGATCTACATGTATTTGAACTGCATACACATATTTGCTTCATGTGATCTTGTCTTGATCCTCCAGGATAAATCCTCGGCTACTTGAGATATATTTCATACTAAGTATATTTGATATCAGTAAACAGTGATTGAAATCAGCACACTGGTTCAATCACTGTTCATTGTTTTAAATCCTATGAAAATTTATTGTTATTTAAACGTGTAATGTTGCTCAAATTGCCACTGTAAAATGAGATGTTATTTTCAATTGCTGACATAATTAAAGCTTGCATGTGCCCTTGAAATACATGTTAGAAATGACAATAGCATTGCATGTTATAAAGTAACATTTCAGTTGAGTTAAGGTTTGTGTAACTGCCAAAGTTTGTTTCCTACAGAGCCCTTAAAACAACATGTTGTCTTTGTATATGATAAATACAGTTCGCCCTGTAGTAACTTCATAGAAACAAGTACTTTGTTTCTCTCCATTTTATTTATTAATAACCTTTTTTTAGGGGATTGGGAAGGGGGTTTAATAGACTAAGAACAACCTAATTTATTTTTTAGATGTAAGTTATAACTGCCAACTTTATTTGTGCATGTTTTCTGTTAAACACTATGAAACCAGTATCCAAAATGCCTCTTTTAAATTTTGATGGCATTTTATTCTCATTACACCTTGTTTTAAGATAAGTTTGCAAAATGTAGTGTATTTTACAGGTTGTTTTATTTCCTGAATGTTAATAACTGTGTTCCAGTAAAATCATTGATGTGTAACTCATTATGCCCTCCATGGATGTAACTTATTATACAAACTGTACAAAATTAATGAACATCTAAAATGTCCATGCTCACTGAAAAAAAAAGCAAAATCATTCAACAGAAGTTTTCTTAAATCTACATGGAATGCTTAATGTATGAAAGACTGCTATGATGGACTAATTCGTTAACTAATAAACTTGGATTATTTGTAATGTTAAGAATTGTTTTGCATATTTTTACTGTTGGACTGTTGTTGGAAAGTCATGTACTCCAACTCATAGGAATCACAACTGACTTAAAGAAACAAATGTTCTGCCAAATAATTGTACAGAGATTAGAATTTAGTAGGATTTCATTGTTCATGTAAATTGTAAGGTGTGTATAGATTGGATGGAAACTCAACTGGCCAAACCGCTGCAGTAAAAGGGAAATATTTTCAGATTAAATCAAATTTGAAACATGGCCAATGAGAATACTTCTCTTTGCAAATTACCTGGCATTATCGTAATATGTGATAAGGGAGGAGAACAGGTCTTTCTGTCAACACCAAGTTTCCTTGTTTCATTGAAGAAAGTTATTAGAAAAAGACTTGACTACATTTTAATATCTAGATTTCCATTAGTTTATAATAATCTACTGAATGTTGAGTTAAAGTGTTTTCAGCGAGTATATGGTTCAGCTCTCTGTATCACTCAATAATACAATATTCTCCTGAGTATAGTCAACACAGCCAGGTCATAGTGGGGATGACGATTTTAAAAGCTTAGCATAAAGTGGTTGTCCGATTGTTGTTTGTAAGCAGTTTGTCAGGTTTTTTTCTACTGCTGTATGATAAGTAGCTTAGCTCAGTCCTGAGATTGGAGCAGAAATAAAATTATGAGTAGTTTACAAAAATGAATTATTTGCTTAAAATTTGTTTTATTTGAATTGGTTTGTTTTGTTTTACCTATGCTAAAATTGCTAAATTGTCATCAGATTGGTACTTTTGTACTTTAAGAAGCAAAAAGTTTGTTTCATTCCAATAAATAACAAGTCTGCACTCTCTAAAGAATTTGACCAAGAAGTTGACTTCTTAAAAGCCTGTACACTTACAAAATCATTCACCCATATTCTGCTAGTTTCTTGCAAACTGTACCCATGCTGAGAAACGGTGATCAATGGAAAATACTTTGTCTCTAAATACTAACTTGGAATTAAAGGCATCGTACACGTTTGGTAATTGGAGCCTACTGTTTGTTCATGTTTGTTTCAAAGCTAAATAATTGTAGATATATCGCAAAAAATCTGGAGCAGTTATGTCCACGCATGAAAAAATAATTCCTAATAGGAATACACAAGCTGAGAAACGTTTCTTACAGAAACGCTTCTCAGATTCAATTTTTAGGGGATAAAAGTGATATATTTTCCCATAAACGCAGTACTTCGAAGTGAAATGTTTCTCAAAATGCATTGTACTATCCAACGTTGCTGTACATCTTGCCATGGAAGTTTTTATTGCCATTAATTTTCGGAGTCATTACCAAACTTGAACTGTGCCTTTAAGTTTGTAATGGTAGGGCCTTCTAGTAGTCTGAGTATATCCACCTGATCATTCCCCGACCCCCCCCAAGCAAGTTCTGTTTGAATGTTATTTTATTCCAGGAGAGAGTAAAACATTGATAACATAATGACATTTTAACGATAAACCTTTCATGAAACACCAATTTGTATCTAGAACATCTGTTTTTAAAGAAAATATCACCGATTGTCTTAAAAATAGACATTGAAATAAATTTACTGTCAACAAAACTGATGTAATTATTTTGTACAATCCTGTTAAGTAAACTAAGCGATATTTGTCGTTAGGTGGCGCTCTTTATACCAACCGTTAAAAATTATCGTCTGCTCATCTCTGGTGGTGAAAAGGCGCAGGTTAGGATGTAAACACCACGTACTCGTGTCGAAAAACGAACCAGTCTAATTTCGTGCAATGTGAAAGTGAGATGCGTCACCAAATGTCGAGTCGGTAACTAGACCACAAGTTTTCTTGTGAAGCAGTACTACACATGACTACAGCTGTAGCCTGGGCAACCTGTTGATAAACAGCCTTACTCTTGGGCCGTTTAAAGTACAACTGTCAAGTTCATATTGGTATGTACCTTAAGAATATATAATTCATGTAGCATGTGAGAATATTAATATTTATCCATACCTTCAATGAGAAATTGTGAGTTAATGTTCCCCCAAGCAAGTTCTGTTTGAATGCTAGTTTATTCCAGGAGAGAGTAAAATCATCCATGGTAAAACCAATTTACCTCCATGGTAAAACATTGATAACATCGTGACATTTTAACGATAAACCTTTCATGAAACACCAATTTGTATCTAGAACATTTGTTTCAAAGAAAAAATCACTGTTTGTCTTAAAAATAGACATTGGGAAATACATTTACTGTCAACAAAACTGATGTATTGAATTATTTTGTACAATCCCGTAAGTAAACTAAGCGTTATTTGTCGTTAGATGGCGCTCTTTATACGGACCGTTAAAAATTATCCAGATTTTTATCGTCTGCTCTCTGGACTCCGGTGGTGAAAAGGCGCAGGTAAGGATGTAAACACCACACGTGTCGAAAAACGAACCAGTCTAATTTTGTGCAATGATGTGTCACCAAATGTCGAGTCGGTAACTAGACCACAAGTTTTCTTGTGAAGCATGCACTGCAGCTACACATTACTACAGTAACTAGTCATGACAACCTGTTGATAAATAATCTTACTCTTGGGCTGTTTTAAAGTACAACTGTCAAGTTCATATTAAATGGTATGTACCTTAAGAATATATAATTCATGTAGCATGTGAGAATATTAATATTTATCCATACCTTCAATGAGAAATTGTGAGTTAATTTAGCCCCAAATCATCCATGACATGTTTACCTCGCCTGTTTACTGTTGAACCTGTTGAACTTCCGGGACCATAGTGGTCCCAACCATATCATGGCATATGGAGTTTTACGTGGGCGAGATTTTGTTTCGTCAATTATTTTAGTTTAACGTAGTTTATGAACATGAAAATTATATATGTTGTTGGGAATGTAATACTTAGTGATAAAAAACATTAAAGTAAAATCAATTCAACAATATAACGAAGAAAACCCAAGAATTAAACTTGACCTCAGCTTCCGGTTACTGCAAAAAATTAAGAATTTTGTGCTCACCTCCGATAACAAAACTTATGTAAACGCTTGTTTTGGATGCGCGATGATAATTGCCAGATGCTGTAATTGCAACGCGAGGCCTTTTCATTGCAGTCTATGGTTGTTGAGGCGTCAGCGTCCTCTATAAACTGTGCCAAGCGTTAATTTTACGCCGGTGTGACCTTCGCAAATCCGCGTAAGGGGTTTCTAAAAAGTTAAGAACAAATAAGCATCCTTGTCCCAGAGTTTTAATTATGTTTTAATAATAATTAACACACTATTTGTGTATTTATCATAAAAGCTAAAACTAATTTTATAAAAATTGTACTGAGTATTTTTGTTGCTCAGATTTTGTCATTAGATAATTTAAAACACAGATTTGATTTCAGGAAAAAAATATGTTCTTCGTTTGACGTGTTTTCTCGTTCCGATACGCGCGAGACTTGCACAGTCTATTCTGTTTGTTTTGTTTCCACGGTCTGTGTTACAAATCCAATACAATGCTTACATGTCTTATGATCTTCAATTACTCCTATACACAACAATTTTATTCAATAAATATTTGGATAAAGTGTTGTCGGTTGCTGCAGTTACAGACCAGTGAACGTGTGACGTAGGTAGGTAAAGACCAACATGACCAATACCTAGCCCAGGTTGGACTCTGTTGCATACAACGCGACGGAGTCCAGGATATAAAGGTCCCGTACCATTGCGAAAAAATTTATAACAACATTTTTTCATATTTTTACCTTTTTGAGGAAGCTGAAACTTGACTCACATACATGTGTCCTAAACCTTACGCCTGCTCTATTCAGAATTGCAAATTATATCCTTGGATGACATTATTGTGAAAATAAAATAAAAAATTTACGCATTCTCGGCGACAGCCTAAACTGACAAGACGTGAATGCTTCAGCGCATGTGCGTCCTCAGACACGCCCACAAATCTAACGCGGAAGTCGGTCGGGCTGCTTTGCATGCCGCGCATGCGCACATGAGCTTTAACGGTCACTTGGTACACAACTCAGACTTATTTTCGGAAATAATGTCATCCATGGATGTATTTGTTAGTTGTGAACTCATCAAAAGTGTAGTTAGGACACCAAGAATGTATGAATGGAGTTTCAGCTTCTCAAATCAGGTAAAAATATGAAAAAACATTAGCTCAAAATATGTTCGCATTGTAGAGGAGCTTTATACCCAGGACGTCAGTGCAGTGGCACTGACTGACGTCCTACCAGGGCTAGACCAATACCCTAATTTGGCAATGCTAAATTATAGTGTAAAATTCTCAATTTAATTTCTTGGTATAATTATAATAAAGAATGATAATGTTAATGTTAATCTCGATGCTTGGCTAAAAATCTTGTGTTGTTAAATGTAAAGGGACACACTGTCTCCGTTGGGCTTCAAAATAGATCCCAAAAGGACCCTTCAGGAGTAAGGTTGGACAGTCCTTAAAACTAGTAGTAGAAACCATCAAATTTTCAATTTTTGAGCATTTTTCAGAAAAAACTACCTGATCTTGGAGTTATTTCCAGTTGTATATAACTTAGTTAATTACTAAACCAAATTCAACTCTGTTTTTTGAATTAATTTTTCATGAGTATTTGACTAAAGAGACAAATTTGTATTCAGATTATGGATAAAAGCTTTAAATAATTTTGAAAGATTTTTAAATGGAGAGATTTCAATTGCAACAAAGTTGTTCCACACTCCAGAATGCACAGCTTGGGGGTGCACCCCACTAAATAAGGAGAAAACAGAGCGTCGCTCTGATTAATATTTCGTAGGCCCTCAAAATACTCTATATTAGACAGATTTGAGAGCCACATAAATGGGGTACAGTGTAAAATGTGTCAGAATGACAGCTTGGTGCACCCCAATAAGGAAACAGAGCGTCGCTCTGATTATATTTGTAGGCCCTCAAAATCTCATATTAGACAGATTTAGAGCCAAAAATGGGGTACAGTGTAAATGTTGCCCAATGTGACCTCCTCTTGAGTATTTTGGATGCATAGCCTGAAAAATGGTCCTACATTATTTGCCTAGAGGTGTAGGGACATTTTTCTAAAGATTGATGCTCCGATGTTGGAAATTTACACAAGGGTAGGGGTATTTTTATTTAGAGGGAGAATAACTCGACGGGTCTTGAGACTCCCCATATCAAATTGAGCAGAGGATAAAAGTTCAAGAGTCGATGCATAAATTTCCCGTTACTGTAAAAAGCTGTGAGACTTCTAAGTATTTATTTTTTATTTTTTTAATATTTAGTATTTTGCACTGTATGCTAGATTTACATTGGAGTTTATTTAGTGGGGTACACCCTTGGGGGGTTAGTTAGACATAAGCCTGAGGCAATATCCTGTCCAGCCAGTGCCGTGGCTCATGAGGCTAGCAAGGCATAAACCCTGCGACATGGCTAGAAGTAGCTACATTTAGCTGGGAGCTTATTATATTTATAAACATAGGGGTAGGGAGCCTACCCCTATTTGTTGTTAAGGGTTTTAGTAAGACACCTAGCTGTTACAATGCTTGGAAATCTATCAGTACATACTTTTTCCCCTCGTTTGTACACTTTACATGTAATTGTTTTGATATTGAACTGAAAGACAGTTTACTTTAGCATTCAACATGGACTGTATAGAGGGGTGCAGTTGGGGGTGTTCTTGATCAGACGCGATTAAGAAAGAAAGAGAGGGAAACATGTACTACATGTATGGAGGGGTGTTTTGTCTGCAGAAAAGATGAGAAGCAATTGTTTGAGAATTCTAAAACTGTTGACTATTTGTTTTTGCACAGCATTTCTCTCGGAAAGAAATGCATTCTACAACTGACTAAAGTGAATCCAAAATGCAACTCTTTTCCAGAGACTTTAAGTTTTGTAATTTGATTCCAATTCTGCCATCTGGATTTCCAATGCATCCTATAATTTATAAAATATAATATAACAGAGTTTTATTACCATTTGCATTTTTAGCAGAATCCTGTTCGTATGTCAGTCACATGCATGCGCATCTGCTGTATATTGTACTTCTGGGTCTAAAGCTAGCATGCATTCATGTGTAATTTTTGTAATCACTCATTTCAATATAAATCATTAAACTAAGCATTCTTATGACAGAAACTGATAATAAAATTTAGACTGAAAGTATTTGTTTGAAAGGCAAATACAAAAACAATGTTTTTCATCAAAAGTGTTTGAAAAACTTTTTTTAAATGCATTTTCTATGGCCTTCTCATAATCCTTGGAGCCATACTATGTTAACCACTTTGGGCCGATATTCAATAATATTTTCCATGCCTCTGCATGGTCTTATTTAAAAAAACTTTTTTGACCTTCCGGAGTTATCAATTTCCTTTGAAAATATCGTCGTCACAATGAAAGAAACCCTGACTTGAAACAAAGGATCTCATAATAAGCACCGGCATGTACTCTTGTGAGAAAATATGAGTACTATGCACTCACCTTAAATCTAAAAACCTTGGTAGAGAGCCAAGGGTAATCTGCCATGGTATGCTGGAATCTTAGAACACTTGGACTTACCTCAGATTGAGGTGCAAGCGTCAAATGATGGCAGCCTGTCAATTCTTGTAAGCCACATTTGTATATATAAGGAAAAAGGTCTAGTTCACCAGACCCAAGCTCTGAAGTGTTGTCAGTGTGGGTTCAAATCCCGGTCAGGACACTTGTGCCCTTGAGCAAGGCACTTAACCATAATTGCTTCGTAAAAAGTTGGGAATGTAGTGCATCTTCTCTACCAGCCAGGCTCCTAGTGGATGATACCCATGCCTACATCCTTACAGACTGTGAAGGAGTCGTGACCCTGTTTCAGCCCCAGGAGTAGGTGACAACATGCCCCTGGTGACAGTTGACTTGGGTTGATATCTCATGCAATTTAAAAAAAAAAAAAAAAAGTCTGGAATTGGGGATTACACAATACCCTGGAAAAAGGGACAATTTTGAGCATGAATTCCAGTAACCTCTGTCCATCTTTGTAAAGAGGAAACGAAGTGTAACATGGTAGTTGCATGCCTGTGCACACTACACGATGGAATGTCTGGTTGAATATAATACACACACCAGCCATCCGACTGACTGCAAAAAATAGAGGGCCTTTCGAAGTTGTTCTTGGTGGTAAAAACGTCTGCCACAAGCCACTTTTGCCTTTGGTGGAATTACATGTTAGGTCACAGACCATTAGCTACAGGGTAGAAACAAGTGACTTCATGTGGTTGGAAACGATGTAGGGAAGAATGACACTTTATGGAGTATTGATTGCTAAAGCTTAATGTTTTATCAGATTACTTGAAAAACAATCTGTGCAATAATGCACTAAGTACATGAAGAGTACATTGTACACAATATTTGAAATTTTAAATTATGTGAAACAGTTGCAAATTTTCGGACATTCTATAGGCCTACTATGTAAATTAATCAGTAAAATTAACATCTAGTATTTTCATTTTAATAGGTTTTGATGTCTCTTTGGGAAAAAACTTTAAAAGGGAGTACGTTCTACATTGCACATTTTACGTAGTTGGTAAGTTCATTGTTTTATTCTATAGAAAAAAAGGAAGAAAAATAATAATTAACAACTAGAAGTCTAGTTTTTGTTAAATTAAAAAACAAGGTGTTTTTAATAGTTTTTCCTATGACTTCCGGTCTGAACCAGAAGGCAAGGTCAAATTGGAATCACACTTGTGAAACGTAAACTTGTTCAGTTTTAAAAACCTTTCTGATGATTGTAAATATCCATTGAGTGGTTTATGAGGTGTTTTTATTGCTTTTGTTGTCTTCAAAGTATTAAAATTTGATTTAATGTAGTTTGACTTCTAATGACATAATCATAACGTAATTGTTCAGGTGTGGTTTTAATATTGAGGTTTATTTGTGTACAGTGACAGCGTAACACCATGGTCTTTTAAGGTAACTATGTGTTTGTTCAATTGTGCAAATTGTGCAATTTCTTACCAGCAGAGCTGAAAGTTTCAAGGTTATATGAGTTTGGGAAGTGTCTTCGTTAACATTGCTCACATCAGGCATGTCAGGGGTTTTGCATGGACGGCTGTATGCGCCGTATTTTTGACCGCGTGAGGGCGCTCTCAAAAATAATTGTATCACTTCCGGTGGTATAACTTAAGGGAATTACCGTCTGCTCAGGGAGCTGTGTACAGTTTTAACATTGGCGTTCTTCACTTCTGTGCGCGAGAGTTTAGTCAGTGCTTCTAGAATCTAAGGTGGATTAATAACGGCTCCTTAAAGAAATAAAGAGCCCTGCATCTAATCTTAAAAAAACATCAGAACTGGCAGTTCAGCGTGGCTCATCCTTTCCTCTTTATACTTATATAGAAACAACACTGTTCTCAGCAAACAAAAACTGCTTCAAATACTTCCTCAAGACAGTTAAGGACTGAAACACATTATTACCAGACGTCATATCCATCACGGAAAATAAGACCTTTAAAGGAGCCGTTATTACCTTAGATTCTAGAAGCACTGACTAAACTCTCTTGCGCACAGAAGTGACAAAACGCCGATGCTAAACTGTACACAGGTGGCTGAGCAGACGATAAGTTATACCCCCGGAAGTGATAAAAATGTTTTTGAGAGCGCCCTCACGCGGTCAAAAATACGGCGCATTGAAGACTAACAAAGCCTAAAATGCCAAGTAAGGCTTTGTGGACTTTGAAACCTATGGGCACAACAATTGGCCATGACAGGCAGGTTTTGCACTGAGCTATTCATTGTACAGTTGCAAATGTAGGTGGTCTAAATGTTGCTAAATCATATGTGGGATTTAAAGATGGGTATGAACGAGATATTAAAATACGCTGCATGTTTAAATTCATGTTTGCTGGAGTGTAATAAAGACCATAGTTTCACTTACACAAAGTTTCAAAATTTCAGACATGTTTTTAAAAAGGCTATACATAATACACTGTACATGTACATTTGAACATGTACAATGCGTACATTTTAATGTTCAAATAATCATAACTCAAAAACTGTAAGAGTGCCCATCCCCCCCAAAAATTGAAAATGTTGCTAACATCTTAAGCTAAAAATGGGAAAAAATTACGCATTTTGCAGCGGCCGTTTCGCGAAATGAGTGTGTCGTCATCACTTCATTTACATATCATGAATAAAACATTTCACCGGTTTTTATGACGTGCAGCCGTGGATCGAGACTGGACCCTACGCCCGTCCGTATACGTTAGTAGTATGTATACAACGTATATACGCCGTGAGGTGTATACGGCATACACATCGCATACGGGTCCGTGGACTGAGACTCGAGAAATAACCACACGGTCTATGCACATGTAACAAATAAACGGAAACACTTTTCAACTGGCTGCGCACTGACTGAATAGTTGGCATTTTTCCTGAACAGAAGTATCTTTGGCGATAAAAAGACATGCAGTCTAGTCTCACTATTTTATAAAAAAATAGCAGACAGCATACGCTATACGTACAGGTCAAAGTGCAATGTTCAGGTCGTCTCTACGGGTATACGTTATACAATCAGCTTTTTCACACAGTGCCGCCAGCGGTCAATATGCTGAAACGTCTTTGAAAACTGCGGAAATTCGTCACGTAAGAGTCGTTTTTATTTTCGATTTCTTTATCATTTCAAACTTCCAATATTAATTTTGTTTTGATAAAAATGGTTCGTACATATACATTGTTAAGAAGGCTAAATGATTCTTGTTGCTTGGAGTACACCGTTCATGTCCATCTTTAACATCTGATTTGGACAGGAAGTAAAGGTCACATTGGTAAAAGGTCAAAAACCTACAATCTCATGTAAAAATTGTGATGAATTTATAAGTGCCGTATTTTCCTGCGCATAAAACTCAGCTTGTCTAACTTTCGAAGGTCTAACAAAATTACCTTTTCTTATCTAACAGTGCACATCGCTTGAGCTCATTGTGATGATCACTGTGTAAAATCTTAATTTTATACTCTCCTAAAGTTCTTCCATCCAGGGTAATCCTACGTGTTATCATTTTATAGAAATAAAACCTACACTGTACACCCGTTGTGTAATTTTAACAAGCTTTGACAAAACTTACCGAAGAATGATCAAAGTCACTGGCAATGCTGCTTCCCACAATGATAATGATACCGTCGCAAACCAGCGACAGGCAAGGCTGTACAGTGTACACAGCTATAGCGTACACACCAGTGACATACTAGTCTTTATTTATCAAGTCGTTTTGTTTGTTATCGTGTAATGCACCCTTGAATTTGCCAACAGAAAGCAAATGTTCTTACTTTGTGAAAGTATCGTTGTGAAAGCGCCCTCTAGCAGTCGGTGGTTCTTGCATGTATTGTGACAAGCAAAAAGCATGATAACAAAGACTAGTAGCCCATTCATTGGAAAAAGTTGGGACAACGTGTGTGTGTACGCGCTCGTTGTGTAAAAACAAAAGCCATAAAGGCTATGTTTTTTAAAAAAATCTTTGAAACAAAAATTTAGAAAATAGTAATAAAAAACCAGATGCGATGTTTTACTCATGTTCATGATTTAAACAAATTATGGTAAGTGTCATACCAACACCATGACCCCTGTATGTGGTCATGTACCAAAAGTGAATGGGACCTGGCGAGCCTCTGTGTAAGAAGTCATGTTGCATCTTATACAGCAGTGCACTTTTTACATTATACACTTGAATCTTGTTTCAGTGATTTGGGGGTTTTGCACCTTATACGCCAAGCATCTTTTAAAAGCAGGAAATTACAGTAGTTCTTGAGATGATTTTTTTCAAGGTCAAATGGGGTCACAACTCTGGGTACTGTAGGTTTTGAAATCTTGAAGTCTGATGATGTGTAGATTGTAAAAAATCCAACATGTGGTTCAGGATGGTTTTGCCCTTTCACCGATGTGTGTAAAGCACTGTATAATCAGCAGTGTTGTTGACTCGAGTCTGGGACTTGGACTCGAATCAGACCCGAGTCCCCAATTTCATTGACTTGGGACTTGACTTGACTCGAGGAAAAATTACTTGACACTTGACTTGACTTGCACAAAAATTACTTGAGAGTTATATTGCCGGGTACACGGTTACATTTTACAGTTTGAATAGGCCTAACCATCCAAAAATTCACTCGAAAGTGCCGTGGAACGCAGACCACATCGCGATCACGATGTACTCCGGCAATATAAATTCAATCCGTGCTACACAAGCATTCACATTGTTTCCATTGACAGGCTTGTAGTCTTTGTTATCCCTTGACTTTGCGTGATGCATAAAACCTCATGCAATGAATGTGTCATTTGCTCTGATGCAATGACTATGCCTGTGTGTTTTTGGTCGGTTACATGTGTAACCATCTGTTTAAGGTTAGAGTTAAAAAATCATTTACACTGTGCATTTTGACTTCATGCAATCACCCCAAAACGAGACAAAATAAAACAAAATCAAGGAGGAACAAATCTTACATTATAAAGTAAAATAATTCTTTTTTCATCCCGAGTATCCTAAATTGTGGCATTTTTGTAAAATAAAGCTTACATGTTGTGTAGCAAGCAAAAAGTTTTGAAGAACTGTGCTCCCCACAGACTCTACACTGTCTATGGCTTTTACGACGAAAGTGCTGTATACGGCCTTAGCGCACACACCAGCAAATGATAATAATTGCAAACAAAGACTACAATCCTGTAAATTGGAAACAATGTGACTACTTGTGTGTCGCATGAATTGTACATTGTGTACATCATGATTGCATCCAGCGGCACTTTTCGAGCGACTTTGTATATGGTTATCCGAACTGTAAAAATGTAAACGTGTAATCGGATGATCGGTCGATTAACCGTGTAAACTGGCACAGCGCATCAAAAGAGTTGCTTACTGCAATAATAGCATCATTTGCAATGCATGCTTTACATTTCAGCCTGATTTATACATTCTGAAAAATATACCACAATGCATCGTGGGAAACATAAATTAGTCGCGACTAGTGTCGAAGACGAAACTATTTGAAGCGCGACTAGTCGGTTACTGAATTTCACTAGTCGCCCAGCCCTAGTTTTGGCACTGTTGCACGAGCGCCTAATAATGTGTATTTTATAGACCTTTATCATGGTGCGGCCATCTTGATTTTCTCCCATTCCGATCAATGTAACCAAACAATGGCTAGAACAACAAATAGTCTGGTCCTTTTTGTACTGTGGATATTGGTATTCATTACTGTTATTGGATACAGAGAACACAACCAAAATAGTGCAGCATGATAAAAGTAAATTATGCACTTTTACAAGTCAAGTGGGCCCCTCAAATGCTCCTTTAAACATATATAATCCCCCTGTTCATAGGGCCTTCAAAATTCCTGAAACCATCTCAACTGCTATAGAGTATGCAGCACCAGCAGCTTAAAATGGGTGCACAGGCTGCTAATCATCCATATTAACAAAGTCTACCCCCCCCCCAATTATCTCCGGGTGACAAGAAGAAATTAGTAAGTTACATACTATAATTAGTGTCTTGCTCGAAGACACTTGTCATAACTGGGACTCAAACTATGTCAGTTGCATTTCTTTAGATAAACAAAGAATCTCACTTTAGATTGCTCAATACCTTGTTCTATGCTCAATAGCACTCCCCTCCAATGACTTCAATTATGCCCAAAATACCACGCAGTAGTACTAAACACGTAAACATAAAGCTTGGACACGTGGACAATATTTGACACATTTTCTGAGATTCAAGTACTGAGCTTTAAAACTATTAAACTCTGTGAATAAAAATTTAATATTTTTTACAACTCTAGGTTAGTTAATGTTAGCATTGTTAGGTGTACATGTAGTTGTTTTCCTCATACATTGTACATAGCCTTTGAATTCTTCGCTTGTTTAGTGATTGATTAAATTATTTGCATCAAAGCCATGGCAATCAACTTACTTAGCATAAATATTTCTCTGAGAAAGAAAGGGTAAACTTTGATGAGCAAAAGTATGTTATAATCAGTTTTATTTATTTATTTATTTATAATTTTGAGGGCCTAAAACATTCTTGGTTCTTAAAAAAAATAGTTTTAGGGTTTTTGTTAAATTTAGACTTGTCAGTATTTGATATGAAATTATCATAAATTTTCATGAATGTTGCCTTCGTTTGAAATTGCCTTTTGATATATTTGCTCTTAATACCTATTAGCATTACATTGGAAAACACAAGATGTGTGTTAGAGTCTTTAAGAAATATATTTGTATTCATACTTTGGAAATTACCAAGTTAGAATACTCTAGACTTAAAATTGTACCTTTTTATTTTTGCCATTATTTTGTTTTGTTTTGAATTTGGCATTGTTTGAAGCCTGTCCCTAATGGGCTCTCCAGACAGACACTACTACACACAAATACCATTGTGTGAATACATTCATATTTGATTACTGCCACTTCCATAGCATGACCACGTTTATATAGGCCGAGTACACACAAGCTTTTTAGTCTACAGTCATGTACAATGTAATACACAATAATCTACTGATTGGTTGACTTCAGTGCTTCATTCAATCAATTTAAGACTGACCCTAGTCTTAATTACCAAGTCTTATGTAAAACAAAAACTAGCTCGCTAGACTCTCATTTAAATTGTCTGTCCACGTTTTATGCGGCATCCATTCACTAATTCATTACGGTTGAAACTATGTCATATCATCCATGGATGGTAGGAGGGAAAAGCGACAGGGATGCTGCATTGCTAGCCTGGCCTGGGTGTACATGGAGAACGCTACAATTGTAAGTTAACTAGTTGGCTAATGCATGCATGATGAATGACTGGCCTTTTGATGGCTTTTGAAGGACTTCTTTATCTTGTGATGATTAAGATCAACCTCTTGATAAAACAAACGTGTGCTTTTCTTTCAAAAAGAAAACATTAAAAAAAAAAAATTCAATAGTCCATTGTAAAAAGTATGATATCTATTTTATCAACTTAAATTTAAAAAAATTAAATGAAAGTACAATGAAAGTACAGATCCAAGTTAAGTGCAGTTAAATCCACTGCATTTTTAGTGTACTTTGTGTAATACATCATTTCCCTTTTGTTTGGTATTATGATTGTAATAAATTTGCCGGATTTGCTTCAAGATTTGTGTTACAATTTTTTGTAATGTGCATCTTGAGTAAAATCAAAGCATTTTTTTTTTTCAAACTTGATTTCTGCACATCTTGATACCATACATGTAGTATACATGTAGTATACATCAATTTTGCATATTACATGTTGGTTCAGTAGATGCTCACAAAATGCCTATTTTATCAAGCTAACATTAGACACAAATGAATTTGGATCAAAATTGACTTTGTCATTTCGAGTAACATCTTGTATGTTCAATGACATTCAAAATGACAAGATAAGTAATCGAAGGGTTGTCCCAGCCTGATTTTGCAAAGTGAAAGGTAAAACGGAAATTCATGCAAAGCTCTCACAGAACTACATGTATAAAGTTAGCAGATTTAATTACCGTAAGAAGAAATCAAGAGTAGCTAACCTTGGTTGAAGGCTTGAATATTTTATTGAGATAATTAGTACTTGAAACAACATTAAATTAGAGATATTAATGTTATTTGTTTTGACTAATGTTTTACAATCTGTCCAATGTAATTGCAAATAATCCAACCATGACCTTCAAACACTCTTGTGACAAAAACCAATATTGCTGCAGCTGAGTGTTAAGAGAATGCATTACACACTATAGTGTGAAATCATGTAATCAGCACAGTATGTCAAGCTTAAGTAGCCAGCCATAGAAATATAAATTCTAGGAATGTTTAGAACTGTCAAAATATGGATTTATAAAATCTAGAATAGTAGACCTATGAATACATGGTCACTGATCTGGAAGTAAATACCATACATAATTTTGAAGCTTTACAAACATACTTTTGAACGTTATAAGGTTCTGATGCACGTATTATCATACATACATGGACATTGCACTTATGACAAGGATGTTTACACATGTACATGTATGTAAACCTACATGTACCATATCCACCTTTTTAAAATTAAAAATAAATTGACTTGCAAAGGCCTTGAACTTTGACCATGGCTGTTACTTGTTAAAGGGTAACCTTTGAAAACATTTAAAACAGAAAGATTTCTAAAACTTACTAAAGGGGACCTACATGTACAAATGCAGGCAATAGGCCTAATCATTAGGAATGTTGACAATTGCCTGAAAAGTGACCACTCACCTTCTTTTTTTTCTTTGTTGATAAAACATTTTTTTAATGTGATGACTATCGTAATTTTCACAATAATATACGCTCTGCCAGGAATTTAAAATAAGTTTCAAATCATTGTTTATGCTGCGACGCTACATAAGTTGCATCCAAAGCACTTGGTGCTGCTATCAGTGTATCTGCACAAGACTAATTGCTTTTTGGAAAAGAAATATCATAAAAGTGTACTATACAATATTTAAAATTTGAAAAAATAAAACCGACTAATTGCTGCCCGAGCGACATTTGATCTGTTGTACAAAATTTCTAAATTGAAAAAAATTATGCTGGCCAAGAATGTTCATACATTTGTTATTATTCTCATTAGACGATTCCGGTCGTTTACAGCATGTGCACAGTGTATGTACATTCACACATTTGTTACTTTCCTGTACACATCCAGAAGTCCTTGTTCGCGAGGCTAAAAAACGAATTTGTAGTGTGGTGCCCATATAGAGTCAGACAAATTTGCAAGTGTTAATAATAATAATAATAATAATAATAATAATAATAATAATAATAATAATAGTAAAAATCTATATAGCGCCAAATCCATCGAACATGGCGCTTACAGAGTAACATTTAAAAACAAAACCCTATAGATAAACACAAAGTCAATATCAGAATTAACAATAATAATAATACCCAGTCTTAGCACTTTTTCACACCTGATGAGCATCTCAAAGGGCTCAGTATTTTTCCTGCAAGGCATTAGGACCTGCGATTTGAAGTATGAGACCTTTTCCCTTTACATAGCACCATTGGTTTACAAGGTGCTGTGGCACAATATGCTGCCAATCAAACCAGGAACACTGGGGCGCACCCCTGCTCTTCACGATAAGTGCACTGGGTTCTTTACGTGCATTACACAACACACAGGACCTACAGCTTTACATCCCATCTAAACGCTGAAGGATGAAGCAATAATGGCTAAGTGTCTTGCTTAAGGACACAAGTGTCACGACCGGGACTCGAACCCACACTCTGCTGATCAGAAACACCAGGGCCCAATTTCATGGCTCTGCTTACCGTAAGCAAAGAATCGGCGCTTGCGGAAGCAGGGAATTCCGCTCTTACGTCAAGCGTATTTCACGGGTTAGCGGGGATTTCCGGCTTGTGCGCGTGCGTACTCCACGTTGCTAGGCATTCTACGCTTACACAGCTAGCGCAGAATTCGGCGGTAAGCAGAGCCATGAAATTGGGCCCAGAGCTCGAGTCCTGTGTTCTTATCCGCTCGGCCACAGCACACCAGCAGTGAAAACTAGCCAAGCACTTTACATGTTGCTGTAAGTAAAGTGTCACTGTATAAGCCGTGGAGGAGTGTTTGTTGTCTTGAAAATCAATGTATTTCTTAAAAGCTGAAGCTAAAATTCTGAAAATTTAGGTACTATGCAACATACAGTGTTTAATGTCAATACTCTATTCACAACTATATTATGTTGTGTACCTAATTTACAGACTTTTATTTTTAAAGATTTTTATTTTATTGATCTCTTAAGCGTTTGTGCACTTTTTTGTTAATTGGTTTGCCCTTTAAATTTTTTTCCAAATTTTCTTGATTTAGCTGCCCGAATAATTTTTGCATTAAATTTGAAGGCACGTATTGAAATTTGAAGATTCATAGACATATCGAGAAACATGTGAGTGATTTCGATGGACTAATGTATTTCAAATACGGTCAACGTTCTACACCGTTTCCTGTGTGAATAATTCATGGTAATAATGCTGGCATTGGCAAGCAATAGTGCCAAAAGATGCTTCCAATATTAATCAGTTGTGGTCTGGTAACTAGTCAGTTGAGTGAGATGGCTTTATTACACAGACTGTCATGTATTCATCCGTTGATTCGGACAATTTATGTTGATTTTGTTCAAATTAATCTTTTGTGCTCAAGTAGAAAAGCTTCCCTTGTAAAATATGTCAAAATTCTTCCCTTTATGTTTGAACAAAACCACTTTATAAACCCACACATGTAAAACAATGGGCTTCACTTAGAAGGATGATTCATGCCTTCCAACCATTTGCAGCTCAATAATAATAAGATTGATGTATGAATGGTTGTGTTGTTATCCCTGTGTGTACTTTTGCTTCATCACTTCTTACTCCATAACTAGATCTAATCATTACATCCTCTAACCTTGGTGTTTCTTTTCACTCAAGTTGACATCCATGTCATCTGTTTCCATAGATATTGTTCTTATATGTTGACTCTTGATTTGATTTGATTTGATTTGGTTTGACAGCAGAGTGGTTTTTAAATTATTTTGATCATGTGAAAATGAGCCTTGATGTACGTAATCACTGCAGCCGAAACTGGACATACATTAAGGATGTTTAGTTTGATTTGTCAATTAATATGCACTTTAAATCATGTCGTGACATGAATACTATGCAAGCGTTAGTGTTTGGTTTAAGGGCATACTTTGCAAGTACTCTTATTACATCCCCAATGTGTACATATGTATGCAGATATTCAGCAATGTGCACATTTCTATCGATGTACAATGTACATGTACATGTACATGTGTACGAGCAGTGGATTGAGAGTGTACCATTGGTGAAAGTCAGTTCCTGTACCTACCCTCAATGCTACGTAATCTTGAGTAAAATGAGACCCTGTTGAAGGAGAAGTTAGGCTGCTTTATTTGATTACCAATATGTTGAAATGTAACAGGATTTGAGTGGTCTGTGTTAATTAACACTTTCCCCTGTGATGAAATGTCCCTGTAAGATACTTACACTATGGTTAGTTACATGTACCTCATATTGTGGAGTGAACTGTCCCAATCATACTGAAAGATACATGTGTGATCCTGCAACTACTATAAAAACAACATCAGTTTTTATTTGATTTGTTGAAAATGTTCCATTTTGTTAGGAATTAAACTGTCCAAGTGAACTTAACGACTTAAATTTGTATGGACAGACTAACAACGGACGTGTTTTTTTGTCCTCCATTTTTTGTTGACGTGCTGCCGGCTGTCATTTTTATCAACCCAGACCTTCTATTGTGTAGCGTGCACTGGCAGGTATCTACTATGATGCGCTTTGTTTCACCCGTACAAAGAGCAACAACAGGTTCTGGAAAACTTGCCTCGTAAAATCCCTTTCCGGGTGTTATTACTTAACCCCCAATTCCAGACCTTTGTCCTATTGTTATACAAATGGGGCATATAAGAATGGACAGGCTGCCATCATTATATTCAGCTCATTAGGAGGTAAGTTTTAGCATTCCATGATTTCAGCATACCATGGCAAAATTGCGAATCATGGTGAGTGCCTTCTCAATTTTCTCGACAACATCAAATCATGGAACTAATTATAAGAACCTCTGTTGTCTTTCCTTTGTCAAGTCAGGTTTTCATTGTGGCAACGATGTTTTCAAAGGAAAACAATTACTCAAGAAGCTCCAAAAAATTTCTAAGAAATAATACCACAGAAATCTTTTTAAAATACCAACATGAAGTGGCTAAATACTTGGCTCATTAGCAGTTCGTGGGATCGTATAAGTTTTCTTTCAAATAAATTACATGAATGTTTTTAAATTTTTCCTCATATTTTCTCCTAGAGCAGGAGTACCCTGCCTGCCTGACTAATTAGTGACTGTGCCAATAGATCAATGTCATCTGCTTGGATCAACGGTTTACACAACTACTCTTAAATTGCTTTTTCCCCAAAAGAAATTGTTTTATGTATGGAGACATCATGTGTAAAATGTTTTATGCAAAAGTCATCAAGGGTTGGCAAGTTTTTAAACATGTCAATAACAAAGATGTACAAAGTTGCCTCCAAAATTAGCAGCTAAATTTGTTTGGTATTACTTCACATTTTGAATTTAATACAAATAATTTGTTTTATCTTAACTTGATCAAATATCCTGAGGTGGTACAGTGTACAGTTAGATGGGTTGATCCAGTGGCAAGTTGGACCCTTTTGTTGCCCCTAAAGTAGGCACGTGTTGTTCATTGCAATTGCGTCAATGGATAATGATATTAAACACACTGCAATTCACCTTGACACACTATGGGTTCAACATCACACCCCTCATGTCTGATGTCATTTGCATATGAATGGGATGGGTGGGTAGTGTATTCTGAACACACATTGCGAGCATTGAGTTTTCTAAACTAGAACAGATTCACGTTACTAGACTAGTAATTTTCATGAACATTTAGCTTGCCTACTTGAAAACTGCCTGATACTTAATTTACATCAAGCACTCAAGATTGACATTGTTAATGAGTACGTGATGCAACCGGTGATAGAATTGAACACTTGATCAGCTTGCGGCACACTGAACTGACGACGCATACATGTTGTAGTCTGACTATTGTGTACAAATGTGGGGTGTATACGTATTGACAATGAAGGCAAGGCTTGTCATCGGGAGCATGTAGAGAGAGTCGCTCAGATTGACCATTAGGAAATCTGCATCCATTCAGCTCTTTCCATCATTCCTGCATCAATGAAAACATCCTAATATCGTATCAAATATACATACATCATTATCGGCCACCCATACTGGTTGCAGAGATTTCTATGGTTTGAAACACCTTTCTAGGTTAATTCCATATGGTCAGTTGACTCTTTTCTTAGTGTGTTGAAAGAAACCTAGGAGGATTGTTGGTTGTGCAGTCTGCCGAAACCGTGAGTACCTTTTGCTGCCGTTAGTTTACATTCATGTATTTGTGTTGACTTTATGTCTGCAGGGAAGGATAATCCCAGCCTCTAAGTTCAATCATTCAGGTTATACTCTTTAATATACAGGGTTATTATTTGCATGGCTAATGGATAGTGACTTCAATTTGATACTGGTCAGATAAAAGAATGTAATAACTGTTTATCAAGCACAAATTGCACAATGTACTTTTATTGCTTCTTTTTTCCCTGATCATTTTACAGTTTTGAAAAGTGATTAGTAAATTGAACATTTGCAAATATGTGTGATTATGTGACAAAATACACCAAATGCATAAATCTCTACTGTCTCAACAAATTACTTAATGACAAATATTAATATAGTGCTTTTTAAATAAAATTGCAATTTCATATTTTGACAAATTGTTTAAAGATTTTGCATCTAGGTCCTTTGGCAATATAATGATGCACATGAACAGGGTGTGCACAACACATAGTTGTACAATTTACACATGTACACGTACTCATGTACATGTACATGTGTCTGTAAAATACAGGAGCCATGACTTATTAAATTTCTGAATTTCATTTGTATTTCATTTGTTACCATGGATACTTTGTCCATACGCACCATAAGCCATAATTTACAACTCTCATCAAATTGTTTTTCTAAGAATTACATTGTGTAAGTAGTTTGATATTTGAAGGACTTAATGTTTTAGTTTAATTTAACTTTTACTGTGGTTTTGGGAATCTGCTGTGTAGACTGCAATTCTCACATGTTGGGCCATGTTGTAATGTTTAAATACATGCAAGTGCAAGACTTGTAACAGTCTGTCGTAAATAATGTTGAAATGTGGGCTGTTGTTTTAAGATTTTGTCTTATTATGAGAAGGGAAGGTAATGTTGGATATGTTTCTTTGTTAATCTTACTTGGGTGTGATACAGTCACTCGTTCCTGTTATATCAGATAGCTTTGACACTAAATGAAATCATTCATGTTACTAATGTTTGAGACGCCTTATGGCTAATGACAGGAAGGATATGAAGAGTTGTGGTCTACATAGTAAGTTTGACCAACGAGATGATCCATTATGTGTTTTGTTCATACTATAGTCAATGTGGGGAAAGAAGGCCAGTGAATGGGTTACACATTATTTTAATCAAAACCTGAATGTAAACTGTATATTGTGCATACCTATGTAAGTGTCACCAACCTGACCAAGCCAGAACCAGCCTCGGCCCAAGCCGAGATTTTTAAAAGGACACTAGTAGCGTACTCTTAAAATGAATAAAACAACCATTTTAAAATGAAATGATGATCTTCTCTCAACAAATCTTAGCTAAGAACATTTTTATTGTATTTGATTAGTGACAAAATACAGCTGTTCTATCAAAAAAAGTAAACATGTCAAATACCATTTAGTGGCTGTTTTCATGAAGAGCCGCCGCATATATCCAAAGACGTTGTGATTGATATATATTTTGCTCTGTGCAAATCTGCAATACTAAAGCCACGGTTTGCAGTTTAAGACCTCTCATGTGATTCTGTAAAAGTTTAACCTCTCCGATGACTAACTAATTTCTTTAAAAATATTTGCTAATTGTTGAAGTAATTAGTGAAAGATTTGTGTCTCTTCCTGAAAGTGAGATGACCTATTTATATGCCCATCTACATTGTAAATAATGTGTTTTTACATGGGAAAGGGATGCGCATGTCAGTTGATCATGCGCACACTGACATTATGCAGCTATTGGTGAAGCCATAAAAATAAACTGACCTACATCTTCGCTCTTCTGTTGCAATGTATTACAAGCATCAGGGACGTGTGGCTCGGCTTGAAAATGCGACATGTAATAATCAATTTGTCATTTTAACATGAGGTTCCTTGTGAAAACGGTGACGGTTTAATGGAAGATCATTCCAAATCATGGCCATGGGAGCAACAGCAGAGAATGTACAATTACCATAATCCTTAGTCATTATAGAGTTTTAGTCATAGGTGAGGGCTCCAGAATCTTACTACTCTGCCTTGTTGATCTCTGGGAACAGAGACCAACCAGGAGTAAAGGTTGACCTCATAGACATGGTTTATTATTGTTTCTTGTTTTGTGTGCCTTCACTTTGCAGTAGTTTCAACAGTCTAAGTTTAGCATCACACATGTCAAAAAGCAACTATTTTTTACTGGGGGGGGGGGGCTTATTATATACACATGTGTGGATAGACTTTCAAAGACTAACATTGGCCACGTAAGGCCTGCTTTAAACACCTGAAGCTTTGCATTAGTTTGCTGACAAAAAGCTTCCTTACTTTGACCATGCTTTGACCATGCATTGAGTTAATCTTCAATCCCTGTCATAACCCAAAGATGTAGCAGGCTCTTAATGCACCTTAACCCAGGCAGTGAGCTCAAATATCTGTTTTAACATACTTGGGTCTTGAGACTATAGACAATAGGGCTGATGATGCATGTCAAAGTGCTTTCATTTACCTAATAACGCACAATACATGTATTTGTATGTAAAGTGTGTGAGTCATTTCAGAGCTTTAACTTAAAATTGTGAACAAATTGAGTTAAAGGCCCTGTACACTATTGGTAAGATCGAAAAACACAATGTTCACAGATTCACACATAACTTACATGATTCAAAGTAAGTAATGGTAGAAAGGGTTCCTTAAAATATTTCTGTCTAAAATGCTATCGTTTTTGAGAAACGAGTAAAACAATAGTAATTATCGCGCGCGATAATTTGAAAAAACAGAAAACACATAAGAGCTCTTTTCACTATTTTCTTGTGACCTCGATGACCAATTGAGCTCAAACTTTCACAGGTTTGTTTGTTCATGCGTATGTTTAATCACACAAAATGTGGACACTGATTTTGAGCTGTTACCGAAAGTGTACAAGTGATTTTTTTGAGGGGCAAAACACTAAGAAAATACATGGTAGACAAATAAACAGAAAATATGCAAGGATAACACAAGCGATACAGGGCAGGACTAAAAAAGTGATCTACAAAAGCACAAGAAGTTTTAAGGCCTGGTAAGCCCAGATTTAAAAATCCATAAACTGTTGTTCAATTTAAGGTCAATGACTAATAATATATATCTAATACATGTACTGAGTCTGAGTGGTCATCACTTTCAATCTCATCTTTGGGATGTGAGTTTCTTGAGATGAAGACAATGTCGTTTACAGCTTCTTGTAATGTGTAATAATTACTCCTTGGTTTTCTACAAACATTTTCAACAACAAGGTCTGGTTGATTAGTAAATAGCAGCTGTACCCTCTCAACACCTGAAGGTCCAGTATACCTAATGGAAAGCTTAGACATCCATGTCTTCCCTTCTCCCGCTGTAGAGAACTGTAATGATAACCTTCCCCCTTAATAAAGCACCTGTACAGCAAAGGGGCGCACTAAACTAGTAATCCATGAAGGCTGGCGGCAATCGGCTATGGCTAGACGAGGCAAAATGACTAGCACCATTGGCACTTGATGACCTTTAGTGAAGGGGTGAAGCTTCATTAATGCTTATGGTCTCAAGACATTGCTGAGTTAAGATACACTTTAGATGTGCCAGATATATTTGGTACATCCCCAGGTTGCACCAGAAGAAAAGAGCAAGGACCAGCTGGTTGCAGGAATGCATGATTCTAGATTTCACTATTTGTAACAACGGGGCTGTGTTCATTCACTACTCTTGTTACTTCAGCCATGTTTTTTGCTTGAGGTCCCAGCGCTCTCAAAGTCTTACATGCAGTTCAAGATTCCAGATCTGTTTTCATCGTGTATTCTGTTATCTTAGCTCTGCTTCCTAAGAAAAGGTCACAAAAATTATGGAAATCTGAAACTTGTTTCACACATTGATGTGTAATTCCTTCAACTCATGCAAGAAATCCTGTCGCCATAAAATGTTTTACAATCTCAGAGGACTGAAACGAGGGAGTGAATTTTTACAACGTGAGCTGGGTCAGTTACAGAACTGCTAAAAGAGTTGCGCTAACCATAAACTAATGGATTATTTTGAGATTTGTGAGTCACTGTTGTACGGGATGTGAGGTGTAATTGGATATCAGAATGAGGTGGAGATCAGTATACAAGTAGAGAGAACCCTGGGCTGAGTTTTCAGAACTGTGACAGAATTTGAAGAAAGTTAATGCTAAGCTTTTTGTTGGATCTGTGAAGTTTAGACAGGAGGGTTACATGTGACATTGGGGTTGAATCTTGCCTGGTTCTTGTTTCATTTTCACATGATGGGTTACACAGGATGGACACAGCAGCCAAAGGTAAATCTTCTTCAACGCAGATGAACATTCTTATATATTTTTTACTTATATTTCTTGTGGTTAATAACATCTGGTCAAAATATTTTTTTTCGGTTGCACTTTCATTTATATTGTTTGGTGAGCAACACATGTATTGACATGTTTATAAATAAATCCCATTCCAAGTGTTAAATCCTCCAAACTTCTTAGATATAAATGTAGGATGTTGTCCATTTCTGTGGGAAGTGATTTTTCTAACACAATACGTAATATATACCTAAAACAAAAAGGGAACACAAATATGTATTTTTGTAAATAACTTGCAATGGCAAAATGCTATGTTTGGAACAATTAAGATGGAATCTACAATGTATTTGCTACTAGGAGCATCTTGCTTACAGTGCAAATAACTTTGAAGGTTACAATTATACGTCAATTAAGGCAGTTACTCATCTGAGATAATTACCAATCTTCTGTGGATTTAGAGTTAAATACTTCATTGTGCATTTACTTTCAAATACAGTATATAATTACTGAAGAATAAATCTGCATTGAGTTTGCTGCTTTGGTGATAACAATCTCGCAGAGTGCCTAACTGGAATTTCTAGGTTGTAAGAATACATGTTGGCACACCATTAGTTGTAAGTATTTTTTTTTCTTGGTTTGTGCTGTCTGATTTTTATAGAGCACGCTACTTTCCCTTGTCAATGTAACTGAGAATGCTTCTCACTTAAGTTGTATACGCTGGTGAGTGTTGGATGTCAAGGAGCTATGATGAGAAGTGATGTTTTTCTTCAGATGGATGGATGGATGATTGGAGGTGTAGTTGCCTGCTTAAATCAACAAATCTTATACCTCAGGGTGATGTTCTCCTGTAAAGAACACCAACTTGGATTAGAACCAAAATTGAAATGGAATTCTTTGCTTGGTATTACTTCTGTTTCAGGGAGAAATTCATTTCATACGTCACATAGCCTGGTGAATGTTAAAGGGGATATAAAAAAGGGGGGTACATGTAGCAAAGCAGTTTATTTAGACTTTATGTTGCAAGCTGATCTAAGTAATACATGTAAACTATCTTTCTCAAATTGCAGGAAGGAATACTAGGGTGAAGGGGGATTTTTTGTAAGTTTTCATTTAAAGTCCTGAAACGTTTTGTTGGCATGTTTTCTCGGGGTGAACATGGCACATTATAATGTGACTTTGCATCTTTGTGTGCTAACTGAAATGAGTCCTTTCCCATAAAATCAATCGTGTTCAAAATAGTTCCTTAAGTTACATGTACCAGCACAATAGTGAAATTAGCGACTACATGAACATTTGTATCAATGATAGAAAGTGGGCATAACTGGTTGAATTATGGAATGAAGTGATGATCATGCTTCATGTAAGAATATCCTGTTGAATCGGGATAAGATGTTTCTCAGTGAATCAGGATGGACATCTTGGAGATGACTCACTTGTGCTCATGTGTCCTTGTTCATTATCAATTCATGTTTGACGCACTGACTCTGCCACTCTGATATCAGACTTAGAGAAATACTAAAACAGCCAACCTCGTGGTGTACAATCTTGGCGCTCCAACCCCCCACCCCCCACCCCCTAGAATGCCTTACTCAATTGTGACTTTAAAATATCCCAATATATTGGAAATTTTAACTAGTTCTTTGGTCGATCCACTCAAAATGGTCACAGCCCCCTAAAAAGCATAAAGTAATTGAGTAACTGGTCCCCTCTTATTCTTCTTTTATCTTGTGACATGTTTAACTGTATGCACTTCAGGGTGACCATGTAAAAACATAATTTACTTGAAGTGGATTGCATCAAAATACTTGCGTTTTGGCACATGCGTACTAAGCACCCTACAAGTCCTCTAAAGTTTTTAACAAGCATTCGCACAGAGTAGTAATTTTGGTAGCCAATCAGCGTTGTTTTTCAGTGCTTCCTTTCTTTAGTGATGAGAGGTATTGATATGGTGGGCTACCCATGGTAGCAAGGCTGTAGAACAGCAAACTCATGTCAGCCTGTGTAGAAGACAGCTCTCATGCATTATCTATTGGCACAGCACTTGGTCATCATTATCCTCTAAATCATTACATTAAGTTTGATCTGTCAAAAAAAATAAGTAGATGCTATAAAGAACAAATGTTGCATTGACGTAAGTAAGATGGGGAAGGGGTGTGGGCTTCAATCATGCACTGTACCATTAGATTGCATATCATGAAATCATGAAGATATTTAAAGGGATACATTGCCTTTGGATTGGGCACTTTAGGCTATAAAAGCATTTTTTATGAAATGAATATGGTTTGAAAGATGTTTTATAAGTAGAATATAATGATTCACACAAATATCCCTCGACATTGTGTAGTTTTCGTTTTACTTTGTGAACCAAACAACGGTCTGCCATTTTGTACAGTTAGAGCCAAATGTTGTATGCCACAAAATGTTGGACCGTGTTAGTTAACGAAGTAAAAGGAAAATTACACAATGTCGAGGAATATTTGTGTGAATAGTTATATTCTACATCTTTTATGGCCTATTTTATAGCCTATAGTGCCCACTCCAAAGGCAATGTGTCCCTTTGAATATCTTCATGATTTCATGATGCAATCTAATGGTACAGTGCGAGATTGAAGCCCACACCCCTTCCCCAGATCAGCTGACTTCACATAGAAAGATTGTTGATACAAAATAGAAAAGGGATATTTTTGTATGATTTAAAAAAAGAAGATATTAAATATTACCATAAAAAGTAAGCATGTTTGTCATCAATAAGAAAATATTATGCAGACAGAGATCTACAAATTTTTTGTAAAATTATGCTAAGTATATATTTTTTAACCAGTGTATTCAGTACAGTGAGAAATGAACAGTCAAATGTTGTTAATACTGTTTGCACTGTCATGACTGTATAGAACATGCAAATGATTGAACCATCCCTAATGCCACTGGGAAATCAGTCTCAGCTTCCATTCATGGAAAAGGCAATTTCTGAAACTCAAGGACATTAGTGCATGTTCACAACAACCAAAGGCGCAATAACAATGTACGTATGTAGAATTACTATGAACTGTACACAATTCACATATAAACTGTATATATTGTACTATAAACAATACATGTAGCAGTCAGTGTGAGTTTCCAAAACCCAGAATAGATTGTTAATTGAAATGTTGATGTCGATCACTGCTGTCAAATTTCAGTGTGTCCTATAAATCCAGGACAAAGAACAGAGTCACTATTTTATCATTGATTACAACCACAGGGAATGCTATCCCATGAGTTACTGGTAGGTAATTAAAATAACAACAATCAGTTGTTGGTTGTACCATAGAGAAAGGACAAGGTTGTATTGGCTCTTAGTTATGTATTGACATTAATGTAGATTAGGAATTCAACCTACAGGCTTGTATAGCATGCATGGCAAATTCTCATCTCACTGCCAGTTGATCAGTAATAAATTTGGCATGGTCTGGTAGCATAAAACTGTGTCTCTCCAATTGGATATACACAACGCTACCCAAGATGTGTCTGCAGTTGGCGATCAATATTCGTGTGAGATGTCGTCGTTTTTCTTACTCGCTGTTTTTTATTTGATCACATGACGTGGGTGACAACGTGCATTTATAGAAGCCCAATTGCAGTACAACCCTTGATTGATAAATTGTGTCGATGGTGTGGGGATGCCGAATATACATGTATTTAAGATTGATTAATACTTTGTTGATTGTGGAATTGGAATGCCTTTAAGCATGAGAGGTTGCAGTGTGGTCATATTGCCATGTAGGTTGCCTGAGGAGCAGTGAAACTAAGACCACTCTAGTTTAATTCCTCCCTCTCTACTGTCAGTATCCTCATAGGATGTGACAACTGCACAAATATAATGTCTTCATCTCCACAAGAATTCTCTTCGTGAGTTGAATTGTGGACTGGTCAGTTGGAATTATCTTCTGTTGAGATTGGGAATTTTATCAGATTCGTTTCAGGATGTATTTACTGATCGTGACTGGTTCATGAATGCATAATATGTAATTAGCTAGTCATGTAGCTTCGACTGCTGTTGCTTTGGGGTAAGTTCACTCTTTACAAAAAATTGTCTAACTTGTCCAAAAAAGAAATCTTTCTGTAAACACAATTTGTGTATTAGTATTTAATTAGGTGGTAATTCAAGCAGTACCGATGATAGTTTTTAGTTGTTTTAAAAAATCACGAGTTTAATTTTTTTTAAATAAATAAAATTGCATTGAATTTTTATTTAAATAAATACCTTCAAGGAAATCACAAATTTTAAAGAAGTGTCTAGCTAATTTGTAAAATGTCCCTGATAAAGTGCTAATATTTTTCAAGGGAAGAACATAGCAACTGCATTATGGGTGTGTGTTTTGTACAGAGCTTAACTATCAAATAGCGTATTCAGAATAGGTACAGTTAACTTCATTCAGATTTGGTTTATTGACTTCAACATCAACTCATAAAAAATTGATTGTTAGTATACTACACAGATAGATTTTGCATTCAGCAGTGAGAGCTAATGGGACCAAGTTCCATTTTGCCATGAGCCAAATATTCCTGTGACTAAGCTTTGGAGTGATTAGGCTATTACTTTGTTTGGAAGATGCTTCTCAATACTTGTAGGTTTTTGCCTTGAATGAAGGTTACAGGTAATTCCTTCCCAGGTGTGAATCAGACTCCTTATAAATAAATGACTAGTATAAGAAAATGAGTCACACATTCAGAATAACAATAAGACATGTGCATTGTATAATTTTAAAGTTCCTTTGCCGTAAATGTAGTCACATGTTTTCACTCTCAAGTTTAAAAACTAAATTTTCTGTTATAGCTCCATGAATATCTTAAATGTTATGTCAGAATGATAATAATTGATTTTTTGGTAGATGTAAATGTTTTTTTGATAATTTTTTGAAACTTTGAATCATCCAGACAGTTTTTTTGATCAAAGTGGAGGTGTGGACTCTGTGAATCTCTAGGGTCGGGTGACATTATGATCTCAGATGTGTACATGGATGTAGACTTATCCATGTGACCCTCTCTTAAGTACTGATTGCAATGAATTGTGAAGTTATACATTAACAGAATGACTCACTAAGCATAAGTGTATGCCTTGGTGTTTAGTCCCTGTATTCTACAAACCTTCAATTTGTGGTTACATCATTTGCATAAATCAGTTTGTCTAGAGACAATCAGGAAACTTTTTTTCAGGAAATATGACAATGATTCAAATGAGGGAAATTTATTCCATTTACTTTACACTATATACAATTTCACTATGAAGCCTTCAGGGTCTACTTGAGTAGTTATATATTAACAGGAGATCGTCTTGGTGACTTGTAGTTGTACTATAGGACTTTTGACAACTGTTAGATAGGGTAAGAACCTTATGCAGTTATAACAGTTGATAATGTAATCACAGAATAACACAACACTCAGAAGATTAACAACAAAATAATTCTCAGAAACCAAGTTTTCAAATAACTTGTTGTACTTAGAAGCTGGGTCACATTACTTATCAGTAATACAGATGTCTGGCCACACCATGGTAGAGTCATCCTCTTTAAGCTGTAGCATCCTACACATGTGTTGTCTATTCCTAACCATAGTACTCTACAATATCCATAGCTTTTTCAAAATTGTTGCGACTAATTTGAGTATGTAATGTTAGTTTGGTTTGAGGTAGCACAGGGTGATAATCTCTCTGAGAAGTGTTGGCTCTGAAAAGAGCTGAATAATACCATTCACCTCATGGATAGTCATCTAATTTTAACAAAGCCAGCCTGAATCAATAATACAACACTCACACAAAATAATGTGATGTTGAAACGTGTCTCCCAAAATACACATAATTTAAATAAGTAAATGAATGAAACTATATAAAACTTGCTTTATTGTAAGTTTTACTGCATTATTCATTGCCTATGGTTTAGAAAGTGTATGCTTACGCTGCATGTATAAATTGCTTTATAATGTCACATTATGCAGTTTTTTGTTGATCTCACTCATTGACCTCCAATAGATGGATTGCAATACGCGTCATTGCCCGCCATATTTGATGTAAAATGATGGAAAAAAGCACGCATGTACGCGCTACGCACGACTCTCAGCCAATGATAGCTCTTCACGCGTGCACAGTTCACCAACGATGGCGGACGATGACGCGTATTGCAATCCATCTATAGATGTCACTATTAATTGCTGAACAAACCAGGCATACTGTTATTTTTAGGGCTGAACTTGCCTACAGCTTTGTCATCTTAAACAGCTACTTGAGCGATTTGTTTTTTACGGGAGAATTTAAATTTGTTTATAATGTGTTTGTTTATCATTCAAATGCAATTTTGGTATTTGTACACTTTTTAATTTTTTTTTCTGAATTATTGGTCAAAAAATCAGGCCCCAACCTCCAGGTTTTGAAAAACTAGAAACACTTCTGCAGTTGATGGCATTCGACAAAATGACAATACTTTGATGTCATGTGTGGGAGTTTGCTTTGTTATACCTCCATGCTGCCACAAAGAGGCTATACAAAACGGAGCTCCCACATATGACGTAACATGAGTGATGGCGTAACAGGGCTTTTCGCGAATCTTTGTGAAAAGCACCGGAGAAGGGTATTCAAAATCATTGTTTTACACAATTAAAATCTGTTTAATCTCATGTGAACTCATTTTCCTTATTGAGTGAACATATTTTAAATGAATTTCAGAAAATGTCACTTGAAGCCATTTTCGTTCAAGTAGATCTTTAACTGTCAGGTACATGGATCTTGTTTGACAAATTATGTGTGGTGGTTGTACCCAAAGCTTGTCCTTAAGGTTTAGCAGTTGAAAATTTGACTTGTAAGTCTTACATACATGTACATGTACTTGGAGTTGAAAGCATTTGATATCAGTTGGATGATCCAGTAGTATTAGAGATTGTTTGTATAGTGGTCCATTTAGAGGGAAAACATGGTATATCTCTGGCTTCTATAAACAAACATCGATGGGCCTCTCAAAATAAATAGACACTTGTGTTCTTCGGACCGGTTCCATCTTGAAATTGAATGAAATTACCGATGACTCATGCATGGTCATTGTTTGATAGCTACAACCTTTGGAAATAATTGTATGTGTTCAACTTGAAGTTCATAATGAATTATCCGGATTGTTTATCTAACTTGGCATTGACCGTTGAATAATAGTTGTCAAATTGTAAGCTTGTTAAGTTTATAAGACAGAAGACAAGAAATAATATTCTACAAATACCACAGAGACTACTCCTGAGAAGTATTTCTGTTCACTTACATTGAACAAATTTTAGATCATGTTCCCTTTAAAGAAAATACCCTGCTGAATACTTGATCTGTTAATCTCCTGATACTTTGCTGTGAATTTTACTGTAGGTGATAAATAATCCAATTGATATTAGCCAGAAAGTATGCATCCAGATTAAATACTCTTGTTGTGTCAAGATTACTGATATGAGATTAGTACAATAGGTACAAATGTGTAGGTAGGATTGGTTGCGAAGTCAGGCTGCTGTTTGGATACAAATGAGCCTTTGCTTACTGAAATGAATTGCTGTATTGGGGATCCTTTAGGAATCTCAATCTCTGTCTATAATCAACTGAAATTCAATCTGGTTCAAACTGATCAAATTCTTATGTTTATCACTGACATGTATGAAATCAGAGTTTTGTTCTCTGTGGTGATGAAACCATAGGATCCTCACAAATTGACCAGTATTGTAACTGGTTTGCCCCAAAATAACTATGTAGAGAAGACAGCAAAGAAATGTTTAGTTATAGATGTACAAGGAAAACCATGAGTTGGTAAAAGCCACGTTAGGCCTATTACTTAGAAGGTATAATGTACCTAGAACTGAAAAGCACATGTTAGACTCAGGATTGGATTTTTGAACCAGGTGTACAGACGTGCAACATCCTAATCCCCAAAGAGTTCATTGTTTGCAGAGTTTATTTATTCCACCACATTTTTATTCAACATTAACAAAATGTTGCTAAAGAAGTTCATGTCATGAAGGCAATTTTGCTTGACTAATTTGATTTAGGCATACAGATGTAAATGAATCATAAGCTTATATAAAATTGACAGTATGTAAGTGTGAAGGTTTGTTCAAATGCACCTTTCCCTGTTACTGCTTGTTAATGTTAACTATAGACTTATTCAGAGAACATCATGTAGGAGGGCTTGACGCCGTTACACAGACATCCATGTGGTGTGAATAATGTATAGAAAGCTGACAGTAGAGGGCGCCATACATGTTCATATACATGTGTATGTCACTCATAATGCACAAAGATTTGACAGTTTGTATGCTTTCTATTGAAAACCAGTGACAAAGTCTTTTATTAAAAGTTTAGTAGTGAACATCATTGAACAACTTGAGGAATTTTTATGTGTACAATGTATGATTCAGATCAACATTGTTATCAACTTGTGTTTTTCATGAAATCAAGTGGTGGCTTCCACAAATATTCCTATGTTTTACAAGGATATATGTTTAACTCCTATATAGATTTAATGCAACATGATAAGATTGAGGTTCACTCACAGTGCAACTGGCATAATCAACGAGTTTGCATTCATAATATTCCTTGTTTTTATGAAGGTTTATACTCTAAAAGTATTATAATGGTCAGTGACTTGTTCCTGGAAGACGGAAGCTTTGTTCCATTTGATACATGGATAGACAGAGGGGTGTCCAAAAATCTATTTCTAAAATGGAGAGGACTTATCTCAGCTGTCCCTCGGTGTGGCAACAGACACTGAGAGGAGGCTTTACCCGAGGAATATACACTGCCCACGGTCTTTCTGTGCTGGTTAATGGAACAAGCCCCCATTGTTAATATAAGGGCAAGTCCTTTTACAAGAGAAATCTGTAAGATTTCTATTTCAAGGATACTTGTACAGCCAACTGCTCAGACCAAATTCAACTTATAGCTTGGTATTTTGAAGGATGAATGGAAAAACATCTATTCCCTGCCCTATATGTGTAGTAAGGAGGTCAGTACAAGAATATTTCAATATAAAATCAATATGGATTGTTTGATGACTAATGTGAGATTATTTAAAATGAAAAGTATCAGTAGCAATGCTTGCTCTTTCTGCTCCAAGTTTGCGGAGACAATGAAACATCTGTTTTTTGACTGTTAATTTACAGAACCGATTTGGAAAGATTTTGAAGCTTTGTGGAAAGGCTTGTCAAAGGAGGAAATTACTTTAAGTTTTAAATCATTCTCTTTGGTCAAAACACAGATCAGCCGGATTTACTTTTCAATCTTTGTATTCTATTGACTCACTGAGAAGATTATATTTTGTTTGCTTGTTCATGAGTGCATATTATTTTGTAAGAATTTGAAAAAAGAACTTGTACTTAAAAAAAAAGGAAAACAAAAGTTGTGGCTTCCACACAACTTTTAAATAAATACTTTGTGCAAAATATATTCATCGTAGAGGGAGAAAGCCTACACTTCTCAGAATAGTACTAAAAGATGTGAGCATAATTCTTTGTCACAGGACAGTAAATGCATGGACTATAGCCCTTTTCACTCGATGAAAAATTAACCAATGTCCCTTGCTACAAGTTTTATGAGCACTAATTGTTTTTTGTTGTCATCATGCATGACTGATTTAGCATGCCGTTGTCCAATATGACACTACACAAATCACTGGTAACCAACAATCAACTGATATATCAGCTAAATAGATAGTGCTACCAGTGGAATTACGTTGTGTATTTGTTTTGCATGTTTTCTTACGGCAAAAAACCTGGCTCCGAAAAAGCCAGAAAAAGTATGAGATTTTTCGCCTAGAAAAGTTTTTTTTGGGTATTGTAGTAGTTTGACTTGTATTACCAATGGCGGTGTTGAAGAAACAACATGACAAATTGTTCTATTGGCTGAACTCTTACAGTAAACTTAGTGGGTAACAAATAGTCTTATTTTCTTGGGAACCTACATGTATTTATCATGCACACCAGTGTTTTCAAAGTGGGTTTCCCTGGTACTGCTTGGGCACTTTAGTGCGTATTTACAACACGTTTTGCTTTTATGGGCACTAGCAGTTTTTAAAGCCAACTTTCCTGTCTTTTTGTGTCAAACCAAGATGACTTTTTAACACTGGTTTGCATTTATGATACTAGCAAAAAGATAATTTTTTTCTTGTTTAATTATGCCACTTGAAGTGAGAGTTTTAGCATTTATTATGCGTGATATAATGAAGGGCACCAACAGCTGTAAATTAAAAAGGTTAGTGATTTTTGTCTTCTCACAGTAGCCAGTCTCCTTCTGTGATTGATTTTAAATAGACATTATACACATGACCTCATTTGAATAGGGCGCCCTCGGCTAGAGGTCAAAAGAAGATTACTCATTGGCTGATTGTGTGCACCGCGCGTACTTAAATGTCCATTTTCTATTGTTACGTCATCTTTTTACCTCTAAGATGGTGGCGTGATGGCGTCAATGCATAAGGTCTGTTGTTTCACTCTACTTCTATGATGGATAGAGTTAAGAAATTGCTGCAAAAAGCAGTGTCATTGTGAGTGATTACAGTTCCAGTCAACAGTCATGACAGTTAAAAAAGTTGCCATGCATGCACAGTATGGGAGATTTTGCATAGATTATGTGAAAAGGGCTTAAGTGTCATTTCACGTAAATACTTAACATATGTGTCCACGGTCAAATTTTTTTTATTTAAAATACTTTATGGGTGGAAGATACAAGTAAAAAAAATTGACATTTCAAATCCATATGTAGCCTGTTGTCATGGTAACAGCTCGTTTTGGGCATTTTAGGCCGATTTGGGGGTCTGAAAAGCTGGTTTTTTGCTCATATTTATAACCAAAATGCAAAGTTATTTCATAAAACCTTTTATATCACCACAAAGTATCATCCTTGGCTTTACTTTAGAAAAAAAATTATTGCTATAAATTTTACCCTTATGCTATTTTTGCATCATGCATTAGAGCATGTTTTTAGAAAATGCAAAATCAACATTTTTACCCTATTTTTGGCCCTCGAAATGTCAACTTGCCAGGGGTCTCAGAAAATGTTCCTTTCGGTTGTGATTAAGGCTAACATTGGTCTTTTCATATCTGGTGGGAAAAACTTGGGCAATTGTATCCTGTTGTGGCAGTACTGCCTCCAAAATTGACTTTTTCCCCAAAACAAGAAAAAAATGCATTTTGAAGTTTTTCTCCTAGTCTGAATTAATATCGTTGAAAAAGTACACTTCCATCATCAATCCGGCAACTTATTTTAAGCACTCTGTAGGCTTGTGCATAACCCCACATTGATCAGGATTTTTTGATGACCCAAATCTCGGGTTTTACCCCCCCCCCCCATCACACAATTCACCAATTTTGAATATGTAGATGATGGTGTGCATGCTTGGAGAGGCTATGGTATCAAGCCAGCAACCATCATGTCGTCCGAGCAACTAAAACAAGTTGAGGCTCCATCACTGACAATTCAAAGAGGCCCTAAACAGCAGGGGAGCATGTTTAAAGAGGTCCATGCAAGACAGAGGCCAGGCTGTAAAAGTGGGAAACAACAAAGTGCAAGTTCCAAAGATGAGGATATGCCTGAATCAGAGCTTTTTCCCTGTCCCGAAGAAGGATGCATTGATCCCTACGAGACTTTGGGTGACTTGAATCACCATTTGCTATGTGGCAATCACAGAAGATGGTTAGAAAAGCACACACTTAATGACAAGGTGAAAATTGTGTACGAAGAGAAGTATGTGTTTAGGCAAGAGTCATCCCATGTATAGAAGCGAATACAATCCCAGCTCCGGGCAAAAAACAACTGCCTGCAGTTTGGGCAGTGCAGATATTGTTGCAAAAGAAATACATGTCAAGAAAGATACCCCAGGAAACAGGATGTTCACTATCACAGTTCTTGACGGCACAACAGATTTCAAGCCATTTTAGCCGAATTGAATCAAAGGTTAGAGCTGTGGCACCAGCAGTTGAGGAGGACAGAGAAAGAGACCATAAACAACTCCTGGCTTCTGTTCTTAAGACAGTCAGTCTGGAACATCCAATCATGTCCAACACATTCAATATTTGTGAACTCAACAGATCCTGGGAAATTAAACAGTCTCAGCTTCAAAGTGTTGTAAACAGTTTGCCATGATCTAAACATTGATACACAAGAATTTCAAGATAAGCGTAAGAGATCACTTTATGAAGCAAAATTAAAAGAAGTTGTAAATGCTTGCACCTGCTCAACCTAAATCAGTAAGATGCAATTGCAGCTGACAAGAGCTTAATGAGGCCAGATTTGGTTCTTTTTTCGATTTAATATCTTAAAATCCGACATTTGGGTCATCAAAAACTTCTGATCAGTGTGGGGTTTTCCACAAGCCTACAGAGTGCTTAAAACAAGTTGCCGGATTGATGGAAGTGTACTTTTTTAATGATACTAATTCAAACTAGGAGAAAAACTTCAAAATGCATTTTTTCTTGTTTTGGGGAATAAGTCCATTTTTGAGGCAATACTGTCACAACAGGATACAATTGCCCAAGTTTTTCTTACCAGATATGAAAAGACCAATGTTAGCCCTAATCACAACCGAAAGGAAAATTTTCTGAGACCCCTGGCAAATTGACATTTTGAGGGCCAAAAATAGGGTAAAAATGTTGATTTTGCAATTTCTAAAAACATGCTCTAATGCATGATGCAAAAAGAGCATAAGGGTGAAATTTATAGCAATAATTTGTTTTCTAAAGTAAAGCCAAGGATGATACTTTGTGGTGATATAAAAGGTTTTATGAAATAACTTTGCATTTTGGTAGGGTGGAGTTATAAATATGAGCAAAAAACAGCTTTTCAGACCCCCAAATCAGCCTAAAATGCCCAAAACACAAAATGAGCTGTTACCATGACAACGGGCTACATATGGATTTGAAATGTCAATTTCTTTTACTTGTATCTTCCACCCACAAAGTATTTAAAATTAAAAAAATTGACCGTGGACACAAATGTTAAGTATTTACGTGAAATGACACTTAAGAACCAAATGTATAATGTACAGTACAGTTTACCGTTTAGTGCTTGCACACCTAAAGAAATTCTTGAAGCACCCCCTCTGTTGGCTGCTTATCAACCAACCAGCTTGATTGTATTGTATTGTTAACATAGAGCTGTGCTGTGTGTAGCCTGAACATCTGATGTCACACTTCGAGGCTTGTGACTAATGCCAGATACCTGCCTGAGAGGATGCTGCCATATGTGCCTTTGACCTCGCATTAATTTCACTGGAGATTCGCAGTCAAGTCACACGTACATGTACACATAATAAATAGTGAATAAAACATTACATGATGTACAAACATTATGCACGTGCTGCAAGCAGACGATCGAAAGTGCAAGCTGACAAATTACATCACCTCAGACCAATCATAACACAGATATGGAAAGCTTACGTCACTGCACATTTATCCAATAAAATAAATGTATTCAATCAAATCATTGGGCCTGTAAGACCAGTGCCTGTCTTTATCCTTGCGGATAAAGACAGGTGACCAGTCTATAAGACAGGTGACCAGTCTATGCTGTATGCTGTATGTTTTTTGTTGTAAAACATATTGTGAGTTCATTTAATTGGTCAGCATGGTTCACCTAAGGCTGTGATTTACACTCAGTAATGTATTTTATCTGTTCAGTTCATAAACTTCCTTTCTGTATTTGCAGCACTGAGCTCAAGGACCCCTAAGGTTCATGTGGGAAACTTCAATTTTTATGCAGTTGTCAAAAATATCCTTTTGAGTCTATTAATATTGATAAGACAATTGATGAAATGCAGATTTTAAAGACAGCTAAGATCAAACTTTTACAAATAAAAAAGATCTCAGTTGTTGTTAAAGATAGGACTAAAAGGCAAGATTCCAAAAGGTAAAACTAAACAAAATAACTTTTGCCCACAAAAAGATTGAGAAAAACAAGATTTGGAAACTGTACAAGCAAACAAATTCTCCCCAATAAAGACCATCAAAGCAAATTAATTATCAATTTGCATACCAAGAAATCTGGCAGCACACAAGGTTAACATTGTAGCTTTAAAAATAATAATAAAAGTACTTCAAACCTTACGTTACATCTTCCCTTCAGCAACTACAGGAATAAAGAATAAAAGTATAAACGAGTTAAAATGAATGACTATTTTAAAAAGAGAATTAAGGGCTCTGTAATTAAAGCTGCCACTTCTAAGAATTTATATTCTGACTTCTATTTTAGTGGTTTGTTTTTCATTGTGGAAGTTTCACTTCCTGCGCATACTTAGTGGATATATAGTTAATTCAATACGTGTGTATAAATAAATAACTACCAATTTTCAAAATGAGTGTGTCTGACCTGGTTAACCTGCAAGCAAATGCACAAAGGAAGGAAATAGTCTTAGGACTTGCATCTGATCATTGTAATAATGGTTACTCAGATCTTCAATGACAAACACTTTTAGCAGCCATGACATTTCTGACACTTACCAGACCACATGTGTTACTTGCATTGAAGTGACTGAGCCAGAATGTTAATAAGAAACCACAATAATGTACCACCTCCCCTATTGAAGTGATTGGTTGTGCCCAATTAGTGTTAGAAACCCTATGGGTTTCCCCTGGCTAAATAAACCTTTCCAAATTCTTGTCCAATCAGACTGGAGTTATGAGTGTGTGTGACTGGGAGCTGAGTGCACCGTACATACATGTACATGTACACTGTAATAGCATGGTAATAGGTAGACTAAACCACACAACAAAGGATCTGTAGGATCAGACAGACAAATAGTGGGATGATAAGAGGCGCTAAGTTGATGGTTGATGTTATTCCTTGCATCAGTAATGTGTGAACTACAGCTTACACTTTGTAATATCATGGAGGAAGGAAAATATCACATTTGAACAAAGTTTGGAGACAGACTCTCTGGAGTATCATTGTTGTTGTCATACCAACTCTGTGGTGAAATTGAGAATCCTTGACAGGGTGTCTGTAGTGAAAAGCAGCTCTTTATTTGGTGATATGTGAGGGAATCCATGGGTGCTGAGTAAACATGTTCAAACTCTATGCGAATGTGTCAGTTTTCACACACACTTGTAGATACAGAGGACAGCGCTCCATGGCTCACTGAATTCTAATATCTGGATTCCATAATTGTATTTTCTCATTGAGAAGCATGCAGAATTAAAGAATAACACTGTAGAAAAGCCACCATTCCGCGGGAGTTGCATAAAAGTAAATGTTGTATGGAGGTTAACTGGCAGAATTTTTGGAAGCTTACTGTATGCATGGAGGTATGCTATGATAGCTCCATGGTATGAACATGATGTGGACCTGTGCTGTATCAGACTTGTATGGGGTTTCTAGTCAGTGATTTGTTACAGGTGTATGGTGCATGTTTGTCACAGTCATACAGGAAGGACAAAAGGAAACGCACCTCTGGTTTATTCTTTATGATAAGAACGACAAGACATTTGTAAAAGCATTTGGAGTTTTTTATTGTGGAGATTTTCAACACCTATTACCTGCGGTGAAATAAAACATGTTCCTTTTATTCATCTCTTGAATGAAATTATTTGGAAAAGTTGTTGAAAAGTCACACCTCTACATAGGGTTGACAATGAGCAGGAAGTGGATTGGATTGGAGTTCTGTGAGTTCATTTGATGCCATAAATATGCCAGTGGATGTGCCATAGACACAGTAGAGTTGAGTTAACCAAGGAAGAGCATTTCTGGAACTTAAATTACTGGGATTTAAAGAAGACAAGATGTTGGCTGTACATCATCCAGTTCAGGTATTGTAAATAGAATCATTTTTAAAATGAAGAGTTTTTGAATTTGTTTCAGCTGAGTGTACTTTTTACACCTTCAGGCTGCTGGTACATCTGTTTGCTGAAAATTTGGAGTATCAAAGTAAAAGTGATTAAAAGAAAACAACATTGGATGTTGTTTTTGAAAGATTAGACAGATTATGAGGTTATGTCTTGCTGCATGTACTACTTTAGTCTTCTTGCAGTTCTCCAGTGAGCTGCTGTCAGTGTATTTTTAGATGGTGGCTCAACCAACAATCCTTCCAACCCTTGACCCTTCAGTGATATGACCTTACCTCTTCATCTTGCTCATTGACATCTTATCAGAGTCAGTTCATTTCAAGAATTGTTAGTCTCTGACAATAACTCTTGACATCAGTTTCAAATAACATTAAATTCAGGGATCTGGACATTAAATTTAAAGCAAACTTGGCTTCGCAAGAAAATTGCATGATTACGATAATGATAATGTCAAGTTACTCTTAGGTTTAGAAGATTTTAATATTCCTGGCTGTAACTACGGCTTCAATTCACTAACATTGTGACAAATTTAAAATGTACGGACTTATTAAAAATGTATACCATAAGAACTGGCTGGTTTCAGCTTGTTAGGCCACCTAACAACAGTCTGCTCTAGGGTGTACACTATTGAAAGTTTTGGGTTCAAATTGTGTGCACAAATTTGTGAAATATTATGACTTAGGAATACTGCAGTGCAATTTCAACTGCTGATCATTCTCAGTTTGTGTAGGAAAGTTGTTAATCTTGCATGACTTAAAACAAGCAAGAAGCAACTCACCTTATGACCAACCAATTTAGCTTGAACTTGAAGGAAATTGTCATTTATTACTCGTAATTTCTTACTTTATTTCACAGAGTATTAGATCCCTGGGTAAAAAAATACTGCTGGCTCACTTTGCCAATTACTGTTCCTCTAATTCAAATTGATGGCATAATAAAAAACTTCCCTTTTTGAAAGTTTGAATTAAAGTTTAAATGAGATGAATTTAAGTAATAAACCACAAGATGAATTGGATACATTTAATTGAATCAGTACAAATGTGTTACCTCTGATTCAATTTAAAAAGTTCAGTTGAAATATCTTGATTCACTTTTTAAAGGTATAAGAACATGCAAAGAGTGTTAATGTGAATCAAAGTATAAAAAGATGACACATTAAGGGAGTGAATAAAACAGCAGGCTCATACTATAAGGATGAAGTTATTTTTCATTACCTTTAACAAAAGTTCAGGAAAGCCACAGACTTGTGCTTTTGACTGTTTTGTAGTTTAAAATAACAATTTAGGAAAAATAGCAAACCACTCAGTAGAGATCATTCTTCAAGATTTTTTTCTAGGTCACTCACTCCTTATTTGTCTGTGTAATTTTTTTGCAACATATCAAAGGGTGTACTAAAGAATGCAGTTTGTAAAAGGTATAACATTTGCCTGATTGACAGCACTCCACAACTGTTTTGATTGGGTTTTGTTGTGCTGTATTTTTGCATAATATTTCAAACAATTACAAACCAGAGATTAAACACCTACAGTTATCTATACTTTTTACTTTATTTGTTTTGAAATTTCCTGTACAAATGACTACCTTAAATACCAGATATCGACCTCCCATTTACAGAGGTTGAGTTAACTCCAATCCAGCTGCTAGTTTCTCATACAAGGTTCTCATGGGTTCAATACAGTTCAGTAAAATACCACACTACTCCCCTTGGAGAGATCATTTAACATTGAAGTGACTCACAGACTAGGCCATGGCTCTCTACATGATCTATAAATAAACATCTGTTTAGGGACTGATCTATCATTTGAAATCAAAGATTTGTTTCTCTTATAGTCTTGGAACTGTTATACCCATAGTGCTCTTATATTAGTTATTCATCTGTCTGTGTGCATGTACATACCTTTAATTAAATAAAAAAAATTAAAAAAACATTTTGAAGGATAAATTGTTTGTTAGCTGGAACTTGTTCGTTTATTAAATGAACGACACAACCTTTGAAATTGAATAGTGCGTACGTCTAGTGAATAAGGCACAGAAGTAATTACAGAATATTTGGGTTTTAACGCAACACTAAATTGAAATGTTTAACACACACACAAAATTGAAGTGATACTCTGACGACAAGTGTATACAAATCAAAACAATTAATTATTTTTCCTGTTTTTACATGCAGAAATATATTCATTTGTTTGTCTTTGTCAGAGGTAAAAACGTAAATAGGGGAACGTACTCTGCATGAAATTACTTGCCAACAGTTATTAATTGGACAAAAGCAATTCTATAATTTCTTATCAATAAATTCACAGTACACAAACTAATTTCCTGGCAATTGTTAACCACTTTCATATCAGATATTCAGATTAAACAGAACAATTTTATAACAAGTTTTGTTTTGTATCAATATTGTATGATTCCTTTAAAGACTTCTTTGAAGGAAAATTGACGCTTTCTCCCTTGGGCTAGCAGAGTTCTCTCTCCTCATCTCTCCATCTTTCCCTGTCTCTTTCCGTCTCAATCTGCTCCAGAGCATTGTCCTCATTCTTCTCATTTTGCCTCACCTAAAAAAAAGAGAGACTTTTCTCTTTGTGCAGTGCTAGTGCTCTTGGCTAAACATCTGTCCAAACCAAATTCAGCGTGTTAGAAACTTAAAGGGGATCTGTTATCAAGCTGCTCTTTGCCCTAAGAAATACTCTGGATTTAAAGAGAGAATGCATCTTTTGTAATTTACCTCCAGATGAGTTTGAAAATGATCCTGTATAAAAGCCAACTCATATGAAAGATAGTGCTAGTTCTAAACTTCCTGAGATTGACTCCCGCCAGACATCTGACTTTGAGAAATAAATGTAGAATCTGAAAGGAATTAGTAAGCGATGATCTATTTCCACTTAGACTGCCTACAGTGGTACAGTTTGGAATTAGAAAACCTGTGAGGCACACAGGGTTGTATGATTCATGTTGACGTTAAATTGAAAAAAGCTTGCAGCCATTCATGAATGCATCACCAGGACCGACAAGTCTGACCTGGCTTTTCTTAGTTTCATTTTATTTCTCCACTTATTTCCCATTTTAGTAACATTAAGTAAAACACTTACAAAATAAATGAAGGGATTTAGGGAAATTAAAACTAAGGTATGATTATAGACAAGAGATATCATTAATAATGTAAAGCGCATTGATACATTATCGTAAATATAATGCGCTATATAAGAACTAGTTATTATTATTGTTATATTATCAGAAATTCATCATTAAGATGGGTAAGAGACAAAAACTTACAGAGAATAGTACAGTACTTAAGCCATGGACTAATAATTTGTCGCAGTTTTTAGTAGATGCTGTACAACTACAAGGCTATACAGTGTGTTGAACCACCTTCCAATAGCGACGAAATTTCTCCACCAAGGTGTTTGTAAAATGATGTCCATTACGGTAAATATCTATAATTTCATTTAGTTTGAAATGCCACACAAACATAGCAAAATAGACCTCCAAATTAAAGGTCAGCTGTGTCAATTACATACACATGTACTCTTTACTGGTGTTGTTTTTCTTTCTTGGACATTGGCCTGTACTCTACAGGATGCTAAATCATGACTGCTCTTGTTTTCTGTACATTGGCATTTCAAACCTCTCTATTTGATAATGAGAGCGTCTGGTGTGCTTTGAGGCAGTGTACTGATCTGCAATTTGAGGAATTTAACTGGGAAGTTGAGTGGGTGGGCTAGGGTGTTATGAATTTTTGTTTTCGATTCTAACAAGGTTTTTAAAAATCTAAGAAAGTTTACAAACATTTGTTTTTTACGGATGGCAGAATTGTTGAAAAGATTCTATTATGGTTAATAGTCATCTAGTATGTCTCATTTCCTGTTACAATCTCAGGGGAATTGTAGGATCGTACAGTAAATATTCATTCAATTTGATTTTAATTTTAAAAAGATTTGCTTTTGAAAATAAAGAGGTTCATGTTTACCATTTCTATTCAATTTAAACCTTTAGTGTTTTTGATTAATTACAGTTCACACACAAATGCAGGGCTCAAATTTGACACTGGACCACAGGCCAGTGGCCAGTGATTAAAGTGTCAGGCCAGTAAACTCATGACTTAAAAAAAAAATTGTTATATATATTTTTGTTATTGAATAACAATGCCTCACTGAGTAATATCTTGAACAGAAACAAATTATGTTCTAACGTTGACTTTGAGTCTGATTAATACCTATCAATTATGTTGAGCAATGAAGTATACTTAATAATCATATAAAGTAAAATGCTATAAATCTGCTCTTACATGTCTTAGTGCTCGTTCAAATTTAACAACAAATCGGGTCAGGAAGTTTTTTCTCATTAGATTCTGGTCTTGTAAAAACATTTCTGGTCCAGTAAACATTTTCAATTGGTGCTCTATATGGGGCAGAGGGTACCCCCCTATTGTGTCTTCATTGTGTGCTTGGAATCTCAGGAATTCTTTTGAGGATTTTAAGGGGGGTGGGTTCTATACAAGAGGAAAATAGTGTGTTATATTATGGGAAAATTGGGGGAGGGGGACCCTCTGCCCCATATCGGGTAGGCTATAAACATTTTGAGCTACATGTACAAGCCCTGTGGTCTTGTGGATTTTACCCCCCAAATTCGATGGAGCCCTGGAATGTAATTGTACATTTGGGTAAGAATAAGTATATTATTGAAGTACACAATGAGAATTGGAATTTGAAACCCACTAAAGATGGAGTTATTACCCTTCTGACTCACAGGGTTTATTCCTAAATTCCAGCACAAAAATTTATAATATGTATTGAGAGATTTATTCATTTTGTAGTTTAAATTTCAGTCAGTACCCTCAAGATGTTTTTGAACCATGAACTAACATATTTTTTAAAGTTTCTACTCATCAAGGGTTTTATTGCCATTGAACAATTGTCAATGAAATCAATATTTGACATCTGTTTCCTTGACTTTCAATGAATAACCATGGTTACTAGATTAAAATGTGATTCAGTTCTTTATTTTCTATATCAGTGCTGTAATACAATGGTGCATCAACCTTGAACTGTACTCTTATTTCAACCATCCTTTGAAAGAAAGTAGTACCAGGTTGTGAACTTTGGTAATGCATGTAACAGTACAGTAAACTGCATGCCTAGGGGAATATTCACACAGTGTTATTTAAAGGGAGCTTTGTGGTGGTATTCAGTAATATAATTTTTATGCTGCAGTAGCCCATGGTGTGTCAAGTGCAAGCATACACATGTACAGTGCACAGTACCAGAACCGGCTGCCACAATCCATTAGTCAACATTGTCAACCTCGTCACTGGATTAACTGTGTTATGCTTGAATATTCAACATTCTGGTCTTCTTAATCGCGGTTGACGCCACCAACTGGGATTGAGCTGGCAGTCCATTGGTGAGGAAGAAAAGACACATGCTAGTTGACCCAGCGTGGCACCGACCACCGCTTCGACTTTGAGTCTCCTCACTTCACTGTGTTTTTGTTTGAGTCCTTAGTAACAGCATCCTTGCTCTGACCTTTTCCACTCTGTCATCCTCTCACACGGTGATGTAGCTTCAGATCTAACCATCTGTGGTCCTATATGCTGAGGAGGAGGTTTATCATACATGTAATTCAAATATTGTTGGTTGGCTTGTGGAATGGTTTGGTATTATCAACAACGCGTGTGATCCTATTCCAGCCGCTGTGTCATTTGGACAATGGATAAACTGCAATAAGGGCTTGAGGGAATCTTGGTATTGACTGTGGTAGCACCATGTAAATAGTGTACTTGTATGGAGAGCAAATCTGGGAGTAGCTGGCAGGCATGAGTTCATCAAAGTAACAATCTCACACTGTGTTATTCTACAACTCAGTAAGCGTCTCTCCAAATCCTGGTCAAGCAATTAACAATGTGGATTCAACATTTCTACGTGTCAACTTTTCCTGTTTGCAAAAAACGTTTGCAACAGAAATTACAACTCTGTGGAAAAACATGTGCGCTGAATTATTGTTCTGGAAAGCAATGAAGGCAGTATTGGTTGAAAACAAGTTGTGTGGAAACTTCACAATTTGGGAAGAATGATGATTAGCTTACCGAAGTGAAAGTATCAATACTCAGGAATTCAATTTGTTGTCATCAGGAATAAACCATATTTTGTAGAAACTCTTTCTCCCCAGCTACAAGAGCATCCACTGGGCATCTGCATTTTTTTGATAATCTACTAAACTTGCTTCCAAAAAATATGGTCCTATGTTACTGATGTTGAGAGAAGTGGCAATGTGTTTGGGTTTACATTGGTAGATACAGCATTTGTAGGAGATTGGAGCTTACAGATATATCCTGTTATGTGGTAAACACCCTTTGATGTGTGATCTCCAGCTCAGTGGAATGATACTCTTTTTTCATTCATGGATGATCATAGGTAGAGAGTTAAAAGTACTCAAAGAAGGTTGGACAAGAATGCCTGAAACATTTAATTTCGTTTGTACAAATGAAGAAGAAATCTCAGGAAAAAGAGTTTGTAAAATCACACACAGGTTAACTATCATCATTTGCATCAGGAACACTGCTCTGGTCACTTATCATTTCAGTGCTTGCAAAATATGCCTCATGTCATGTCAGTCTATTTCCAGAACTGGTACTTGCAAGTAAACTAAATATTACAATACTGTACATCAGCAAGGTCTGCTTGTGATTTAAAATTCAGAAAGGCATAACTTTAATTTCATCAAAACTGAATTTCTCATCATCTGTGTAGGCACAACCGGGCACTTTACTTATTGCTTTTACCGACATTTACTCTGCTACAGTTGAGGGAGAGAGAGCTATTTTCCCTCAGTGTGATTAGCAGTTTCCTTGTATAAGTTCTTAGTGCAGCTAGAATGTTGCAAGTGGATCATCCTTGACTGTCTTGATTGGAATTGATATTAAGCATACATGTGCACTTTTCTTGGGAGTTTATCCTCACACCGTTCACTGCTGCAGCCTCTGTAAGTAAAGGCCATCACCATCATACCATCTGCTTCATCTGGTGATCATGCAAGCTGAGGCCTTGTCCAGGGAACTTCCACCAGAATGCAGGTCTGAAGTTAATGGAAAATTGTTCACTTAATACGCATGCTCTACCTAGTCATCTGAAGTATTTTCTTATTGCTATTCCATGCATGTTTATTTCTTCACTTTTTGTTTATCTGTAACCTTTAAAAAAATTGTCATGTTTCTTTTCAAAATTGTCCATCCAATGTTTAATTTTCTCTACCTCCCTGCTCCTCCTTTTCCCCTCCCTGCGGAAGTTGTCCACACTTTTATCTCATACAAGCAGGTTTCAGTCAAGTATATACTGAGAGTTAAAAATAGTGCTAACAAGAATATGCTCGAAGAAACAAACCTGATGAGATTATGGATTATTTATTGACCAGTTCAGGAATCTCTGATAATTGAATTATTTCCATTTGGTAAGGTCACTGCCTGTATATATTTAGAACTCCATTGGGCTTCTTTATGTAGGCTTGATGATTAAGGCCTAATTTATGACAGTCTGTAGGGACAGTACATTAAATTAGGTTATTTTTTATTTACAGATGTACATGGTGAGTACATACCTAGCCCTTCATGGGAGAGTTAGGGATGGGGGTGGAGTCTTATCCCTCCTGCTTTCTGCCCCTGATTGAAATGACAGCCTTTTCCCTTCATATTCAAACAAAAGATAAATAACTCCAAAACAATCAAGTCATTCTATTTATAAGGATTATGTGGTTTGCCAGTTTGTTCTATCCATTTTCTGTCAAAGATTCTAATAACATACGACAATGGAAATATTTGTTCAGTTATTTTGCATCCATTGAAATTTTTGAAAAGGCATGTTGGTTTATTATTCAACAATTTTCTCACTGTTTTATTGCTTTATCCTCTTTCACTTAAACTATCAAGAAATACCCTTGAACGATCAAAGAAGTAAAATATGTCTGTTACAAAATCATCTGAAATTACATCAAATCAAGTGATATAAATAAAATCATTGATGCCAATCACTGCTAGAGTTTATGCCATTGATTTGTAAGCATTTAGTCAATCACTTATGTCTGCAGAGCAACCCTGTTAGTGTTATAATCAATGAAACTTACTGTGAATCGATCCTTCTTATCTATAAGTCAATAAACTGCTCAGCCATTTGCTATTATTGTCACCCAAGTGTTACTGCCAGACAATGATCTGTCGCTGAGTTTTGACAAAGGGCATATACAGACATTCAGGATGGGATTACATAATACACTCATTGGGGCACAATTGGGACTTGACTGTATTTTAAAAGCATAGTGTGGAGTTGGGACTGTGTTCTCAAATGTGATTGTGGAGTTGAAAGGTTACATTTTGTATCTGGATTTCACAAGTATCATCTGGGTTTGACATCATTGACTGCAATACTCATGTATGGATTCCCTCCGCCATGATGGATTATATTGATACTGTATGGAAATCTTCGGTTACAGCTTTATCCAGAGGTTGACACATGGAGGAAGGAATTTAGATGTGATTATATGCACATATTGGGACGTTTTGACCATGGAGTTATGGTTTGACTTGTGGTTCTACAGTTTACATCTTCATTCATAGATCCAACAAACACTTTTGGCAACACAGGCTACTTTGTGGATCATCATAGTGCTTGTGTTTTGAATCAAGGAATGTACACGTGGCAGAAGTAACATACGTTATATGTACATGTACATGTTCTGTTGTTGTAGAGTTATTCTCACTTCCTTTATGAAGCTAGAAGATAAAGTTCGCACAGGTGCCATAGGTGCTGTAACTTTTGAAGCAGGTACTTTGATCTGATGAGATCTGAGGATTGATACAATGGTAAGAATACACACAATAGCTCATTATCCTTTAATTTCTCTCTTTATTTGTTGCGATTAAAATCAAGTCTTTGTGATTGAACTTGTGTACTTTAAATCACATCTATTTTGAATGTTTTGTTCACTACAAGTTGGTGGTGCTTGGGCTTTGTTTTTGAATGGGTTGTGTGTGACAGCTATACCTGGTCCTTGTTCACTGGCTTAACATAAAATGCAATGGTGTTGTTGTGCTATGTACTTCAAATAAATACAAACTTTTGACCTTTATTGCAAGTCCAGCCATGGCTATAAATTACAGTAATGGAGGTCTATGTGTACCAACACCTCACTCCCTGATCACTACTCTTGCATTAAAAGCCTCACAGTTCAATATTACGATACACTTTCAGGTTTGAGTGATTCCCGCATCCCCTACTACAACTTACAAGATCTCAAGGTTATTTTCCTTCTAACCTAATTAAAAATCTCAGGATTTTGTGTTAATCCATTTCATTAACCTAAATCTGATCTCGTGCAATCCAATTCAATCATGAGTAAACCCCCAAGCTTTAAGGCAGTCAGTTGTCAAGTTGTCAACAAGACCTCATTAGCCTTTTTGGGAAAACCCAGGAAGTGTGCTTGTCTGTAACTTCAGTGACCAGAATGAAATTGGCCACAGGGAGTTGAAGCCTTCCTGTGCTTCTTGAAAACTGCCCTCATATAATGCTGGTTTCAATTTTCTTTCTTTAGGTTTCACAGCGACCCAGTACATGTACATGTACATGTAAGTTATTCATGATACTATGTTTATAATATTATAGTGTTTGAATAAAACATTTGACATTTGTTTTAATGTTTAAAATATTAAGAAATATTAATAATATTTCATCTTGAAATGCTTTAATCTTTGAAAAAAAAGACATAAAATATGTAAATGCTAGCAGGCCCACAAATTTTTGCAAGGGGATGCTATTTTTTTCAAAGACAATTGTCAAGTGCGGAACACGAAGTCATTACAGCACGGGGGTCCATTGCCTGCGTTAGGCCCGAAAGCTTTGGGGTCCAAGATGCTCTGTCAGGCAATCTGAGCCACTGTTTGGCACTTTAATGTCCCTTTTTGGGGCGGGATATTATTAGTGTAATTTGCAAAATGATTACACCACAATTTATTTTATTTTCTTCATGAGGCCAATTTGGGTGAAATGGAAAAGCCAGATGAATCTGAGTGATTTTCTGCAACAGTGGCAGTGCACAAACAATGCATTCAATGTTAATTTTGTCACATATAGATCCTTGTCGTAAAAAATAGATCACAACACACACAGAATAGACACAGAAACTCATCCACTCCACACTCTGAAAATTCCCAAACCCCTTCTAAATAACAGGGAAGAATCAATGTATACACTAACCTTGTCCGCTGTGACATGACCTTACCTCAATTGGACAAACCGCGGGGAACGATTGTTTTAGAACAATGCTGTGGAGCGTTCTATAATTATTCATTTTTGCTATATTAAATTTTGGAACGTCGCTGCAGTATTCATGTAGACCGATCTTTTTTAGCGTGGGGCATGCAAGTGGTGCATGCAAGTGGTGCATGCAAGTGGTGCATGCTGCGACAACGTCGCTGGAAGTGCAAGGTTTTGGACACTAAGACATGAGTAAATGGTTTTCTTTTGAACTATCGGAGAATCCCTTGTCACCCCCATTCAATCCTGCACCCCGTTCAAAAAAGTTTGGATGTTGCAGCACCCAAAGCAATCCCGTTCTAGTTGGCCTAAATGTTAGATAATTTTTGAAAATGAAAAAAGTTAATGTGTTTTGTTTTGTAACATTTGAATGAAAATTAGAGGATTTCAATTAATGTTCTCTTCAACAAAGGCCAATCTTGTTCAATTGTTTCAGTTGGTCCCTCAGTCCATGCAGGTCAAGTGACTTTGAACATTGACATTTTCGGCAACATAAAACTGGTTCACTGTAACCACTGAACAGTCTTCTCTATATAAAAAAAACACATCCTTGTGAAAATGAGTATGGACCATGACCGGTAGTCGTGACAAGTGTTTTGCCACTTTTTTATAAAAATTGATCAATGCACTCTTCAATAAATCAGTATTAATTAACTTATGTTCACCAAGCATTGAAAACATGTAAGACTCTATGAGTGTTTAAGTGTGTACATCTGCTACACACAAGCATCATCCACAGTGTATATTAATAATTCCCTACCCATGTCTCCCATGAAATCTAATTATTCAAGATGGTATTTGCCTTACATTCCATCTACATGCACCTTTTACTCTAGTGCAGTGACATTTACGTCCTTCATAAACAATGTATGTTTGCAGTCTGAAGATGTTGTGATTATTTTTCCTTGAGTAAAATTTGGTATCAGTCATTGTTCATTCATCTGGCAAGTCAATTTCAGGGATGCACTTGGGGAGGTTGCAGAGGAGAATGCAAAGATATTTGGATTCAGATTATTTGATATCAGTGGTAGGGGGCTTATTCATTGAGTAGTTTCTGAGTAGATGATTTAGAGGAGAAAATTCTGTTCAAAAGGAAATTTACTCTTTAGTGATCATATGAAGATAATGCATTTTGTTTGAAATGCTGTAATTTGAGGTTGATGTACTGTCAAGCAAAAAACATTCTAATACCTATTCTGACACTTTTTCTATGAAGTGCAAATCTGCTGAATTTTTCAGAATAGTTCCCAAGATTTACTGACAGATTGTTTAGTTTAAGTCTTAAATTGTTACACTCAAAGCCAACTTATTACATGTAACATTGTGGAGAGATGTGCTCATGTGTTAAAATGTAGGGAGCCTTAGGGCCATTCAGAATAATAAATGTTTAACAATTTCAATTATTTTTTTTAACTCGTGGGTTTGTGGGTCAAAAGAAATAACTGAAAATCAAAATTCAGTTTTCAATTCAAATAATGGAAGGGAACTGTCTGTGCAATTCCGTTGTTAATGGTCAACCTTGTTTCAATAGTTGACCTTTGTGCTCGATGAGGAGATGGTGTGGATTTTCTCTTTGGTTTCAACTAAATCTGCTTCATTTTAGGCATTACTTTGTTTTTCAGTGTATAGGGTATATTAAATAGTCAGTCAGTATTTAAAAATCTAAATTTTGGGTTGTATACAATGGTGGGTGGGTTGGTCAAAACAATTTCGATGGTCATTCCATGGCCTCTTACATTTCAAAAACATCAAAATTCACATATTTTGTCATGTCTACGGGAATTATTATGTAGATCAATCCGTGAAGACAACTTGATTAATAAATGTGGATCTCCTGGCAAGATGAATTGAATACCCCATGGCCCTCGTGGCTGAAATTTCTTGAAACAGAGTATTTACGCAACTTTATAACAAGATTTACTTATTTTTTTAGCAAGGAATCATTTTTAAAATCCCTGTAATGAAAAGTCGTGAAGAAACCAGATGTCATTTAAGTAAGCATGACATTTATGCAGAATCTAAACTTAATTACCATTGGTAATCCCATGTCAAGTTGTTGAAAACTTTGTAAAATTTGTCTCTTGGTGTGCACAAATATCCAAATTTCTCACCCTCTTAATACATTATGGACCTTCACACAGCCTTGTGTTATCAATTCTGTGCCAGTTTTATAACACTTGCTCTTTTGTTTTTGAAATATTAGAACTACAATTCTGGTCATAACTCATGCCCTGGCTCTCATTGCGCAGTCTGCGGTGCATCTACATGTATTATCATTATTATTATACTCATTGTTATGATTCATTTAGCCAAGACTTCAACAAACATGCAACAAAACAAGAAACTAATATTTGTTACTGTTCTATTTTAATGATGTAATGGAACAGTGACAGAAAGGTACTTAAGAATAACTATTGAAGTACATATTCTAAAATTTTCAAAGTGGATCTTACCGCTTTGTTCTGGAGGTGATGTAGAGAGTTTATATAGAGTGTCCTTGGAGTGGTTATAACATACAGCATGGAGGTAGGAATTAGAACATGCTTAGAGCAAATGTTACATGTAGCTAGCTTCAAAGATTGACTAAATTACACAAGGCTTGGCATTTTTCTTAGAGTAGTAACTTCACTTCACACTGTTTTTTAACAAAAACAAAATAAAATAAACAAACCAATCAATCAAATTGTGTTTTAAATCTAACCATATAAAATTTCACAAATGAGAATACTAAAATATGGTCTGCAACTTTCAATCAGCCCGGGAAGGTGTCTGTCATTAAATTATTTAGTAGTATTATTAAGTAGTAAATGCTGTTTTAAATTTTATTGAAAAAAGGCATATTTCTTAAAGTCACCTCGAAATAGAATTTTTTTTTTTAAACATAAGAGTTTATGTATATTAATAATAAAACCATTTTTTGAGTAATTGTTTGTGAGGATTTATATGTTTAAAAAAAAAAAAGTTGTTCGGGGGGTGACTCCGCCCATCCCCTTTTGTGACGTCAATCAAGGCAGACTTCGCCTCGAACGAACATCGACCCCCCTCGAATTTGCTTGCATTTACGTTGTAAACACACGTACACGTGCAAGTAGGTCCCAGTAGTGATCTTGTACGTTTCGAAAAAGGGGGTTTTTCTTGCATTTTCCGGCCATGCCGACCAGGTGTATTGCTGCTGTATGCAGCTAAAAACTAAGGATGGGGTCAGTCTGCATCTGTTTCCTGCAGATCCCAAGTATAAGCGGTTGTGGGCCGCGAAAGTCAGACTAACGACGTCGTTTTCAGTGCGATGTGCCATGTATGAATTCCTCGGTTTTCGATTGAGACCGCGCTGAAGCCAGCTAGTATGTATACACTAGCTAGTACATGTATACTGTGATGTGGGTGACGTCCGCATACGCATCATACCGAACAGGTATCCAGACGTAATGTACGGGCCAGACTTCATTTTTTTTCCTTCAAATATCGTGCCTTGATTGACGTCACGAACAGCGCCACCATGTGTCAAGGTAAAGGGGGGCCTACTCTTAAATTTGTAATTAAAATAAAAACTAATGTTTAAAAACCTTAGTTAACTGTTTATTCACATTCCACTCATCAAAATACATATATTAATGACAAAAAAATATTTGTAAAAAATACCACTGCCAGGTGCCTTTAATATCATCTAGAACAAAATCAAATAAAATACTAATCTTTTGCTTCTGTTTAAAATAATATTGAACATTGCCTTGCATTTAAAAAGAATAGTTTGCTGGCATAACAGATGTGTCAACAAAACCAGGGCTGTATTTTGCCTAAAAGAATTGTATAGCATTCATCAACGCTTTCTAGCATACTGTGCAGTACTTTCCAAGATTTTACAGGTACTTAAAGATACTGTGCAGTACTTTCCAAGATTTTACAGGTACATAAAGATCAACATTACATGTATCATGTACATGTCTGGATTATAACAGAGTGGTCAATACTTGAATCTAGCCATGATGTGTTGATGAATTCCTCAAAGCTTAGATCTCTAAAATTTCTATCATTGTAATTCTCATTAAAACTATGCAGCTGTTCATGCAAGATTTACCATATTAATAACCAATAGGAAGGGTTGCATAGCAACACCTAGTGACATCAGCATCTAGTAAAGCTCCAAGCTTATGAATATTGATGAGCTGTTGGTGGCTGGCAGTGGTTGAGATGTGGCATATTTGTCAGTGAATTTGTGAGATGAATCGAATGAGGAATGTGGTCTGGAACATGTGGCAGGCAGATACATGTTGTTGTGTTATCACCAAGGCGGATTTGTTGTTTCAAACAATACGGATTATGTAGCTCTGTCCAAGTGTACCTGAAATTGTATTCTGAATTCTGAATAGATGAGCAGGAGGTCTTCATGGCACAGCCAGCATTTATTTATCCTCGTATGCACTCTGCAGAATTTACACCATTTTGGGTAAGATTTGCACAATACATAAACTGTTTTCTTGATAGCTTTGGGGTAACTTTTTTAATGTCAGATACCAATTAAAGATATTCATCAATGTAAATTTTCTGGGTTTTATTGTTGTTTATGTTCAGGAAAATATTGTATGAGTTGAGTGTACATGGGACTTGATATTAGGTAAAATCATCTACAATGCCTACAGAATGCACGAATTTGTACACAGTGCACTGATGATGTGTCTGTACAGGTACCTGCATGTTCATATTACATGTACATGTATATAGACTAAGTTTGCCCTACATGTAGAAGTCTGCTTATATTTTGGTGGATGGTGAGTATCAGACACATGCCAGTACAGCGTGCTCCCTTAACAGTGGTCTCAGGTCAAATGCCAGTTAAAACACCCGAGGACCGTGCTGTAAAATCACTCCTTGTGGTCCGGCTGGCTAGTTCAGTGTTGGAAAGCATTTCTATTTAGTACGAACTATGGAAGAGTAAAAAAGCTAGACTGGTCCAGGCTGGCTAGTCACTGAAAAAGTTAAGGGCAACCCTGCAGTAAACAAAACAACTACAAACACAACCCATACTATCTACATGGTATGCGCCTATGTTAATTGTGACATGTTTCAAGCAGGTTATTATGCTGTTGAGTTGAGCATGTTGATGTGTTTGAATTGACGTGGCACATGCGGATGTTGTGCACCATACGTACGGCAGTTCTGTAATCATATCTGAGTATCCGTGCAGGGGTTCTCTCTAGAATAAATCTCCATGGATTTAAAAACACCTGCTGAAGGCAAGGTTTGTTTGATAGCAAGTGGAATATGTCTTTACTGAGACCACTTTATGCTAGTCAGGAATCAAGAGAAAAGAATAAGATCGAATTACAGTACTTAAGATAAAATTGATTGGATTCAAAACTTTCCTTATTAAAAAATGAATTATTGACCATGCACTGTAGTGAGGATTTGTACAAATTGTTTTAGACACACGTCTTCTATATCATACAATTTATTACAACTGTTTAGTTTTGTGTTTTCTAAGGCTATAGACTGGTTCATATTCTAATAAAATATTGCTTGAAGACCTACTCTTAATTAACATTTTGATATGAATAATTTAGAACTTGAAACTTTGCATCATCAAGAGGTGATAAAAGAAGAGGTTTTCTTTGACTGATCAGGCTTAAGCCATACAGAGTTGTTTTACATTGGGCACTACCCTAAGCCTACACAAGAGATTAATACATGTTGCTATTGCAAAATTCATAGAGTATGCTGAGCTCACAACAAACCACCTCCCCCCCCTTCATAAAAAAAAGCAAAGAAAGAAAGAAAAGAAATAATAAATAAATAATTTAAATAAAATTACTTACAAGATTAAAAGCAAATAAAATAAATAAAATAAAGTCTTTTCATAGCAATTATTTCTGCTTAGAAGAGATAAACATGAACAAAACACATCATGTCCACTAAAAGTAATTAATGTCAAATACACAGCAGTGCTGGTTTTGCCTCTAATTTATAAAATGCAATAAATCCTAGATGTTATCCAAGTCCCTGGATACAGGGGCATTTTTAATTAAGGCTGCTCAATTGCGCTCAAATTATCCATGGAATTTAATCCTTTAAATGAGAACAATCGCCATTATGTTCTTCACACCTTGAATTTCTGGTCTGACATACATGTAAGCATTTTACAAACACAACAAGGTACTGTAGAACCATAGAACATACGTGTATATATGTACCATATGGAAACAGTCTCTTGGGGGTACACCTTTAGGAGGTTATCCCATCATGCATGAAGACTTCCTGTAGATGATAAGCTTCTGCTGGTTGTCATGTAATAAGAGAGTCATTACATTATTAATACTGCTTGAAGTTATCCCACTGTGTCATGTTTTCGTTGACATCACCCTTATTACATGTATGTGTATTGGCTTTAACATAACCTTAACCTAGGGGTACTTGGCAAAATTTCCTTCAATCTGTCTAATACAAACACATGTAAGTACAGTGTACTATCATGGAGCTATAGCTATGAAGTCTGTCTGTAAAAGATGCAGTGGATTTGTCATGTATAAAACTCAGTCACAGATTATTACATTTTCATTCATGGCTGTTGTTTCAAGGACATAGATATCTGATTTTTTTTTAATCATAATATTGAGCATTAACCCTTAAAGTCCCAAATTCTTCTTTTCAACTGCTAAAGTGAAGGATTCAGAAGGACTGGGGCCATCAGACCAAATAATAAGTGCTTATCACAGGGTCAGGTAATCCAATCTTATATAAGTCCAAACAATTTGGTATGGAGCGACATAGGAGAAGAGGATATGGGATGATAGAGGCCACATGCTAGTGAAAATGCCTAGTCTGTAGTGTAAGGGTTAATGATAAGGTACAGTACATGTACAATATTTAACAATATAAATCTGCAACACATTTGTCCTGACAAACATGGATGTACTCATACTTATAATGCACTATACATGTAGTCGGACTGCAATCATAGTTCTTGATGTACCCTGTGAATTGACTTGAATATAAATTATTTTCCACAAAAGTGTTCATGACATGCATGGTCAAGCAATAAAGGGTTTGTCTCAGTCAGTGTTGCACGTATTATTGTCAAACTATTGAATTCTACATGTACTTTGAAGTGTTAAGATGACCCCAAATCAAACCCATCAACATTTTAAAAAGATTCACAGACCCAAATCTATATACTATTTGGAAAACCTGATGTCTTTCAATTGGGAATTTAAATAAATACTTGTCATACAGCATGGCATGTATTTGCATTAGTCACTCTGCCCAAGTTGCTCACCATTGATTTTTCTACTTGGCTGGATTTGAAGCAGAGTAAGATTGGTCTGCATTTTGACTGACAGCGACGCAGTGTATTCAAGATTGTAAACAGAAATAAAAGAAACTCTACATATGGTTAGGGTCATAGTACATTACAGCTTTATGTACATGTACTAGAAAAAGTACAAGTGCAATGCTTATCTTGCTTTGCATGTAAAGAAATTAATTAGATACGTACATTATTTAATATTTACATGTCTATTGAATCTAGAAGTTTATAACTAGATTAAAATCATTGAATTGTGTGAAATACAAATATAATCAATAATGTATAACAAAGGTGGGCATTCCTGCTGTAGGACGAATAATTAACAGCTGATGCAAACATTAGTACTTGTTTGATAATATTCAAGCGTCTGTCTTTGTTATACAGTGTACTGTACAGACCATGCTAGCCATTCATGGTGTGACTCATACCACCTCACCTGGCATTAACATTTCTGATTTATTCTGCTTTTTGATGGTTGTCATGGCAATAGAGATATTGGAGTGTACTACCTGTATCTGACTGGGTTGAATACCAATGGATGTAATGATGATAGCCGTCATGGGCGGGCTATATTAAATTTCTTCACATCTGTGTATCAATATTACTTGTTGTTGCCTGATCGGATTCAGCTACACAAAACATCAATGAAACCATGATAAAATGTACTGTGTTGATAAATGGTAAAATTTTTATGTTACTGTATACAATTATTAATTCAGTGATTTCATAAATTCAATTTCCCATTGCTTACTTTTTTAATCGTGATTTGTTGCAGTTAAGTTAATAAAACCCACTCAGTGATTTTATTAAAATCTTGATAGATACTCCCATTAAGAATTGGTATCTATAAACCCATTGGTGTTAAAGGCGTAGTGATCTCACTGTGTATTTGATTTCTTTTAATTGACTGTACAGGCCACTCAAGTTGAGAGCAGGCTCCCAGCCACCAGACACAGAAGATCACTTCTGCAAGCTCCTAAGACCATCTCCAACTCAATCAAGTCACCAGACCTTAAGTCCATCAATGTTTCCCCATCAGTGTCTCCATCAGGAATCCCTCAGAAGACCAGTGTGTTACACAGTAAGCATCTTCTGATTGGTCAACGGGTCTGGACAGCTGACGGACGGGTTGGGACACTAGAGTTCAAGGGGAAGACTCATTTTTCCCAGGGCTGCCTCTGTGGCATTAGACTTGACGAACCCCTTGGGAAGAACGACGGGAGTGTAGATGGGATTCAGTACTTTGAATGCAGCCCAAACCATGGGATTTTTATCCATGCATTCAAAGTGCAGGCTGTGAACTCGGCCGGCGAGGTGAAACCATTAGAACTGGCGCCTAATACAAGTGGGAAGATTGCTTCTCTACAGCAAGGATCTGGGAAGGAAACTAAACCTGCAAGTAAGATACCAGCTCTAGGAATTAGTGGAAAGATTGCCAGACCTAAATCATTAGCAGTAAATGATGATAAAGCCCCACCTGTAGGGAGAAGAGGGCTCGCTAAACGTACTGAAATCTCCAGAATTGAATGTTTTTCTGCAGAGAAGGCATCAAACGGCAGCAAGCTGTTTCAAAAAAAGAGAATCAGCCCTGCGGACTCTGGTATCACTGTCCCAGGCTGGACTCATGACAGGACTCCACAGAGTAGACTGCCTTCAATCCATTCCAAATCCCCCTCAACAACATCCCATGATGCTACCTTTACATTAGCTCATGACCAAAGTCAACCTCACAGAAATCAATCCACCCACAGAAGTCCCCCTTCAAGGAAGAAGACTCCTGAGCAGTCTAGTCCTAGAACCCGGAAATCATCCTCTGGAGGCCTAAAAAAGGGACTGACGTCACGGCCCAGTCTAAATGACTTGACACAGCTGTTGGAAGACGATAGTTTAAAGCTAAAAAAGGATGGTACAAGACAGAAAACTAACCTCAATGAAACATTTGAAGTTGGGAAAAGTCCCCGTGGAATTTCACCAATAAAAGCAGAGAAAAAACGTGCTAAAGGATCCACTTCCTGCACCCCAACAACCACAGATCTGAACTCAACTTTTGACATACACTCTGGTAAAAAGACTTCACCTTTATCATGGGATGCAAGTGATAAGGTCACATCTACACCCCTGTCATCAACAGAGAACACATACTACTGGGAATCAGATGGAATTTCACAATCGGATATAAAAGACACATTTGTAGTTCCTGACCCTGATTTACCTGACGGTGATGATATTGAGTATAATGAATTCTGGGCTGTACCATCAGCACTTGATACTCCAACAGGTCGACTACGATTTGATCTATTGACTCCGGAAGAGTTTGAACAAGCTTTAAAAGATTGCAACATTCCTTTGGACAGTCCACAAAGTGAAACTGCCCCACTCCTTGAAGAATCGGACTCTGCTCCCAAACTCACTGATCACTGTAAACCAAAGGTCTTGGAGTCTTTAACAGTCGTTGAGGATGACCTGTTAGTTGGAAGTGATACAACATTTTACAATATCCCTTCATTTCTGGTTCCTGCCTGGAGTATGGAGTTAGAAACAGCATCTATAGAGACAAGTCATTTGGAATCAACAGAACAGGAAGACTGTAATTCTGTATTGGAACAAGCAGCAGCAGGGGATGAACAGTTACCAGGAGACGAGTTTAAATCAGTTCCTAAATGGAGTCCACAAGACAGTAGTGACATAACAAACAACAACACAGAGGTAGTCAACCAGCCTGAATCTGAGATTAGCCCAAAAGGCAAGGATAGAACTAGTTGTACAAATTCTATTACAATGAATGAATCAGATGGAAATCCTTGTTGGCCAGATCTTCAAGAGAAACCTGCCTCAATAACTGAAGTGCCAGATGGACATTCCACCAGCAGAAATGTCCACAATGAAGACTGTAGTGAACCAAGAGAGGATGATCAGTGTGTGTATACTGATGATCTTAGTAATGAATGGCAGAATTTAGTACAACAGGCAGAAACAGACTTGGCTGTGGAAAATTCCTGTCATAATCCTTGTACATTAGAGAAGAATTTGAATCCTGAATCCAATAGTGGAGGAGCATCAGATAATCCTACTGACTTGACCTCAGCAGTGGATTACTGCCATGTGGAATCTCTACAGCAGCAAATGACCGCAACGCTTGTGACAGTGGGCGATAATGAAAGGGACTTAACCGTTGAGAACGAAGAATCACCTGTATGTATAGAGTCCAATCAGCAGAAGGATAAATTGAGAGCTGTTAGCCCTACTGTGACTCTTAATATTCTGAGTACAGGATATGAAAATGCAACTAGCCCTGAGAAGGAGAGAAGCTTTGCTTCAGAGGGTAGCAGTGAAAGTGCCAGTACAGTCATTGCTGATATATCACCTGACCATGAGCAAAACAAACAACTAACAATCAAAGAGCGATGTCCTTCTGCAGAGCTGGAGACTGTAACACAGTGTGAAATGGCTGAAATGACATCACCTTCATATGACAAAAAGAAGTTTGGACCAGATCTGCTCAATTCTAGTACATCACATTCTAATGAAAAGGTAGCACAGAATGAGTCACAAAAGGGGAAAGAAAATGGTGACAACTCAAAGTTGCCCAAGAAACGCATGTCATACCTCCAGCAGCCCAAGTCATTCAGCTCTAGCAGAGACAATGAATCGTCTGCAAAAAGTAATGTAGCTGCGACAAAATTGAAGCTAACTGCTGTTAAGTCATTAGACAGTAAAACAGAAACATCTGCTTTAGCTTCTTCTGTAGAAAACAAAGCCAAGAAAGGCTACAAGCCAGGCTCTTGGAAATCTAACAAGAATCCCACTTCTGCTGCTAGCAAAGGTCACAGCAGCAGTAGTAACGTCATTCCAAAACAAAAGGCTGTGGAACTTCCTAAACAGAAGGCTGCAGAACTTCCTAAACAGAAGGCTACAGAACTTTCTAAACAGAAGGCTACAGAACTTTCTAAACAGAAGGCTGCAGAGGCAGTTACCAACAAGGACGGCAAATCTTCCATCAAACTTGTTAGTGTAAAGAGTAAAATTGACACTGGGAGAAAGTCCATAGACATGACAGGCAACAAGTCAAGCTTCTCTCTGCCTAACAAGAAGTCATCCGGTCAAACTAGTACATCATCTTTGGAGGTTGAACCAAATAGCCTGTCTTCGTCCAACAGGAGCATGAAGTCTGATCTGAGTGGTGTTGTTACAAGAACCAGTAGCAGAAGCAGCTCTATTGGTGAGTTGTTTGCTGTTAAATTCATAGTTGCATTCAGTTTCTTATACATGTATAGCTAATTATGTTTTTGAGGAGTCACCACTCTTTCAAATGAGAAAAAAAAGTGAAATTTGAGATATATTGTTTGACAAAGAAGTGTATTTTTTTTAGTCATCGGCCATAATGTATCATATTGAATTGACAATAGGTTTTATCATTGCTAAAAAATGTAACTGGCATTTGTCTTGTACCATCGGCAGGATATTCCCTGTATGGTGAAAATGTCAAAAACATTAAATTAACATGAGATAAGTTTGTTTACAGCAAACATCGATATGTCTACTGAAAACAGTCTTGAAGCATTATAATACATGCTTTTCAAATTGTGTTTCACACTGATCTGTCTTTAGAATTCCATATTCCTGTAGGATATTACATGTACATACATGTATAAGAACTACAAGTCATTTTTTTTATACTTTTTATTAAACTACATGTAAATGGTTGTACTCTGCATCAAGAGTATGCAAACTGGAAAGTGTGTTTCCCTTAAGATGACAACAACAGAAAACTGTCATTTCTCATTAATACAATTTTGTTTCCCCCTCTTGCAATGACGCAGGAGGGAAACCAGCCAATAAAACCACCTCATCTCTACGCCACACAGACCGCAATCATCATGAACGGAAGACGAGTACATCAACGGTGAACTCAGAGACCTCATTGAGGACTGAATCAAAAACATCTCTGTCTTCAAGACTCAGCACCTCCACCTCAGATGGTAAATGAATTTGTTATGACTCATTTTATTGGCTGGATATGAATGCTGTAAAAATTTGTGCATCAGTCTCATAAACAAAGTCTCAACATCAAATCTGAGATAAGTTCCTTAATATTCACTCTGACTGTTGGTATTGGAGTTTTTAGATTTGAAAGCAGGTATAAACCTGGAGCTAACGCTTTGGTAACCAATTTATTCTGTACAGTTCAAACACTGCACAGATCATCTTTACCTGTGCAACAAAAATTGTAATTATGCTGCATGATTGAAGCTTATTAACATTCTATTTATCAAGGCCTCAGATCATTTCCACTTAGGTAATGGGAACACCACTGGAGTGTCAAAATATTGCAAGTGATCTTTCATGTAGTGCACAAGGATCACCCCTTGCCTCCTTTATCCTGTTAGTAATGCATAAAATAGACTAACTTTGATTCACTGGAAGCAACTATGATACCAGCCATTTGATGAGAACACTAGTATGTTTAAGTCAGTCCAAAAGGAACTACAGGTGAGATTTGTGAAGGACACTACCATGTTTTAAAGCGACTATTAATTATAGAGAACAGTTGCTGAAGACACTGAGATGTCTATTAAATAAGCCTTTCACGATGCATGACTCTCTGATTGCATTAATATCCACTGCACACTGCACAGTGATTGTAATGGACTGTAAGCATTTGATGTAAATCCAAGTGAGGGTTGAAGCCACCTTGTACTAGTCAGTGTTGTGGATGATGTTTCATCCTTAAAGCTTTGATTGATTAAAAGGTGTCTGATGATATCAGTTACAGTAGAAGACTGTGTAATCATGAGCAGGAATACTTAATAGAATAATACTGTGATATAAAATGGTGGGAGAAGGAAGCCTCTTAAATTTAGTGTTTCACTGAATCATAAAATGTAGGGCACAAACAAAGAAATGCAGTTAAAACTATTTTATGAATACTGTAAAATATTACTGAACTTAGCATGGTAATATAATCAAGCAGAAATACATACATTTAAAAGTTGAAGTTACTGGTAACACAAATCTTCATTATCCTAGAAATCAACAGCTTTTTTGAATAAATCATTCTAGAGATGTGTTGAAATGATAAACTGTGATTTGATGAATGTCATCCCTACAGCAAATAAACACGTACACATCCTAACAACATTTATTGACCGTGAAGTAATTGGCTCAAAAATATTTTCCAGTTTAAGAGGGACCCTCCTGGGAATACAACCTGACTGTCCTCCATCTTCGCACTTTTTTTTCTCTTGTTGAATAATCTCACATCTGTAGTCGATAATCTTCAGACTCTCACGACCCGGTTACTCTGGGAAAATATGCCATGAATTGTAGAAGCACATGTTTAATACATAGATACAGAAAGATAAGGAATGACCGAGCATCTTGGAATGCATGCCAATCATAGCTCTGACTAGGAGACTTGCTCTTACTTTAACAGGTTGGGCATATGCTGCAAATCACAAGTCACTATTATTTGTCAAAAAACATTACTGCTTTTAGAAGATGCAGATATGTTTGTATATATGCCTGTTTTGGATTGCACAAAGAACACAAGATGCTACAATAATCTAGTATGCAGTATAGTAACTACTTTCAGCTTGTTAACTGTTTTTGAGGAAGCAGCAAAATGTAGTCAGAATCTTATTCGTATGGAATGAAAATGAAACCATAGCAAAGATAACAGTTGTAGATGTATCAAATTACTCTATATAGTATACATGTACATGGGCATAAATAAACACCAAATTATCCACAATTTTCTTTTGAAGGAGATTTATTGACCATATATGGAGATTGTTTTCCCTACTACATCCTCAGTAATAGCATCAAGATGCAAACATTCATTTTAGGGTAATCTAAGAGTAGCCCAAGATAATGTTACACTGAATTCAAGCTCATTCCTATCAGATGAGACAAAGGTCACTTCTGAAGATGAAATTATTACACATTGCAGAGAGACTCCATCATCATGACTTCCTATATTCAGCTCCTTCATGTAAACTTCAGATAGGGTTTCTGAAAATCAGCAATTTAGGCCATGTTTGATTGAGTTAATAAATGGATTTTTCCGCCAAGGGCTTTTGGACTGTCGAGTGTTGATAGTGAAAATAACACTTGAAGCACTTTCTTGTTTTTGTTTTGGTTCTTATCTTATCGAGGAAAAGCTTTTCCTTTCAGTAATGACTGTATTGAAGGCCGGGACTGACAATGTACTGGGAAATGATCAGAAAACTTAGATTTATTTTATATCCGGGATGTAGATCTTGAATCACATGTAGATAACAGCTGTGAAGAATCATGTCTAGGCTAATATTTAATACTACAAACATTACAAGCCCAAACAATCAAACCAAAAAACATGGGAAATGAGTTTCTTTTCTGGATATGTGTCTCATGAAAGTAATATCACAAACATTTTATCTTTAAACCAAAATCACCTGGAAGAAATTTTACATGTTTGTTTAAACAATTCAAAACAAATTAAATTCCAAAAGGAAACAACACACTGTCAAACAGCTTTTTATAAACATCAAGTCATGCATAAAAATGTGCATTAATATGCTGCATTCATTACTGAGTGAGTACTGCAATTTTAGCGTACATTGTAAATGTATTCAAAAACAACAGATTTGTTATAGTTTATGTATGAGAAAGGATTTGGATCGAGGGAAATAAATTTTTCTGTCTCTTTTACAGTCGGCTAAAAGCAAGATGGCCTATGTTTAATATAAAAGTGTGTGTTTGTGTGTTTTTATATTAATTTTGGGGGTAATATTTTTTCCTATATGTATTTAAGCTTTTACTTTTTGACATTTTATCTTCTTTGCTGCAGTCACCTTTATTGTCTTACACAAAGTGTAGGCTGGTCCCTTGTTCTTGTTTCGACCGAATGACTGTGCATGCACACTGGAACATCAGATATGCACTGAGAGACCACAACCTGTTTTTGTTTTTTAGTTTTTTTATATATAATGTTTTATACTTTAAAGGGAAGGTACAGCATTTGTAAAATCCTGGTAAAAAAAAGGGTTTTTTGTTTGCAAATTTACTTGATAAACTGAGGAGTTGGAATGTCATTTTCAGTCTGCAAAGGTAACCAATATTTCCAAATAACATCACACAATAAAACCTTTCAATGATATCCATAATGGAGAGGATAGGAATGAAAGTTGTGTATGTACCTTCCCTAAAACAAACCAGCAGCAAACTGAATATTTTATTTTATGTGTTAATTCTTTAAGCAATGCTATTACTAAAACAAATTACAATAATTGTTTGAAGTTCCTTTTATGTAATACATGTTTACTTTGTATTTGTGTTCTCTATATGTTTATTAATGCAACTTCTTTTGACAACAGCTAAACATGCAAAGCGCCCTCGCCCTGCCCCTAGGAGTAAGTACACCAGACCAGAGGTCAAAGTTCAAGTGTCTAAAGTTTTTAAGTTGTCATCGCTTCATTTCTTTGACAAACTATGACATTAGCATGTTGAGGGTTGCTTTGTTTTTTTCATTTGCAGTTAGCTAAAACCAATTTTTCTTTTTTAAATACTTGCATGTCATACTTTCAAAAACTGTAGTGCATTCATTTTCTTGAATCACTTTGAAGTTTCCACATCTTCTTTCGATAGAAAAAGATGCGTTCTTCAAATAACTCAGCAGAACTGTTTGATCACAAAGCCTATTTGTACTTTCTTTGTTCCTTGTGTATTAGTCCTGCATAGACAAAAATCATCGAATATGATTCAATGCGATATACATCTATAGCCACCTTGTCTTGATCTCAACATGCTGTAGTCATTCAACCACATCATGCTTCATTTTGTTCAGTTCTTGTTGGGGGTGTTGTAAGAACTTTGGCGTTTTACATGTGGCACCAAACTCATTTCAATTTCTACTTTAAATTTTTTGTTTGCTGCACTGCTTTTATGATCGATCCATGATTTGTATCCTTTAAATCTGTGTGTTGGTGTTCTCCCATAATCTTATTTATCTTTTCATTGTAAACTTTTCCCTTGACTATTAATTAGTAATTGTGCTACATTTATCATTGATTGGTAAATTGACAGGTACTGAGGTTGGTTTTGCCCACTATGGTAACATTGCATGGGGGAAATTGTATACTAATCATTATGAATTCTGTAAATTTATTACCAACTACATGTAATGATCAAAGTTCTCACCATTATTGGTATCCCTGTGAAAGAGTTACTTTGAAATAAATCCAGGCTTATTCTCAGCTTTTCAACTACATTACTCATCATATTATCATATATACATGACCAAAAAATAAAAGTGAAGCAAATTTTATGACCTTGGCAATAGTTTGTGTTACAGTAATACTCCACTTCCTGTTTATGATAACCAGTATTTGTACTTGAGACTGTGAATTATCTTGCTGATCATTCATATAACCATCTCTGCACTTACATCTATACCCCCGGGATGAAGACAGAGTACCTGGTCAGTTTGAAATGGCACTGATGGGATTTGAATACACATCCTAAGAACTTATCCATAACAAGATTTGTTTAATAAATGATCAATTTGTTTCCATCACGTAATGGTTCAGCAATCTTGAAAAAATTAAACCATAGTTAATGGATGAATACTGTAACATCTATCTCTTGGACTCACTTATTTTTCTTTTTGTTGATATTGAAACTTAAATCAGATTTTGTTTTCCTCATTCATATTCACGTGTCTTTTATTCTTAATCAAAGTTTAAACAGTTTTGTTTGTTTGGGAATAAAACATGCACTTCCCACATTTGCACTTCCATTTAAACACTTGTTATCAATTTTGTATTATATATTTTTATTTTTATTTGTTGATTTTTTTGATATGCACTTATTCACATGAACTTGATCACATCAATAGTTCACTTTCCCTTTAACAATATACATTGAAGGTAAGTTGGGTCTATTCCAGCTCTAATTTCAAGGCCACATTAGCAGGTTTTTTGTAATCACAAATAAACATAATCGATAAATTTCCCAAAACTTTTATCTCTGGCTGAAAGCAGTTTAAAAAGGGGGGTTTGTAATTTGCCCGGTCAGTACATGTATATGTTATTTGTTTTACTTGCTGTTTGGTCTCCCTGCATGAGGGAAAGAATGAGTTCAAATTATTTTAAATACGATTCCTGCAGTTCCCTCTATCCTTGTAAACCCCAAATGTTGAGCCAGCATTTTGTATCATTCATCCTACTGTGTCTGTGTTGTGTGAAAAAGTTATAGTGTAACTTTTTTTGTTGTTTACATTGTAATAATGGACATTGCAAATGACCCACTCATCACCTACAAGTTGACAAAGAATTAACAGAGTATAGAGTGACTTATCTTTTCACATATCCTTAGAATCTATTGGATGTAAATTCCAACCAAGTGATTTACAGTAATTAGCTGAATAAAAACCTTAACACGAAACTATACTGCTACACTGTAAGTTAATATGTGTAATTTAACTTGAATTTCCATTCATTCTTACAGAAGAATCAAATGCACCACCTCGATTGCAGACTTTTAGTTTCTCTAAGCCAAGTCGACCTGCACCGTTATCCCTGGCCAAGTCTTCAGCAGCTAATAAGGGCTTTCCTGGTAAACAGACAGACGGGAACCAGTCAAAAAATGACTCGCTCTCCAGCTCTTTAACCAATGGAGTAACAGCTGTGGATGCTGGTAAGTATTATAACATTAAAGGTTCATTGTATTGTATTGGTCCCTAGAAAACCTAACTAAGCTTTGACCTTAGCAAGGGATTATCCAGCTATTGTTTTGAGATAGACATTCAGTAATCTTAACAAGGCCTAGGTCTTGTGTATGCATAATCCTACTAATGTTAATATAATGGATGATGTAGTGATTGTACTTGTCCTTGTCTTTTGGTATTGTGTTAGTAATGGCTAAGCGTGGGTGACTAGTGCAATTGGTGTGGAAGTCGCTACTATTGATTGCTATGTCTAGTTGCAACTGCCGCTTTTCAACCACCCGGTTAACCATGCAGCCACAACTACGCACTATATGTGTCATTTACGTCTTTACGATGACATAATTTGCTTACAAAACAGACTCCTTCTAGACAAAGCCATTATTGTTCTATGGTTTAATGCACACAGTCAACGGATCAACTTATGGCTAAATGCATTTCTGGTTATTTTTGTAAATGGGTAACCATTTCTGAAAAAGTCGGTTACACGTGTTTGAGTTTTTCCGAAACCGCGCATTTGATCAAAAACATTGCATCTTCATCACAGCATTTTAGCTTTGTGCAATCACCCCTAAAAAAAACACCCCAAAAACAAGACAAAATAAAATTAAAGAAGAAACAAATCTTGCCTTATAGAGTGAAATAATCCTCTTTTTTATCCAGAGTTACTTAAATTGTGGCATTTTTGTAAAGTAAAGCCTACAACACGTTGTGGATTTTTTTTGAACTGTCAAAATGTAAATGTATTTACCGAACAATTGGTTTGTTAACCATGTAACCGGCACAGTACATCAAAGGAGTTGCTTACTGCAGGGGCGTCCATTGCAATGTATACTTTACATTTCAGCCTGACTTTTACAATCTTAAAAATATACTGCAATGCATCTTGGGAACAAAAATAGTCGTAACTACAATGTAGTGTCAAAGTCGTGACTAATTGGAGCACAACTAGTCAGGTAGTGAATTTCACTAGTCGTCCAGCACTAGTAATGGCCTCTGAAATTCCTACATGTATTCAAAAAGGACCTTTTATGTAGCAGTCAGTACATGTACGGTATGTGTATTCATTTATCTGCAGTCTTAATTAAGGTGTAGTTACAGAGTAGAATCTAGTGTTTAGACCAGGAAAAGGTGAATCTGATTTCATAGCAGGGGAAGTGATTTACTGTGTTTCAATATCTAATTTGTTCTAAATCCTCACTATGGGCCTAACAAAAATTTGTGCATGTAAGACTTTAGTCACTCTGCATTCCAGTGCAGAAGTCACAATTCATGCACACATCAGTAGTTTTTAGATGTTAATATTTTGCTGGCATTTCTATCAATTCAGTTCAAACAAAAAAGTGTGAAGAATTTACTCATAATATCAAGGCCTTTTTATAGTATTTAATACCTTTTCAGTCACATATTTCCAGAATAAATGGCCATGAAATGGGGAAGGGGTACATGTACATACTGCCATGTGGTAGACAGAAACTGTTCTCAGATTGACCAGATAAAAGTTTTATTTTGGGTGTGGTGGTAGTGTGATCTGATGTCCCTCAGGTGGCAGGGGTAGGAGGATGGGGGTAGATGATGACAGGTGAGAAGAGGTTGCAGGAATGGGACAAATGACAGATGTTTAAAGATAACAGGATAGTATGGATCACAGGTTGAGTGTAATATGTCATTTGTTTTTGGCAGGAAGTGTATCTTATCCTTTCATACCTCAAATAAATACATGCTTAATACAGACTGTGTATTTTGTACATGTATGTGCTGATCTACTTTGTAGTCAGCTGAGTGTTTGGAACATGGATGAACATGTATGTAGATAAATATTTGAATCACTTTTTCGCAGACTTGGGTATGAATTCTAAGTTGAAAAAGTATTTATGGATACAGTACTTATTATAGCAGGTAATGCATCAACCACACAAGAGAGTGAACCTCTGACTTCCTGTACACATACATGTCTAGCCTAGATAACAAAAACATGGTCACAATGCTAGGTGATTAGACATCAGGTACAGGTAGATTTCAAGACTTTTCCAAGGCTATCCTTTGCATATGACTACAGCCTCAAGCTTCTGTCAACTTCTGTACCTTTTCAAACCAGTTGTTGCGTTGAAAAGAAAAGTTTGGAATATCAAATTTTGCACACTGCCATCAGAGGCTGTGAAGGAAATATTTAAGGAACAGCATCTTAAAACCACCCAGTGATAGTTTCACACTGTGGAGCAACTAGTAGTAATGTAAGACCAACAAAAGATTGTTTTGGTTCTAACAGCGCCAGTGAGACGTACAAGTGCTACAAGACTGCAAAGAACTTCTCTGCTTCCCAACAAGAAGTCAGACTCTTCACATCAAGATGCTACAAGGAGGCCCTCTGTTGGTAAAGGTAAGAGAATCTGTATTTCATTTGCTTGTGGAACACAGGATGTTGCGGATTGACACCAATTTGGGGGTAATTTTCTCCAGCATATTTTTAGAATATAATAAAAAGTGAAGTTCTTTAAATTCAACTCTCAACAGGCAATTTATTTAAGTATTCAATAATAGTCACCCACTGCTTTATGGACCATTCTGCCCCATACAATATCAATGGGGCTGTGGTGCAAAGATGCAGCTTGGCCTACAATGACCCTCAAGACAATATTGATCTCCTCCTCTTGTTAAACTTTTCTGAAATTTTGTAAAGCGTTGTTTCAAAAAATTGTTTTATTGTTTCTGAAAAATATGCTTGTACTCTGAAAAATACCGAAAATTGCATTCAACTATAGTTTCATACATAGAGGAAATGATGAAAGTGAAAATGCTACTATCATGACAGCTTCCATATTAACTGGTAACTTATAACCCAAGAGTTACTAAAAGAAAAACAACAAAAATAGATATAATTCTAGATTCAAGGAAAAACACCTCGTACATCAGTCATGGTTAAAAGTGTTTAGAACCCTGCGCAATGAGACTTTGGAGTATACAGTATCGATTTCTTAGTATCTGAAAAGCGCTTTGTGTTGCTGCATGACTTGACTGACCTCATATTGAGCTGAACTACGTCTCATTGTAGTGCTTAATTATTTGTGGTTAGCCGAGGAGGCAGTTTCTATGTGACTCTTAATTGAAAATTTGAAAAAATACAAATTTGTCACGGTTTACTGTAATATTGATCTTAATGTATTCCTGCCAGATGTTTATGACTGCTTTAACATTTACCTGCATGTACTGTATCAGCCAGCTTAATCTTAAATGCTAATTGTGTACTACTTGGATTAAGTACACTTACTTTATCGAAGGAATCTGCAACAGCTATCACCAAATACTAAACAGATCAGTGAATATGTCATCTATGTTAGCTGTAGTGTTGAATTTTGTGCACACATATTAATAGCAAAGGAGGACTTAGAGCTTTACATTCATAATATAAAACCTGTAGGCAATCATTTATCATAACATTATTTGAAAAAAAAACAAAAAAAAAACAGAGTACAAGATCAGTAGCTGTAGGTAAGCTTTTGTATGGATACCATATGTAGCTGATTATTACAAATAGGTCCACCCATTTAGTTTAGAGTCCCTGGTATTAAATAGATATACCTTTTGGGATCTACATGTATTAATGGATTGTTACAGGTGTAGATGAATGCACCTGCTGATGTAATAGGGTAATGTAATCAAAGGGATTAATCCTTGTTTAAATGTCAACGTTGTGACTCATCATCAGATGGCATCCAATTTCAGCTTTAAAAAAAGTCAAATTAAAGATATTCCAATTAGACTCCTCAGATTTCTACATGCACCTGTCTAGGAATCCATTGATTGTCATACCCAACAGCTTCCAACAAAGGTATTTAGTTCACTGCAAACCACCTATTTATAAATATACTAATATGATCAATCTAAAACTGTCATTCGAGGTGCTTTAATTTTTGAGAAATAATACTCAATTGATTTGAATCTGAGAAGGAAAAATGTAAGCCTTTTTTGTCTTGACTTAAAGGCCCTGTACACTATTGGTAAGATCGAAAAACACAAATGTTCACAGACTCACACATAACTTACATGATTTAAAGTAAGTAATGGTAGAAAAGGGTTCCTTAAAATATTTCTGCCTAAAATGCTATCGTTTCTGAGAAATGAATAAGACAATAGTTTTTATCGCGCGCGATAATAAACTTGATGTTTGAAAAACAGAAAACACATAAGGTCTCTTTTCACTATTTTCTCGTGACCTTGACGACCAATTGAGCTCAAATTTTCACAGGTTTGTTATTTTATGTATATGGTTAATCACACAAAACATGAACTTTGTTTGCAACTGTTTTGTCAGGTCTACCAATCCTGTATAATACCTTTAAATTACAAGAAATTAAACAATTGTATTACAAAACTTTCCCAATCATTGTTGTGAAATCGCGAGCAAGAAATAGGAAATATTCAGATAATAAGTCGCGAATACATTCTTTCAAAACTGATACCTGATGAAAGTAAACTCATTGAAAACTGGCGTTTACCTTTCTTGAAAATCTTAGGTTTGCAGAATCATGTTGGCTCTGTTCCACATGGTAATATCCGTACTGGTCTTTCTTTCGTCAGATTAACAGAGACAACAACCACTTGAACGATGATGTGATTGAGTTTTTGGCATTTATCCAGATCACCTGTTAATTCATGCCAATATTTACCTTGCACCACTGCCTTGGCACATGCTACAGCTCATGTAGCTTCAGTTATGAACTGTTGTTGGCATGTGCAATCATGCCTTTTTTCTTTGGATGTGAGGATAAACTGTTAGTCTTTGTTAAATAAAGCTTGTTCAAGGACTTAGAATTCTGAATGTGGAAGAGTGTAAGATTTTACACACAGTATTTCTGGTTCATGTATCTCTAGTCATGTTTACAGGTTTCATCAGGTTTAACTTTCATGTAGTAAGTCCTCATACCTCCAGAAACCTCAGCTATCAGAAATGTTCACAAAGAATCAGGTGGAATACATCAAATTGATTGATCCAACCCTTCATGTAGGGTGAATTACATTGACCAATCACATCATCACTACCATAGAACCAAACCTTTGTGATAGTTTCACAATGAAGTAATAAGCTGCAAGTGTTCCTGAAAGCTGTGTTGGAGTGTTATAGCATAGCCGTTGGCCCTTATTTAAAAAGTTTGTGACAATTTGTTCATAATGGAGTAGAATCCAGGCGCTATTACCTAGCTGTTAATACCAGTTTTTTTCTCAGAAACTTCTCTTGAGAAGTCAGATGCCATTTCACTCTCAATACAACAGGCACAAGTAGTCAGTCTGCTAGGGGTCAACCAATTATCAATGTGTCAGTCAATGGATGATGTCTGGGTGTCAGACAGCAGGTACCACTGTGTACAACTGTGTACAACTGTTACATCCAACAGCCTTATAGTATAATACCAGTGAATCACACTCAACACTGTCACCATTTCCTGTGTTGAGTTGACCTCAGAGGTCATTATCAGATGTCATGAGTAGCATCTCTTGATAATAATTCTCTGATGGATAGTCTCCATGTATTACACAGACCATCCAGTCTTCATGATATTGGTCAAAAACACAATTTCCATGTAAACATTATTTTTTTCAAAATTCAGGAGGTGTTTTTGTCAACAGATCAATGAATCAGTGATGACTTTTAGACAAAATGCACATGCCTGTGCCTTTACCTTGGTGACATAGGATCTCTGATATTTTGTTTGTCTCATCATACAATTACATTTTGTGAAATGATTCTCTGGCTCGGGACCATTTAATGTCGTACATGGTGGCCCTATTTGACTTGAGATTACCCATATGAGACCATCCTGTGGGTTGTAGAAACCTGATTCAGATCCTACCATATATGAGATACCTTGGTACTTCTGTTGCAGTGGAGCTGAGTGCAAAGCCCTGTACAGTTTAGACAAGAGCCATATCCAATATGGTGTCAAATAGCTGCTATATGATACACACAGGCTAGTTCTTGCTCAGACTCATCTTCCATTTGCAGTTGTTTGGATAGACATGTTTTGTTGAAATATTGAGATTTTTGTATGGGTAGCCATTAGGGAGTAAAACAAATCCTGCCCCTTGTTGTTGATGATATCTGCATTCATCGATCTACTTGTCTAGTGTTCTTGAAGTAGCAGCTGTCACAAACTCCTTGAAATACACTGCAATTCAAGTCCCAATGCTCCTAAAATGTTGGGTTTTTTTAAATGTTTTTTTTACATTCAGACATGTTTTTTCCCCTGAAAACATCTCTTCTTGTTTCCAACCCAAATGTTTATTGACCGCCCTGTTTGACAGCTTTTTTAGGTCCAGATTTCTTGAGCATGATATAGTTTGATTTGCAATCGATACTGTTACAGAGCATTCAACAATGGCTGTCATGTAACACTGTTGCTATGACACTGCATTTGTGACAGCTTCCTCTTCCTGTGTCTATTACTCACAAACGCTCAGCACATTTTAACCCCTATATGTCAAAGTAAGACATATGTATACAGCAGAAGAACTGCACACATGCAAACTAGTCTAATACAGAAATAGCTTTGATTATATATTTCCTGTTTCAATCGCTTGGAAACTTTGTATTCCTTTTTAGCATTAAGTTTCTGAGTGGCCATTAGACTCTTTGACTCTGTGATTTGTTGTGGCACTCATTGAGCCTTGACTTTGTCAAACTTTCAACTAAAGAATCTTCAGAAACTGCTGTGTCACTAAGTATTTGTAAACACTCAGTAGAAAGCTGAGTTGGTGATGAGCTGATTGTCTTCAAGTTCTAAGAAAGGAGGGCAGTTTTTAAGTTGGCGCCGTTGTCTGAACTGATCAAATCTCTGAAGGAGTTTCAAGTGTAGATTGTCATCCTGATGGTGTGGAAAATGCACCGACAGTTCTTAAAAGGATCATCACCTCTCCAGCGGACCATTGCGGTGCGAGTGGCAACCCAAAATGTCTGGGTTCATGTTGCAGATTTACCATGTGGCTGTGGGTATTATATCATGGTTTTCTTAAAAGTCACAAAAGTCATATCATTCTTGTGACAACCAGGTCAAATCTCTATAAGAAGTGTTTGCTCTTCTGAGAATGAAGAGCTGTATGTTTTTTTCTCAACATTTTTACTTTAAGCGAATTATATCAAGATTTGATCAGTTCAAATGTAGTTTTCTAAATTCAGAAAACTGTGTGACCCCAAAACTTGGGTCATTGATGGTCGAATGACAAACAACATCATATGATTTTATATAAAATTGCTAGAACTAAATAAGCTGCTATAACAATATGAAACATTGAAGGATATTATTGCAAGCGATTGTTTAATTTGACATGAAAAGGCAACATTTATTAACATACTTTCAAGATTAAGAACAAATTTTGAGAAAACCATAGCTATCAGGATTCATAATTGTTCATAAACTGTAGTGAGGTGTAGTGGACGCTGGGTTGTAAATGGAAAGTGTTGGTTTCTATTTTGAAACATTATTATTTTTTGCAGTTGGCCTTGTACAAATAAATGAACATTTTATTACTTTCATGTTGTAAATATTTGTACTATGAGTGTACATGTAGCTAGTACTTGATACCATCTTTATGTAGAGTTGATTTGTTTTGATTGGATGAGTCATTGTTTATGGAAGATGTGAGAATTGATGTCTCTAGCTACAACTCAACCCAAAAACCCGCACAGGAACACACTGGGATCTGATGAAGGATTGTTTTATTTGTAAAAACATCCTCTAGTATCCACATAATGTCAGGTCTATGTCAGCAAGTTGTCAGATTTAAGAGATGACCACACATGTAATCAGTATAACCATAACATGAAAAGAATTGGTAGTCATGTTTCCTGTGTTGTTTTTAACAACAAGAAACACTCCCAGTGTAACCTCTTGAAAAATAATCTTCGCTCAGAGGGGAAAACATTTTTATGTATAAATATCATTGACTCAATGCAATCAAGTGTAATGTATGATGTGTTAATATTTCTTGATAATGTAGTCCAAATTTTACAGAAACGTGCAATAGTTATTAATATAATTAGACGCTGTTCTCAATATCAACTTCTCTTTGATTTCTGTCCAGAAGCTGATGCCACTAAGTCTGCTAAGGGTCGTTCCAGCCCATCTGCAACTATTGACCCTGGTCTCTTAGTCAAAGCTAATGCTGATATCAAACGCTTAGAGGCTCTGTGTGAAGCAAGAACTAAGGAGCTAAATATGGTCAAGATGAATCTCAAGTCAGGACTGCAGGGTTTTGAAGCTATGACCATCTTAGTTCAGTATCTCACACAAAAGGTAGGCCTTACCTAAGATTGGATGGAAACTGATATCATTGTTTACAGAAGTGTCCTTGTCCTTTTGTATTATTATTATTACCTTGGGAACACATGAAATGATTAGGTTTTGTGATTTAACCTACTTCATGATCATGACACATTTTCTGTTGTGAAGACCTTGGCTGATAGTAAGTGAAATTCCCTTCATTTGGTTAACTTGATGTGATGTATCTGGTGTATCTTAAAGGGATTGAACATTACTTGACTACACGTATTCATTCATGTCTTCAAGCATTCTATCCCAACAGATATGAAAGCCCTGCACTATACTGGTCTGGATTAACAGAAAACAATTTTTATGTTGAGCTAAAAAAAAAAAAATTGATAAAGTCAACCTTAAGGATACACCTCAATGAATCAGAGTAAATCAATCTTCTGAATCAGTGCTGTAACCACAGAGTAAGTTCATAACAGTTCATAAACACATAAGATAGAACACATCTTATGTGTTTATGAACTGTCTGCTACTTATTAGATCAATAGGCCAATTACAGAGGACATAGTCTGAGGTCAGAAGCAGCATGCAAAGAGGTCATCATAGTTAACCAAAATAGAAAATCGCCAAATATGGTATCAAATGTGTTTGGAAATAATGCCGATCATGAGGGAGAATGTCATTTGTATGAATAGATACAGCATATTCAACCGTTTTGATGTGTCTGTTTTAGTTGGATGCCTTTGCGAACCCATACCTCAAGACAAGAATACAAGAAATTGAAGTTCAACTTGCAGATGCAAAGAGCCTTACAGGTAATAATCTTTTGTCTTTAACTAATAATGGCTTTTACTGATTGTGTCTTTCAATAGTTTGTCTGAACATGTATCTGAGTTAGGGAAAAACTTATCTAGACGCATACTAAATAAAGATGTGCAGAAATGTTATAAAAGTGTGTTCTTCAGTCTTTAAACATCCGCATGTCCTGGCATTTTATAGTCTTAATGATGGGTAGAACAGCAAGAGCTCCTTTCAAATTGGGTCTAATCTTAAGATCCTATCAAAGATTGAACATTAGAAACGATCTATCCTGTTGAGTTTATAGTTCTAACTAAAGAATGCTTATGGAGTAAATTGCAATTACCAAAAGTCAATTTGATCAAACTGTTTGGCATAGTGGACCAACGTTTTGATCAAAGTGTTCTGCTTACTGTAGAATTCAGTACTTATGGCCCATAGAATTATGCACTTTACAGGATGCCTTAAGCACAGAATTCCACGGTAAGCAGAGCCATGAAATTGGACCCTGAGCTGAACATGCAATAGCTGTACCAGACCTTTACAATGTGAACACTTCCAAAATATAATCCTACTAAGCTAAACTTTGATTTTGATTTGTTGATAGTTCAAAAAGAGGATGAGCTTGGTTGCATCCAGAGGGAGATAGTGGACACAAGACGGAGCCATGAGGAACAAATCAGTGAACTACAGCATGATCACCTTGTACAACTCACACACTTGGAACAGAGATTAAATAACCAACATGTAGACGAAATAGATAGAGGTATGTACACAGGCTGGAACTGTCATAAGAAAGGCATTTATAAACCTGAGTTGATTGTAAGCATAGTATGTAGTCATGGTTGGTGAATACAAAAAATCACTTTTGGGAAATGAAGTGTTATGCTACATTGTTTTTTACTTTAATGGCTGAAGATGAATGGGTTTAGTACTCTACTTCTCTTGTCTTGAGTCAGATTTGTCTAATTAGTCACAAAGACTGATAACAATACCTTGGTCTTGGACTTGATCCTAACTCAGTGCCAAGAACTAAAGGGTTGAGTTATACTCAGTATTATTCTTAAATAATAGAATAAAACACACAGATAAAAAGTCAAACCCACAGGCATACTACAAACCCACAGGCATACTACTCAGTTGGGAGTCAAACCCACAGGCATACTACTCAGTTGGGAGTCAAACCCACAGGCATACTACTCGAGAGCATCATTTATCTACCATTATGCAACATGTGAAAATAATTTGTGGGAGGTTGAGAACATCCCAACCCTCCTCTCCAGCCTGTGCTATATGATCATGCATCCAACCAATAACTCGTCCAAAACATAATTATGATGTGTGTAGCATGCACATGAAATAATCTTGCATGTACATCGTACCATACATTTACTGTACACATACATGTACACATTCATGCATTTAGCACGTGATGAGTACTTAAGGGACCTAACTAGCATACTGGTCTGCTGGAACTCCTTGCCAAATATAATCACAATCGGCATCACAGTGGAGGTGTTGCTCCGGACAAGATGGCAGCTTGTGAAATACTTACAGGAGGCAAGTTACTCTGCCCCTGGGTTAAGTGAGCTATAGTTCTGGCAACAAATGGCTATAAGACTACCAATTACCAACCCTTTTTAAGCTAGCTTTACAAAACACTGTCAGTGCCAGCATCTTCTGCACCTAAGTCCTCAGCAGAAGTGACATTATCATGCACCCGCATCAGGCTAGTCTGTCAGCAGAAATGTTGGGCATTGTTACATGTTTTTAATCGTCAAGAGAATGCTCTTTAAAATGTGCCACAAATAATCAAACCATTTTTTTCTTTCTTTAGATGTACATTTTTCAATGTACATTTATTATGTAAAGTTTTACCTGACCAATGGTTTGGTTGAAGTATTTTTATTTTGGTTAAGGCCTGTGATTTGTCATTATTTTTTTTGATTTGAGTTTTTTTTCTTCTTCATATTATATCGTCCCTTTCTAGGAAGTATACAAACTTCCTGTCAAAGAAATTACAGAAATTTATTTTTTTCCCATTTGTGCTGGGTAGGTCTTTATACAGATGTGTATACTTTTTTTAAAAGTAGGGCTCGAATTTTACACTGGATCATAGGCCCGAGGCCAGTGATTTTAGCATCAGGCCAGTGATGCGGACAAATAAATATCTATCTAGGTTTCATTAACTCACGACCGAACAATTCTGGCGTTCTTGCGTTCTTGTGTTTTTCAATTGAATAAAAAATACCTCACTGTGTACTAAACAAAAGCATTTATGTTCAAGTGTTGACTTTGGGTCTGATAAATTACCTTTCAATTCTATGAGTAATCAAGTATACTTAATACCATTAAGATAAATGATACAAACTGTTTCTTACATGTCTTAGTGCTTTTTCATATAAAAGAAGTAAAATGCATGTTAAACTATCAGCAATTTTTTTTCTTCTCTCCTTTTGAATCTTGTCTTGTAAAAAAATGTCTGGTCCAGTAAATATTTTGAGCTACAAGCCCTGTGGTCTTGTGGAATTTCCCCCAACTTTGAGCCCTGAAAAGTAACACATGTTTGATGTCTAGACCTGGTAGACAGGACAAGACTGCTTTTATTTTATCATTTCTCTTTTATTAAGTCATTTATTCATTAAATGGTCTCAGTCTGGGACTATCAGGTCTCGGTCTTGGTCTCAGTCTGGGACTATCAGGTCTGGACTACAACACTGCTTACCACTAGGTACCACCAGGTGTGCCCGGTGACAAGACGCTAGTTTGAATCCTGTAACAGGTAGCCGGTATTGCAACATTTTAATAGATTTACATTAAATAATATGCATGAGCAAAACATTTGATGCAATAGCTGCATTTATATGAAAAGCTGGATATTTTTCTGTTTCCAGCTCAAGGCAAACACAAGGATGAAATCATCACCATGAGGGAAGACCACTTAGCTCAGGTACGTAATGACTCCATTCAATCAGTTGCAGAAACTTAAACCTGTGAATTTATGTGTCTTTCCAACAACCTTAAAGTTAAGTAAGACTTGACGCTTTACATGGTGGATGAAGTAAGTGAGAATAACTAGATTACGAGTGACAACCTTCTTGGATGAAATGGTGGTTCTTGAAAAAGAACCAGGGATGAGATAGATTTCATCATTTCAATCTGTATTCACTCAAGTTAATGTATTTTTTCCTGGTATTTTCAGGTCTTAGTAGGCTAGGTGACTTTTGTCATATTTGCAGTTCAATTTTCCCTGAAATATTTCATCTGTAAAAATGTTCTCATCTTGTTTCTTAAGATCTCTGAGATTACATCTTCACACCATCAAGCTGTGCGTGAGATGGAGGAGCATCATATTGAAGAAGTATCTGCGATACAACAACAACATCAAGAACACATTGAGGAGTTAAACAGACAACATGATGAGGATAAGAAACAACTCATTGAGGAAATGCAAATCAAGAAACAAGAGTTACATGTAAGACATTATATGCATCATTGCTTACTCTGGAATATGATGACGCCCTAGGAGACCTAGATTACCATCTGTTCACATAGTGTTTACAAGTGTCACAGCTAGCAATGATCTGTGAGGTGTATGCATGACTGCCTATTGATGAATATAACAACTCCATTTTGGGAGTGCCATTTGCATCTATTTCACATAATAAATGTGCTACTTGGGTATTTAATGAAAGGGATCATCTTGAATTCACTTTCCACCGAATGCACTACCTACTCCTAAAAACATAGTGCAGTTTCAATGTAGGGTAGAACATAAAATGTTGGACTGGATTTTATTATTTTTGTTTCTTGTCAGGATGAGATCTACAAGTGGACATTCCAGTGTGAGAATCAGAAAGAGAGAGTGGTCAGATTAGAGGAGGCCCTTCAAAAAGACTCGGACTCCAAAGTTCAGGTAAATCAACTGAAAGTTTTAGTTAATATTATTGTATTTTCATCGATGTTTGAGGATTAACTTGAACCTTCTCATGGTGGTGATGATTGTGAGATTGAGACACATTAGTACTAGTAGTTCAATATAATTTCAATATTGACCTCTGGTGATATAGCTTTGTCATCTTCAAGCTAAATGAGGAATCTGTGTGACAGTGCTCTCCAGGCTTACTGCTATTATTAGCTAGAATTTTGGGCTGAAAAAAGATGTGAAAAATAATGTAATTGAATTAGGTGGTCATATTTTGTCTGAGATTTTGTTCACATCTATCTGTGACTATTTCAATTAGGCAAAAGAAACGACAGCGACTTAACTTTTCCAATTTAAATCAGAAATCTGACTTTTTAGCTTTTTACCCTCAATTCAGATTTTTTTCCCAACCCCTCCAATTTTTTTTTTCCTGATTTGTACCATAAACTATGTGATTGAAAAATTCAGAAAACGCTGCGTTTAAAAAATGATCAACCTGTCTGTGCGGATGCCCGTGCATCATTTGGCTCTCAGTCGTCAGTATGCAGTTTCTCTTGTAAAAGCGCCATTTTCATGGTAAGGTTGAAGTGTTTTACAGGTGGAGATAAAGTTATGCATTGACCCATGACCCGGATGAAACTTCAAGACAGTGTAGAGAATTGTTGACATGTGCATTTAACATTAAGTCTGTAAAAAATATTGTGTTTTTTCCCCAAAATGCTATCGTTTGTAAACTGTCAAGATAATGTTTAAGATTTGGCCGGTCGGGTTGGCACCGTGGTATCTTTCCTGGCAATCCACCTCTGGGACCCCGGTTTGAATCCCGCTGAGGGTACTATGTGGATTGGGTTTTCAGTCCCTACCTGATTGCGTGAGTTTTTTTCCCTGGAATAATTCTCTGGGGTTTTCCTCCCACATCTAAAACTGAAACTTAATTCTTTGTCTTCTCCCCATGGGGTTCTTGGCTAGTATAGTGATTAAGTTTGCTTTTCTGAGAGTCCTTGGCTTCACAACCAGAATTAATCAATTAAATAAAGGATTATGAAAAGTGTTTGAAGAACTAAATTTCAATGACTGATGGGTGACAACACTTAACACAGTCATAAACAGGTAAAGATAAAAAAATTAAAAAATAAGTCACGTTGTGACTGCTTGCATGATAACTCTTTTATTTGGAAGATCGCTATTGTGTGCTTTAAAAGAAATGATACGTCTTGCAAATTCTGGACAATTCCCCCAAATAATGTAAATTATCTGTGAACTGTGATATTTTTCACAGGCGGCCATCTTGGAGAAAAGGAAACTTGAAGCAGATGTTGATAGCATGAAGTCAGTAGTGGAGCTGAGGGCCAATCAGCTTATGGATCTCAGAAGAGAGAGTATGCTGCTCAAGAAAGAAGTAAGTTAATGTAAAAAAACGCAATTCGTGTACAGTGCTTTATCACACTAAACAGTCTCAAAGCACTCATTTTTTTTTCTACAAGGTATGCGGAGCCATGTGGGAAATATAAGACCAATTACAAGGAGCTGTAGCACAATCTGCAGCCAACCATTACCAGAAGGGCGAACCCCTTCTTTTAATGATACGTGTACTGGGTTCAAAAGCTCGAGTCCAGTCCAGTGCACTTGACTGCTTGGCCATGAAATGCCAATTTGATAACAACCAAATAAATGTGAACCACTTCTGTGAAGTGTCCTAGATGCATTATTGTCACCTAGGTTTGCTGCGTAAGGCTGTGTCCGAATCAATTGTCTTTGGCTATGGCTATGACTACTGGCTACAATGACAATGAATGATTCAGCCTCAGCCACTGCTGAAGCCCTTATTTCAGACACAGCCTTATCAAATGGCTGACTTTCTTTTACCCATTTAATGTATTAAGGTCAAGTCATCTTTGAACTGTCATTTGAAAAGCCCTGTTTTATATTTAATGCAGTTATTTTGGCCAGTGTTTTTTTTTTACTTTGAAATCTGGACTTCAGACATAAACATTTTTGAAGTTCAGTTTTTCTTCTATGCATTGTCAGATCAAATTACTGCCAAGTTTTATGGATTATCAAAGCAGCAACAATGTGAGATCTAAAGCCTTTCCCTCTATCCACAGTTTGAGTTGATCTTTACTCCACACTAATCATTAAGATGTGCTGAATGCTTATCTGTATATCGAGGTACCTAGCTTAACATCTCCCCGTGGGTTACTGATGGGCAGATTGCCATGGTCTTTATTTTCAGTATCAGGAATCTTAGCTAATCCAAGCGGATATTAAAAGTGACTGGAAAATCAAACTCCTTAAGGCGTCAGCATTGCTTCTTTACCCTAGAGCATTTTCTAAATCTGGTCTTCCTTTTTAACCTTTTTTTTCACAGACATGTAATTTGCTTATTTCCATTTTTTTTTTTACAGTTGGAGATATTACCCATAAAGGATGATGCGATTCTTCGACTCAAAGCCAAAGTAGAAGATCTTCAAGCCATGATGGCTGAGAAGCAAAACTATCAACGGTAAGCATTCCAATGAAAAAAATGCCATGCATTGGTTCTCACGGGGCAAGATAATTTATCCAAGGTAAAAGTCACCTCTCTGAGGAAGTTATAAATCTCTATTGATACAGACTGGGAACATGATGGAATTGCCTCTCTTGCCACCATGGAGGTAAAACACTGAGTGTGTTGCTAATGATATAGTGTGAGTCTGGACTTATTACATTCTGATTGCCAACTTTGGAATGTTTTCTTGATCATGACTTAAATGTTCAATTTGGTTGGCATGTTGGAGCAAGATGCTGTTAACTTGAGACTAAGGAAGAGACACTTTTATTAATTTCCTCTCCAAATATTTTTGAGATAATTCGGGACTTCTTATGTAGTTTGTGTGGATTCTTTTGTAGGCAACTCTCATCGGACCACATCACATTACGAGAAAACTATGAGCGAGAAGTCAACGAGAAGAAACGTCTTTCTATGGAGAAGGAACAGTTATCATGGAGGTTATCTCTCCATTCAGAGAGCTCTTCCCCTGTTGGACTTTCCCCTCATAGTTTTGCTGCTTGTACCTCCCCATCACGGTCCCCGTCGCGTTCCCCAACAAACACCAAGAAGAATCTCTCTAGATCAAGCTCCATGGAGAGTCATGAAAGTGGAGTCTTCTCTCCACACACTGGTTAATAAAGATGCTGTCAATATGTCGACTGACTATTCATCAATGCTGCAGAAGAGTGCGCCATCCACACTGGTAGTCTCTCTCACAGTTGTATCAATTTTGTATCGTTGGTACCTGCATTGTGGTTTAATATACACATCTGATATATGATAACAATATGAGGCTCAACATATTCTGTTGAGCCAGGTTTCCCTTATCTGGAAAGTGTATATTCCTATTAGGACATTCATGTGGTACCAAAGTGAGGTGTTTACAATTGCATTTGTTGCATCTGTACATGTCATGACCTGAGCCTATAGTTGAAGTTGTATACAGTTTAATGTGTCTTGTAACCTGACCATCACTGTAGATACTCAATGACAAAGAGTCGAGACTTGAAAAGCACATGTCTATTGTTGACATGAGCTTCATTTTTTTGAAATGTATACCCTTCTCTGTTGGAATGGGAGAGATGGTATGTGTGAGGTTAAGAAGTGTTCCAATGCAAACAAATTCTTTGAAAAAAAACAATTTCCAAAGATTTTCTTTGTCTCCAAAGATATTTTTGCCCAAATGTTAACCCCAAAACCTGACTTTGGCATTGAGTGTCTGACACATGGTGGTTCAGTCAAATGAAATAATCTCTTGGTGATTTGGTTATCATTTTAATGAGGTTTTTCAAACAAAAATGTATATAACCTGGTAATGTGAATCCAAGTTCAATTATACTCAAATCTCTTGGATAAAGTTGGACTATTATGTGGTTATTGTTGTGCACCTTTATGGCCATTTGAAATGAGGCAACTTGCAAGCAATCACCTCTAGATAATCCCCAAGAAGAGAACATGTTACCACTTCAATTTTCACCTTCTTGGGGATACATGTAGTAAGACACTTTAAGATAAGACATCTCTTGGGCTACAAAAGTGCTCCTTGTGCATACAGTGGTTTTGGTTGCCTTCTAGTTGCCTGTTAAATCTGCCTTGTTTGACACGGCCCTTAAGAATAGGCCAGTTTGGTTTCATTAATACTGCATTTTGTCTTCAAAGCAAGAGACCACAGTGCACACATTGAACTGGTACAGGACGAAAATGAGATCATGTGTAGAAGTAAATTCTGATTTATTCTTATAAGTGATACTTAACTGGCTTATTACTGTGGAACAAACCCTTGTCACTTATTGTCTAAAAGCTTTGGTTGTATGAATTATAGTTATCCTCTCGAACTTTTTCAGAAAACATGAACATTTTAAAATCTGAAATGGATATGACATGGAGTGTTAAACTGTAATTTCCCAAACATTTCTAAATTGTTCTGATTGTATAGTTGGACATACTTCAACCCATAATGTTTTAACGACCTCTGAACTGTCTCTTGTGGATGTCTTGTACAACAGTGAGTTTATATGTGAAAATCAATCTTGATAATATGTTTCTATGGCATTCATCTTGAATATAATATGGAAACATTCCACTGGCTTCATACACACAACTGTAATTAATACATGGGGAGAATTGAGGTTCACTTTTTATGTTAAACTTGTACATAGCCAGTTTGCATCTTACTGACATGACATGATTACTACAGAGCTTCATGCTTTACACATTGAGCTTTATTAATAACATCAAGTCGTTTGTGTCCAGTGCCATTCTCAAGTCTTTTGTGATTCTTGGGACAACTTTTTTCGTAAAATCCTTAAACTGTATTGAGAAACAAATTAAACATTTGGGGACTTTTCCCTTCTGTGTTTAGTATGTGTAACATGCATTTGAAATTTTGAAAATTAGCTGTAATTTAAGAAAAGAAACTAACAATACATTTTCTTTGAAAATTTTGAAGTTTAGGAAATGTACCATTCTATATATACCACTATCTCTATGTACATGTAGGAATCCCTTGTGGCTTTTCATCTGTCCAACTGTAAGTGTTTACTGCTCTGAAAATGAAGGAATTGCGGGATATTGTCTTGCCGCTTATGCGTTGACGTTGTCTGTGATTTAGTGTTTGTATCGTAATGTAGTGTGTGGGACAGTATGGCAGGATCTGCATGTACACATCATGGATTTAATGTTCATATTTTTGTACTCCTCATGTTAGAACAACCTATAGAGTAGCTGCATATATGCAATGTTGCTTGATGTCATTAGAATAGGTGTCTGTCTTGTTTGAGATAGTGGATTCATTTTATGAGCCTTTGAAACCCAAAGTAACCAGTTTAAATATTTGCAATTGTAAATTTCATATTAAGGAAACCTCAATTGTAAGATTTGCTTTTGAAGGAACATTAGTAACTAACCCCTTACAATCTCCTATTGAAAAGTTGAACTTTCAACTTGACTGCAATATTTGTAAGTTTATTCATGATACAAATTTTCCTTTTTTCAAGAACTTAAGAATTTGTACATCGTTTAAACTGAACTTGTCTTTGCTCAAAAAAATTTCCTTCTTTGAAAGGATTTTAAATAAATTGGACAGGTTTGTTTGGACATTGGACAAACATTGCAGTAGAATGCTTGTAAGATTGTGTGTTTTGGTAGATCGTGTGTGACTAGGCAACTAGTAAACCTTGTATATTTAAAATTTAAGTTGAACATTTAATTCAGTCAAACATGTCTTGAAAGTTAGCTTCATATTGATTATTTTGTAAATAAATCTATATTATATTTAATGTGGCTAATCAGAGAAAGAAGATGTATTTATCTGCTCACATTATGTGGCAAAACTATTTAAGACAGTTATTATTTGCATATTACTGAGTATAATAATTTAAGTAAATGGAAAATCACTTGATGCGTATTGTATGACAGAAGTTAATTTTTTGTGTTTAACAAGTCGATTATTATTTTTCAAATTTTGAGGAAATTTTACTGGTTATTTTCTTGAAAGATAAAGTGCAAAAGCTTTATTTTTCGTATTTGAAATAAGTGAAAAAGTGTTTGATGGAAGTGTATGATGGTACTTAAATAATTCCATCTGGCAGAAAGGGTAATTCAAGAACTGAGTTAAAGTTGCTTTGTATTTGAGTATCTATAAATGCGTAGAAACTAACACTCTTCATTTTGAATGAAATGGCAATGTGAAACCATAGGGTATCCTTTAGGAGAACCTGATCGGAAGCAATTGTCAGTCTTTGTTTTGTGCCTTTTTTCTCAAACAACTTTTTCTTGGTAAACCACTGAGTTGAGATTTCTTTCTCTGGAGACTTGTTGCATATTAACTGAACTTCATCTTTACATTATTTTTTCTAAGCTGTTTACAATTATATTTTATTATTGACCTGATGTTGATACACGAATGATGGAATTATCACTCTTGAGTTTTTGATGAAAGTCTGTCCTTGATATTTTAACACCATCAAACACAACTATGGTAACTCATTGAAGCACCATTGAAGCCATACCTGCAATATGTCTGCATCTATTATGTCAGCCATTACCAGTAGACCCTTCATACATGACTACATTTTGTTTTTAGATGCATTGCCCGAGTTTTGCCCCCAAAATTGATTTGAATATTGGATAGCTGTTTCCTTTAGTCAAAAAAGTTATGAACTTGCATTGTAGACGCTCAGCAAAAAAGAACTGTCAATGATTAGTTATAGTTAGTTAAAAGGCACAAGTGAGTTGTCGGGACCGGACATTATCTCTTATCTTCAAGCAAATTTGAATTCTCGATTCTGGTAGACCCTATATCACACTGCTCATTTTATTACACTCTGCGTATTGCGCTGTTCTAACTCTGCGTATTGTGCTATTATAAAGGGACACACTGGCTCACTGTTTACCTAATTTAGTGATGTGGAATTACAGACAATAATGTTTTGATGGTTGTTGTTAAAAAAAAATTGTCAAAATGTCACGTAATTAACAAAAATGTGAAAAAAGCAAAATGCGGTCAAAGGTCAGCGTATATGCTTTTCCAGCCGTTGCAACTGTCAAGTTTACGTGACATTGTTGTAAGTAGACTGGTGGTCTCTTTATGTATTAATTATAACAATGGCGAGGCATGGGCATCAAGTCTTCATGTCTATCAAACACAAATTCACATGTAATTAAAAACCGACATAAACACAGTCCGATTCACACCAACTTATATTATCGTCCAGCTATTCTTCGTCGTCCCGCCGCGTGTGTAGTGCAGGCATCACGAAACGTGACAATAGTTAGGGCTAAAGACTAAAACCCTCATAAAACAAAACGTAATCAATGGTCTGGATCCCTACCCCTCCACATGCTACGACTACGAGTTCATGCCCCCGTGGTTTGTCTTTCTGGCCACACGAGACACGGCACCGGCTGTACGGGACATGCCCCCAAGGTTTACCCGCTAGCTCCCCACGCTGATGTGCCGTAACGCTTCCGTTGCACGGACTCTCTGAATGCGAATCTTACGTTCGATTTTTCATCATTATTTACAACTTGTATCCATAAACTGAATACATAGTCTTTTTAGACAAATACTCATTAATAATTGTTTAAAAAAGACTTAAATTTGGTTCAGTTGATTACTTATATACGGCTGGAAGTAAAACTAACTCTGAAGATCATGTGACTTTTTCGGAACCACATTTTAGTTCCGAAAAGCCACGTGACCATTGTTTTTTGAAAAATGCTTGAAAACGGCCAAATTTGATGGTTTCTTTTATGAACCATTCTTCTCCATTCCAGGAAGACCTTTTGAATCATGTTTTAGTCTATTTTGTAGCCCAAATAGCCCAACGAAGCCGGTGTCTCCCTTTAAGCTAGGTTTATGCAAAATGTACAGCTGTTTCAACAATGCATATTGCGTTAGTCTACATGTCAAGTTTGATTGAAGATAAACTCATTATCACACGCGTGCTCATGGAATACAAAAAATATAACGCATCTGCGTCCCATATCCCACTTCAGCCTCATTGGATATGGGGTGCAGAAGCGCAATAATTTTTCCGTATTCGACTTGGCTTGTGTGATAACTAATAATGTGACCAGCTGCCATGTACAAACAACTTCCATTTAATAAGTATTTTTGTTCATTGTGAATGCCATATGCAAAAGTGTTTCATATTTTTTCATTTTGAAACATCATCATCTGTCAAAATTCCTTCTGAGATTTTTAAAATTATTATTGGGTCTTTCAACGAAAAACTGTTGATGCAACTGGAAACCTGGTAATGAAAACCTTTAAAAAGGATTGACATAATTTGAGTTGTATTGCTCACCTAATTCCATCAATGTTAAGCAGCAGTACAAGTAAAACAATGTTGTAAACTAGTGGTAGGTGTTTTTCACAACAGGTCATTAATAAAACAAAAATAAGTTGTATTATTATTTAATTGTTTTGTAATAAAATTACCCTTTGTTAGATGTCGGCATTGCTTGTCAGACAAAGAATCTACAGATCTATTTATTTATTTTGTTTCAATTAATTAATTCACATAAATAACTTACAGAGGCTCTTAAAATTTGAGTATTTTACGATGGTTATTTTTTGAGATTTTACTTTTGTGTGCCTTGAATTTGAACCTCATTATGTGTACTGGGAATCTTTTGTACATGCTCTTTGTAGCTTATTTGTTAATTTAAGTTTGTTAAGTTAAGTTTGTTGAAACTGTGTTTGGTGTATTAGATGATGTAATAACAAGGCATACAATAGTTCTTTATGGTGCTGTTTATTATTGTTCAGATTTCTGTTGACTAAAATATAGTTTAAAGTATTTAATTTATATTGAATTATGGAGTCAATAATTTTCTCAAAATTGTTAGAAAGCAGTTACAGTTAACACACATTTTGTTTGATTTATTCACCATAATTTACAGTTAAGCTTCACGATAAGACCCCTTTAAAAAAACATTTGACCACTGCTTCTAAGTTGCCCATAATAACCACACTTTTGAGATGTTTTTTACTCCTTTGCTCAATCAAAGTCTGTCCAATGAGTTTCCATTTTGGTTCCAGATAGAGACATACCTGTCATTGTACTGCAAAGCAATATTAACAAGTCTTCAAAGTATTTGCTGATGTAACATATTTGTGTAAAGTAGTTGTAATAATTTTGAACCTAAGTCGAGCTTAGTGTAAAAATTTGCTTCGCACAGCAAAATGCTACTTTAAGTAGAAAAGGTTACCAGCAAAATTGCCTAAAAGGGCCTTTGTGAGAAAGTATCTTTACTTGCTAGTTTCTTGAAATGTTTGCAGACCATCTTTCTAAGCAATATTTTGTATTTCAGCATCTCATTGGAGTGTAGCTCAAGCAGGATTTTATTTGTTACCAATCACTGTATGGTTTGATATTTCATTCGCTCAGTTGAAAGAGAGGGTACAACAATGGTGAAAAAAAGATTTCAAGTGTACCTGTTTACTGTTTATAAACTGTTCATTTGAGCCAAGTATGGACAAGTGCATAACTAACAACACTGTCTCAGTTTCCTTATGGCCCCCACAAACACTCGAAACATAAACAAAATTGTAAATAAATTTCATCAATTTATTAGAACATTTTGAATAATGTTTGGAAAACAATGCTAAAAACTAAATAACTAAAAAACAAAAACTTTCATAATTATCGGAATGATGTACCCTACCTTTAATGTTGCCTTATATCAAGCATTAATATGTTCAGATTACATTATTTTTCATTGAAGAAGGAAAGCTTTCTATTGTTATCTCAAGGGTGTATTGTATTTAATGGGCCTATAGTATATGAACTTGAAATAAACTCCCAATCAATATGGTCAATGTAGTATCGCATTGTAAACATTGTACTTTTTGTGTGTCTACCAAGGAATCATATTTTTATTGTTTTTCCGGGGGTGAGGGGGACAAGCGATAGGCCCATATAGTTCCCATAAGCTAATAAGTCATTCACTTATCGAAAGTGCCCATAAGAAAAACACTTAGAATTTATGCAAATAACTGTATGCTAATTAGTTTTAAAAATTGCATGTCAAAGTTTAAATGCGCGCGCAACAACATGTGCTTTCCGCTGGGGCCGGAACCGGTTTGAACCGGCCGCCGGCGGCCGTCCGTATAATAAAACACCGGGACGCGATTTTTCACCGGGACGCTCGAATAGGCTTACACACAAACAGTTGAGGAACAATGGGAATTACATAATGGCTGACTCGGGGGGAAAAACCCTTGGGGTTTCGACGATTTATAGTCAAGTTTTACGAGACATGAACGGACACAAACCTTCCCTCGGCCAAGGGGATTAATCGTAAACCTCCGTAGAGGTAAGTGGATACTTCTTAGTTACAATGGTTTTGGGGAAAAACCGAAAAAATTGTGTTTGTGAAATTTGGGAGTGGGAAGCTGAGGTCCGAAACTGCGAAAGCCAAGGTTGCTGTCTGCTTTACGTACATGCATGGAGGAAGGGTTCCTCCATGAACATGAGTGACGTATCACACATACTAAAAGTCAAACACTTTTTACTGCCCACAAATTCAAACTTTACGTTATCTTTAGAAACATTGTCATGCTCTCTACTTTGTCCTTGCTTTGTCATATTTTGAAAGACATTTTGGTATTTTAACATTTTCTCATAACAATCAGTATCTGACTGAGACAGAGTATGGGAAAGCCAAAATTGTATCCAATGTTACGAAATTAAAATTCCCGCACCTGCCATGATTGAGAAACTTTGTGAGATGCTTGTGTAAGTTGTGGTAGGCAATTTTGAGACCTTTTAAACAAGCTTTAAAAACTATTTGCAAAAAAAATTGTGCTTCTTCTTACCGTTTTTCGGGTTCCAAATAAATCCAAAAACTCATTCTATGTCTCTCAGACACACACACAACCATTTCAAGAACCTAATTCCAAGTTGAATGGCAAAAGTGCTATCCCCTGTCGTAATTTCTGTGTTTTCTCTTTCTTTTATTGTTGGTCTTATTTGTTTTTATAAATGAATTAGTGTTTGTTGTAGGTTTTTTTTAACTAGAAATGAGTTTGTTACGAACAAACACTGGGGTTTCAGTTGTATTGTCAATAATAAACTTTGAGTTAATGTAATAATTAATTTGACACCTGATGACATCACGATGACAAAAACATGTTTTTCGTACTATTTTGTTAAGGAAATGTATTTTTCTATTTGAATTTTCCATTTGGACCGGACGAACAGATGAACTTGGGGTAATGTTTTTTATACTAACAATTGTATTATTAGCTCCAAGACCTCACAAAGAGTTTGACTTTATGACATGTGGTTCACGAGACATGGATTTTAAATTTGAGAGCTTCCTGTTTGACCAGAAGTTGAGGTCAAAGAGGGTGACGTTTTTAAAATAACATGTTTAATGTGCCGTAAAATGAAATTGCGTGAGGATAAACCGCTACTAATATCCCCAAACGCTTTCGTATTAAATAGTTCAAGGACTCTGCACAAGCAAGAGGGCGCTATACAAGTTCACCATTGTTCGTAAACATGTGCTGCCAGCAAGAGGGCGCTATACAAGTTCACCGTTGTTCGTAAACGTGTGCTGCCATTGTTAGATAAACTATAGAAGCGAATTAAGCAGTGAACCAAAATAAAAGGTTCAGGGTTGGACGATACCATGCGTGTGGACAATATGGCTCTCTGTGTATGGCCGTATGTAGTTTACAGTGTGTTTACGGGCAATGTACACAGTCGTGGCGATCGTGCTTGTTTGACGATACGTGTTTTTAAAACGTTAATATCATCAACAAAGGTATAAAAACCCTTGATCGAACTGCTGCTGGATCTAAGTTAGAGCACAGGCTTTTATTTGATGTGGTACTGTTTGTGTAGACCTTTTAAGACTGTAGTTCTTGATGTCGAACTATGTCAAATTTCCCGTGTAAATGCTATGAGAGTTTTCGGACAGCTGATTGGGTTGCTCTCATGGAACGATAACTATGATTGTTCTCTGCGCACGCGTGCATGCAAGACGTGGCCAAGCTCGACCCCACGGATCTTTAATCCATTGCTGTAGCTCCTCAAGTTGCAAGCAAGAGGACTTAAAAAGGCTACTGTCTACTGTGTGTTTACCTACGGTGATGCGCTGTCTGTAAAGCTTAACTCAATAGTCACTGTATCGCCCAAAAACCGCTCAGCCATTTACTAACTGGGCATGGACCGCTTAATGTACAATGCTTTACGCACTATATAATGTATACTACAAAAGCGACGATGTTTTTCTGTGTGGTGCAGACCGTGTTGTACATGTACAATGCTTTATGCACCATCATTTTTTCCAAAACAGCGACGATGCTTTAATACTTTCGCTGGGCTTTTGCACGTTATCATTGACATCAACATTTTCCCCAAGTTTGATGTCAACGTTATAGTTTCATAATTACACTATAATAAGCACAAGGACCATAACACAACATTTTCAAATTCATGACCAAGTTAAACTTTTAAATTCATTTTTAAAAACAATAATCTGATATAGACGGTTATTGTGTTTCGCAAAATAAAGAATTATTGGTAGAACGTGGGTTTGTTGCCGCCCACTTACTCAAGGTTACGTCCATGCATCCATCCATGTATGAATTCATCGGTTTTCGATTGAGACCGCGCTGAAGCCAGCTGGTATACACTAGCTAGTACATGTATGATGTGGGTGACGTCCGCATACGCATCATAACGAACACGTACACAGACGTAATGTACGGGGCCAGACTACATTTTTTTTTTCAAATATCGTGCCTTGATTGACATCACAAACAGCGCCACCATGTGTCAAGGTATAGGGGGGCCTACTCTTAAATTTGTAATTAAAATAAAAACTAATTTTTAAAAACCTTAGTTAACTGTTTATTCACATTCCACTCATCAAAATACATATATTAATGACAAAAGCTTTATTTTTACAAAATACCACTGCCAGGTGCCTTTAAAGATCGATATGAATCAAAAGTGCTTAAAAAGTGCGTCTATTTCTTTGTTTTTAGGCATACCGAGGCTTGATTTTTCACCCCCCAAAACGCCAAAGCTCAGAGCTTAAAGGGGGATTCTCCCCTGAACCCCACCAGGGCGGTAACGCCGGCCCTTGAACCCCACCCGTCGTTAAGTTGTTTTGAGCCTCCCCCTCCCCAAGTTATAATCCCGGGGCGCGCCGTTGCTGTTGACGATGCAAATCTAACAAGTAATGCTGGAAGCTTGTCAATGTATAAATATTGATTTCAACCCATGGGTGGGGGCAGGGTTGACATGCGAGGGAGGGAGATAGTCGAAGATTAAAAGTGTGATTAAAGTAAGATTAATATACATTGTGTATCATGTATGTTGGGCTTTTATTAGTGTGTCTTGTTCTTTCTCTCTCTGAACCAGCTAGATGTTATGTAAATAGCAAGGAGAGCTATTCTAGGCCATTCAGACATGCTAAAACCGAGCAGCTTCAGGGGGCTCAGCCCCCTGGACCCCAAGCCATAAGTGCTACATGTTTGACTCTTGATGTCCCCCACACATTTCAAAACAGATTGACGCCCATGGGCAGAGGAACGCTTGGGGAGTTTTGACAAGACGCCTAAGTTTACAATTCAAAAATGTTGCATTTGGAATATTGTTCTCGAAATGAAACAAAGTCAACAAACAATACAATATTTGGCACCAGGACTTACAGTTCTCTTTCCTGAAGTTTTGCATGAAAGCCGTCCTTGTTCACTGTGTTCAGCCGTCCCCTTGGCTGTAAGCAAAAACTATTTACCACTTGGTGCTGAGCACATTGAGAAACAATTGTGGCAGCCTATTGATCTGCCATTATCCTGGTTTGTCAGACATAAGAATAAAGCTTGGGACCAAGGAAAGAGTGATTTTGACTGTTTATTCCATTGACTTGTGTCCCTATCCCTGGCCAATGAAACAAGTCACTGTAATTGCATGCGTAGTGGGTGCTGAAAAGTAAGTTTTTGAGAGAGTCAACATGTCCACTGCTGTTGAACTTGTCTCATGCAGATTGTTCTGGGCGTGTTATCACTTGGCCACTGCACACAATGACTCTCATTTGTCTTCATAAGACCGATCACTACTGTGTTCTTGAAAATTGTGCATGTTAACACATTTTTCTGCATTAAGTGATTAAACAAAAAAATTCTTAATAACTTTACAATTTTTAGTAACAATTTTATGATTGCTCTTTTAAACAGACTGTATCTGCTGTCATTGTATCCAGCAAAAAGAAATCTCAAGGAAAACAGAACCTCTCAAGAATCCATTCTCAATGTGTCTTGTCACTGACATGATATCTGGAGGATTATGTGACAACGCCATGGAGCAAGACATTTACAACCAGAGTAGGAAGAAGTAGGAGGCAGATCTTTGTTATATCTTGTCCTCTGAGTCAATGATTGTTACTAAGAACACTTGAGTGACCTTGTAAAGAATGCACGTCTACACTTCCAAATAAAGGTAAATATAGTTATTGAGACTTACACATAGGCTCAGTAAAGTATGCACATTGATAATTTAAAAGTACTTTTAAAATCAGTTTTTAAAATACGTACAATAAGTTCTCTCTATGAGCACTTTAAGGCACCCAATGTTTGAATACACGCGAGACTTGCACAGTCTATTACAAATATTTATTGGCAAAGAATGTTTTAAGCAGCACTCTCAGTTAAAAAATGTACCACAAGAAAAATGAGACAATGTTACATAAAGGCAGTGCAATGTTGTCCAATATAAATTGACCAAGATAATTACTTTGTATGAAGTTTGCATATTTTACTCCAAATGTTTACAAATGACATGCAACCAGCCTGCCCAAACTTGAAGTCGAAAGAAAATTAGTGATATTTTCTTTGTTGTGTTTGTTTGTTTTTTGTTTTATTTTTGCTGTTCTAACCAAATTGGTCAAGTTAGAGTTTTTTGGAAATGTAGTTACAATGTAGATCATGATGCATTGAGTTTCAAATGACCTTAAGTTACCTTGTGACAAATACAAAATGTGAATGGATTTTCTGTTTTTGTAATGAGCTGCTACAATTTTCTCTAAATATAGGTGGTCACCCATTTCCATGAAGTTATGTATAAATATGTACCAAAACTAACCTCAGTTTACTCTCAGTTTAGGATGATTAATTTCTTCTTTAAAACAAAATTGTGATTAATCGAAAGCCAAAGAGGAATGTTGATGTTTAAAAAAAAAACCATACATTTTGATAGCCTGTTAATGTGAAATGTCCTTTTTACTTGACTTTATTGTATATCAGTTTGAGTCGGTCTTGACACTTGTGTCCTTGAGCAAGACACTTCGTCATTATTGCTTCTTCCTTCAGATGGGACGTAAAGCTGTTGGTCCCATTTGGTGGATAATGCATGTAAACAAATCCAGTTACAATTATTGCTAAGAGAAGGGATTTCTGGCAGTGGCTGCTGAATGTGCCACAGCACCTTGTAAACCCTTGTAAGGTGCTGCATAAATGAGTACTCTGATCATAATTCATAAACTTGGAAAATTGTACAAAGTTTTTCACTTTGTTCAAGTGCCTTGAGCACCTTATTGGTAGATACTTGCGATATATATAAGACTCCAATATATCATCATTATCATTATTATCATATAAAATGTTATAAAACATCTGTAATGGGATGAAATTGTAGGCCCCCTTTTTTTTTGTAAACTCCTAGTTTAACAATCCTAGTTTACCTAGTCCACCTCGGACTAGGGCGAGTCTAGGAGTAGGTGGTTGCCTGGTGGTGTGTGATGAGTGGGTGATTGGTAGCAGCCTATGCAACCAATCACGGCGCATTGAGGAAGAGATGTCCAGAGGTCAGTGACCATCCCCAAGAAAGTGTTTGGACACTTGGCCACTGGACTCCGACAGAGGAAAGTTGTAAGATTTAACCCTCCAAGTTTCTTCAGTTTGTACACTTTGCCTCTGTCGGATATCTGCATTGGATTGCGCCAGCCCAGCTTAACATCACAATAATCATTATATTCATCCCTGTCCTGCTCTAGGTAAGTTTGATCTTACTTTTATCTTTCTTGTGAGCTTAGGCTTAAAAGTTAAAGTAAAGATCAGAGTGTCATATTAATATTAAGTTTGAACAGTCACTGCTTATTTTCTATTGTGTAAGGAAAGTGTTTTAGGATTTGATTATTGAAGTTCCCTTTTTAAATGCTCTTATTTTGAAGTGATAATTGTTGACTTGTTGTTTTCCATGCTCTTTTAACTTTTGAAGTACAAAATGTAAATTACATTTTGTCTCAGTATTGCTTTGAACTTGATTTATTTAATGTTGCTTTGGTACTCTGCATTTTTCATTATATTGTATTGTGAGAAAGAATACAGTACCCTTTTATTTCACGGTTTAAACTTCATTCAAAGTTAGTATTTTCTTAAGTGTACACGTGTTAAGATGTGATGCACTGCTTTATTTAATCCTGGTTGCATCACACCCAGGATAGTTTTATGTCCCTTTCATAGCCAACTGAAGGTTACTCTTTAATTTCTTATTGTCTGTACTTTGTCCTTGGTTTGTCCAAGACCACACACTTTTACTAGAGTCTGAGAGTTTTAGTGATTAATAGTGTTTCCTAATAGTACTTGTCGGAAGCTTTTATGAGCAAGAGACAGATACTAGTTTTGTATTATAAGTTTAATTGATTTTAGTTTTATGCATTTATCTTTCTTTTGGTTTACTGAAACTAAACTTTTAGTTTTATAGTTTTGCTCTATGATTTTGATATATCTTTGATTTTTACTTTCTTGTTTGCTTTTAATCTTTGGCATTCACTTTTATTTTAGACTTCTTGAAAGTCTGCCCAAATCACTTTTGTATATAATTGTAGCTTAAATCCTTGTGTTTTTCATTGTTTATTGTAACATCCTGATTTCATGGAGCAATGAGTCATTATTCCATGAAATGTCCTACCACAAACTATGCAAGGAGTGTTCTTTAATTGGCTTTAATCCTTGACTGTCCATCATTCAGCCTTAGGCACTGGTCTGGGAAGAAGGTGTTCAATTTCACACCCATTAAGAGACTTCACTGACCAGTGCAATAAACATTCCCACAGTCATTGATTCACACTTACTTTATTTTAAAGATAAGTGGTTTCTTGTTAAAAGGATTATTTAGGTTTTAGTATTAAGTATTTAATTTTAGTGTATTTTATAGTTTTGAATGGCATATCGGATTAATTTTAGACTTGGCCACTGGACTCCGACAGAGGAAAGTTGTAAGATTTAACCCTCCAAGTTTCTTCAGTTTGTACACTTTGCCTCTGTCGGATATCTGCATTGGATTGCGCCAGCCCAGCTTAACATCACAATAATCATTATATTCATCCCTGTCCTGCTCTAGGCGGATTCAAAATACCAGAGAGCCAGCAGGACAGCGAAATATCAACTCATCACTTGTTCAACTTCACCATTGTTACTGATTGCAACGAAAACAGTAATCCTGTCCCCTGATCAAGGACAAGGAACTGTTTTCGCACCACTTCTTCAAGTCCCCCATCATCAACTTCAGCGCCCACTTGTATCATCTTATCATCGTCTTGTCATCATCTTCAAAGTATCGACTAGCTATTCTTCATTTTCGCCGGGTGCGCCCAGTCACGTCCACAACTAAACAGATAGGCCATTCAATCGTTTCTTATATTTGCATTGTTTAATTGTATTATTTTGTAAAATTGTCCTTTTATATTTTATTGTCGAGACCCGCCAGGTTTTCTATTACTCTTCTTTTATTTGAGATATGTTTTAACTTTCTCATATGATGATAATACAGCGTTTAAATCGCCCTTCCCTTCATTTGTAGCCGGAATAAACCAACCTTTCATTTTTTACAAGCAAATACCAGCGTATCCCTTGTAAAATTTATTATGTCTCATTATAGAGTGCGCTAGCCGCATTCGAACCTGTTACACATCTCTTGCTAGTTTTGTATTCTGGTTGGCTGAAACACGGTCACGTGGGGTTAACTAATATAGGGTTCGAAATTAGCGGTCCCCCGGTCGCCAAATGCGAGTGAAACTAGTGGCGAGTGAGTCAAAACCCTTCCTTATCCTTTAAACTACAATATTACACTATATTAATAAAGAACATTTAACTCAGAATATGGTATATCTGCGAGCTATGCTGCAACCGAATCAACTGATCCCTTTTTAATCATCCTCTTCTCTTTTTCATATCACCATACAATGTTCCTTACATTTGGTATTTACTTTGGGAAGTATGTCTTCATTGACAATCATTTGACTTGCATGACACAAGGTGCCATTTGCCCTGGAGCCTCAGTGCTGTGTTGACCGCCAGATGCGAAAAACCAATTTGGAAACGTACACCTGATCTATGCAAATCAACGCTTTCAGGCTCAAGCTAGCACTGACCTCCTTAATTTTGTTGTACATTAGAGCATATATGATAAGACTGCTGATAGATGGCTTTAACAATAAACTAATTTACGATTTAGAGAGAGAAAAAAAATTTAACATGTGTTTTAGTTGCATAGCAAGCGTGAAGTGAACCCTTACCCCGGGTACCGCTCCCTGTCTCATTCAATGTTCCCGCCGAACCATTGAAGCGTGTACTCTTTACGTAACAAGTATAAAGTAGATTTATTCTAATTCGCCTAGGCACTCAACCGAATAAATCAACATTTATCCTTTAAACAACAATATTACACTATATTAATAAAGAACATTTAACTCAGAATATGGTATATCTGCGAGCTATGCTGCAACCGAATGACTACAAAGAACGGGCTGATGGCTTAAATACCCAATGATTTAGAAACGGAAATTAAGCTAGAAAAATTATCTTGAACATACACATGTAGGTGTCCTTCGCTGTATCTGTCTTCCAGCGCCCATGGCGCTTAAACAGCCTGTCGGACACTCCGGAATTAGCAGCCGCTGAGGCTCCCCCTGCTCTTAAACTGTGCAGGGAAAATTTGTTTACATCATCAACCAATGGCGATAAAGCATCTACAATTAACTCTCTTACTCTAGTATATGACATGGGATCGTTTTCTTTTCTTAATACGTAACCCGTGCTACATTTAGTTAAACTTCTGAAGATGTACGCTCCCTTGTCTGTGGGTGAAATGGTTGCTAAATTGAGGTATAATTCTAACATGGTAACTGGGCATGTTGGTAAACTTGATCTGGCTATGATAACCGAATCACCCTGCCGGTAAACATCGGTCTTGCTCGACTTAATTTTGATGGACAAATGAATATTACTGAACGTTAGGTCGCCCATTTTAATTTGAGCTAATTCGTTAAATCGTCAAAAAAACGGCAAAGGAAATGAGAGCAATGGCCAATGTTCTAATATTCAATAAATTTTGGATTGATTTATCTTCGCCATATTTCTGTACCATATCTGAAAGGAGCTCTGGAGTGCCTTGGGTTTGGAAAGAGATCTTTTTAGCCCCTCTGCAGTATGCACCACTATAGTATCTTTTGTGGGATCTTTTAGATTTGTCATTTGATGCGCCCATGAAATGGAGGCTATGGTGCTTACGATAGGTGCTGGTGAACTCGCCGAGTTTCCCAGGTGAACTAAATATAATGCGATTATATAGGAATCTGCCGGCAGTGGAGACCTCCTTTGTGACTCTGACCACTGCTACCATCTTGTAAAATATGAACTGTACTGAGACACTGTTGAGGTGGCCCTTGACTTGGTGACTATATCGGGTAATTGGCTTGCAAGTTTATTCAGTTCTTGGTTGTCTGTTGTTCGAGCAAATCTTTCCCTCCAGTTATCACTGCTGAAGATTAGCTTTAGTAATGAAGGTATAAACAAAAGAATATAACCGTTAAACTAACAAGTATTTTTAATGAAGCGTCATATGAAGAACTTCGGCCCCGTTTTGGGCAGATAATCCCTCACACCATGGAGGCCGACTCTTGTAAGGCCTGAGTGCACAGCCAGAAATGGGATCATTCATTTACACTATAGGGGACAAAAGTACACTTCGTACGATGGGTGGTAGGTGGCAGGAAGCAAGAGGTGTTTAAAACAAAAACCTTGCAGTAATTGGGAGTAACGAATCAATTTCATTGAAATCAATTAAGTCGCATAAAATGTAGAGTAGATTACAAACATTATAAAGAAATGTTGTACATAGTTTATATGATGACAATTGAAACTTCATGTTGCACACAAACTTGATTCGTCAAGATATTTCTGTACATCATTTAACAAAAAAAAGACATGAGACCCTTTTACTGATGTGGTGAGTGATAATGTTATGTAGTCCTATTTTTTTTGCAATTTTTTTAACGAAGTATTAGCATTTTTTGCATGCCCACCACATATTCTGCAAAAAACACCCCTATTAACTAAATGCAGTGATCCAGCCACGTCGAATGATGTTCGAGTCGAAGAAAAACACAAAATTACACGATTCAAATAGACTTTCGGACATTAAAACCGCTACATTGTTGAATCAAAATGCTTTTTAGATATAAAATTATTGTTGGGGCATAAAGAATGATGAATTAGAACAACAAAAAGCTTTGCCAAACGACGTAGTCTGCTTCCGATTGAACGCTGTTTGTGCTTCGCGCGGTTTGATAAGGTCTAGCTTCCGGCCACATAACCGATTAGCCATATGGCTCGTAGTCCAGACTATGGAGGTCAAGCTTTCCCAAACGGACTTGGTGATTTGACACAAAAAGTGCCCCTTTTTTCAGTCCACCAATCACAAAACATGTTACATGGATGGAAAGCTTATTTTATCTAGTTTCATAAACCGTGCGATTCTAGTGGTGCGAGCTTGCTAGCGAGATTGCCATTCAATTTAGTGGGACAACCCCCGCAAAAAATGACAAAATGTGGTGTGACCTCCATAGGAAACTGATTATTTTAGCCAAAATGCACCTTTTTCAATCAAAAAGTGCCCCTCTTTGCTGGCTCTTAATTAAATAAAAAATGTATTGTTTCGAAAGAGGAATATATATACTATACGATGCCGAGCGACTTTGTAAGTTTAACAAAAGCACTTTTCTAAAACTGAGGAAAACGTCTCCCGAGTGTGTGAATTTGAAGGGAATTTCCCGTGTTGAACGGGTCGCCGTGAAAGGCGTTGAGCAGATGCACGCTAGTTCTTCATATGTTTAATTAAAGTCTTACGTGTTATGTAAATGTACTGCCTGTCATCTACTTTCACTTTGATTATAAATGACTATATATTGCAAATCTTATCAGAATACTAACATTATTTCAGTAATTTCTTCACTCTGGAAGAACCACACTCTGAGTGTAATGAGGTCTTATGTGCCTCGTTTTACGTTCTACTGTAGAACTTCTGGAATCGTACTGCTAAAACAGTACTGCGTTTCATGTTCTGAACAAACTTGGAGTTGCGTCCACGCCCCTCTTTAAACAAAGGGAAAGGACTTGTAAATTCCCATATGTCGGAAATCTCAGATCTTGGTGAGTACCCATCTGGAAACAAAATCACCCAATATGGAGCAGACTTCCAAGCCGGGCAAATCAATGTGCTCTGTGCTTTGGAAGCCAATAAGTGGAGGATGGTTCTCAAAATTAGATGGATGGGGGGTACCAACCAGTTATTTTCCTTTGACCAATTTTCTGTAAAAGTATCGGTCGCCTCTGAACCTGGATTCCAGAATCTAGAGTTAAACCTGGGAAGTTTAGAGTTATAATAACTGGCGAAACGATCAACAGTGTATGGGCCCCAAGCTTTGTGGAGTGTTGTGAATATTTCATCGGAACACTGCCAATCGTCTGTATCAACAATTTTGCTAAGAAAATCTGCCTTATCATTCAATGATCTTGGAATCCATTCCATCTCAAGATAAATACCATGCCGTATGCAAGTACGACAAATACTGAGAGCAATATCCTGTAAATCTTGTTTCATACTACCATGAGCAATAATCTTAACTATGGGTTGGTTACCTGTGAACCATTTTACCCTGTTGTGCTGGAAGTTATGGATCTGGGAATTCAGTACTAATTCTACTGCCTTTAATTCCCTCCAAGTCGAACTTTGACTTATTTCATTTGATGCCCAGTGCCCTTGACTAATGAAGTCATCTGCATCAACAACGTAACCTGCAAAACCATAAGCGCTAGCATCTGAGTAGACTATCTTAGAGCAACTAGCCACATAGTTAATACATGTAGGTTTTGCTTTCAGTTGGTCTATATTTTGCATCCAGAAAAGCAATTCTTCTTGTGCTTGAGCTGAAAGCAAGACATTGGAATTCCATGAGTTTTTGGATTCAATGACACATTGTATGGCCTTTGTCATGATTCTAGTCATAGAACCAACTGCTAAGTATGTGGAAATAATCTTCCCAGTCACACTAGCTAGTGTTCTAGCATTAACTCCGTTTGTAGGGCTTGAGGCTTTGTTATGGGAAAAGGTAATTTTTGTCAATATGGCTTGTATGTCGTTTTTAATGGCCACGACTCTTCTTTCTGGCAAAACCAAATAACCTTCGGTGAGATTAATTTCAAATCCCAACCACTCTGTCTCTGAGACAGGGTTCCATTTGCTTTTCTGTGCATTGGGCACAAAGCCTGCGTTTACCAAGTCATTTTTGACCTCAGCACTGTGTTTAGAGGCTTTCTGAAAACTGTCTTCATAACCCAAACCATCATCAAGGAACACTACTATCCGTTTCCCTTCACTACGCCATTTCTGCACGAGGGGTCTTACTACCTTAGTAAATACATAAGGAGCGGTTGATAAACCGAATGGGAGTACCTTGAACTCAAAGAATGAAAACACACCTCTGTAAATCCAACTAAAACCTAAATACTGTTGATGTTCAGGGAGAATACTGATATGGTGGTACCCCGATTTTAAATCAAACTGAAACATGAACCCATGAGGTTTTAAAAACAAAAGAGCCGTACGTAGATCTTCGTACTTTACTGACTGCTTCCATAAAAACTTATTTGTGTTTCTTAGATCTAGAATAAGGCGTCGCTTGCCAGATTTTTGTACTGAAACTGACAGAGGATTTACAATGTATGGTTGTTTGATAAACAAATTTATGCAACCTGAATCTAATAAATCTGAGATTGCGGATGAAACAAACTGTGTGCTTGTTTGCAGAAGCATTGTTTATTTCTCTTCTTGCCCTATGATCCAAAGTGGGAGTAGGGGGAGGAGTTTCGTAAAACGGAAGAGCATAACCAGACTCAATCACATCTAGAACGAATGCAGTAACCTGTATCGATTTCCAAAACGGACTATGTGAAAACGAACGCCCTGCTACTCTTATTTTACTAGAGGCTGAATTTTTCTCATACTCATACTCGGTAAATTGATCATCATTTATGGTATTAACACAAAGTATGGGTTTTAACTCAACTTTATTTACTGTGTGTCGATCGATGCTCTTCTCCGGTTTAGGCGTTGATGCTTTTGGTAGTGCCGCCTTGGCCTTGACGCTTTCCCATGTAGGGGCAAGCTTTTCGCCAATGTCCTTGGTCTCCACACGCGTAACAGGAGTCCCGCACGGTGGGATATCTTTGGGCACGAAAAAACTGATGCTGACCCAGAGTAGTACCAATAGAGAGTGGGTGCAGTAACCGTGGCCTGGTTGAAGGTTCCCTTAAATTTTTTGGAGGGATTCTTGGTCGTGGCTTTAAGTTTTCTTGCAGCTCTTCCTTCAGCCTGTGTAATTCTCTTCTCGTCGTCAGAGTCGTATGCCAGCTCGTTGGTTTCATACTCTTCTACTGTTGCCCAGCCTGAAGGACTGGTATCAGCGAGCCTGATGAGCTTTTGACGATGTTCAAGTAGCTTTTTTGCCTTGTCAATTTCGGCCTTGACTCCTGGAGACTGGTTGATGTGATCTACCACAGCTGGATAGACTGATTGAAGGTGTGTTGGCGTTTGTGTCCCTCTCTTTTCCATGTTATTTTTGCGCTAGCGGCCGACTTTAATTTTGCTTCAAAGCCAGCTGATATTGAAGCTAACTTTTCATCCACAAAACTAGCCTGACTCTGGCTAAAATGTGCTAAGAGTTCTTGGATGTCCTCTTTGGTAGCTGGAGTTGACATGGTTTGTAATGGCCGTAAAGGTGTGGTTGAGCAGTGAAGGAGAGCTCAAGATGTATGTGTTTTAGTTGCATAGCAAGCGTGAAGTGAACCCTTACTCCGGGTACCGCTCCGTCTCATTCAATGTTCCCGCCGAACCATTGAAGCGTGTACTCTTTACGTAACAAGTATAAAGTAGATTTATTCTAATTCGCCTAGGCACTCAACCGAATAAATCAACATTTTACTAGCCCGCCGGGCGAGTCAAATAATTGTTCCTTTTCACAATAAATGTGGGTACGTTGGTAAAATCCCAAAGCTTTTATCTAAAGCTTTTAAAATAGTTTGAAAAGTCTGGATATTTGCTAGATTTAATGTTGCCGCGATCGGAATTGCAATCATTCATTTCGGTATACAATCGTTAAATTACGATGCACATAACAGCGTATACACAGTCCACGGTTCAAAGTCCAAGCTAACCAACATTTCCGCACGCTGTGATTGGCCGTTGATAATTACCATATTCATAAGATCTTGGCTAGACTTTAACATAGAACACGTTCACGAACGGAGTAAAGAATTGCCGCACATTGTTCAGCACGCCTGCAGATTGTGTACAATACACAGCCTTGGATTAAGTCTAATCAAACATTAACAACTTTTGCAGATAGAGGGCAATGTGGGTCAAAGTTTATTGAATTATTTCTTGTGCATTGTCGACCGATTGCTGATTCACAAGGATTTTATTGCAAACGAAGTTCAAAACAACCAATCCTCAAAACATAAATCCATAAAAATGGTTGTTGATGGAAAAAGTATAATTTAGAGCATAAATTAAGGGATAAAATCGTCCGAAAATGCAATTTTGCTATCTTTACATCCGTGCTTAAAAAAATATATACATTTACGTTTTGAAAATGTTGTTTGTCGATAAATGTGGGCTAGTGAAAAACCTGCGGGCGATCCAAAATTTCGGTTGACTCGTCCGGCCAGCGATTGGAAAAAAAAATTAAGGGAAACCCCTGATAGGCTAGTGCATGAGATTTGTGCCACCGTGAACTAGATGCATGTCAAGTATGGGGCGCCATTTGTCAATTAATTGTTTAGCGTTTTTTGACCTGTTTTGCAATTCTTTAAACACATTGATCACAAATCCATCTCCCTGGACCATGAGTAATTTCATATTTTTCAAATCTACAAATAACAGCATAATGATCAGTCAGGCCCAAGGAGCTGACATCGGCATAAGACAAGTAAGGATGTAAGGTACGAGAGATTAACATATAATCAATTCTGCTACTCTTTTTCAAGCCTTTGTGAAAAAAAAAGTATAACCTTGTTCTTTTGGGTACAAGGTTTTTCCAAGTATCCACCATATCGTGCTCGTAAATGATTTTGGTCAATTCTAAGACACTGATTGTCTTTCTCCGCCCCTAAGTCAATTTGACAATTGAAATCTCCAGCTACGACCCAATTACTACCCTCGAATAAATACTTCAACAAATTCTTAAAAAAGGCAGTTCTAGCATACATTTCATTTGGAGTATAAATACATATAATTCCCTTCCAGGAAATGTTGCACGCAACAACTCTCCCGTCATTATCATTGTCAGAATTGGTGAATTTAATTCCACTCTGGTCGGATGCTAGAATGGCTACCCCCCTGGAATCTCTTTTCCCGTGACTGAAAAGGATATTTACTCCCCACTGTTTCTTCCAGATGCTTTCATCTGTGGTATCGCTATGAATTTCCTGAAGACAAGCTATATCATATTTTTCTCTGTGCAAATGATTGAAGAGAATTTCCTGTTTTTCATTATTGTGGAGACCATTAACATTAAGGGTAACCATTCTCAGCATAAGAACACAAAGTGGAACCAAATTAACCATATTATTAGCATAAGTGAAAACAAAAACTAGGCACAGAAATTACACTTAAGTGTTTCCCCCTCTATCTACCCCGTTGACTTGTTTGGCTCGGCTTAGTGGTTTGACTGTCTCTTGCTTCTTCGCTGTCCTTATGAGGCCATGATGTTCTCTTTTTTCGTAGTCTACGCACCCCTCCTCTCATGTATGTGACATATTCACCCTCTTCACTGTCTTCGGCTTGTCTCGCTGAGAAAGCTGTTCGGGTGCCTCCCGAGGTCGCCGGTCAGGTGTTTCCCCAGGTTGTCGTTTTACTGTTTCCCAGCGTCGTTGATTGGGTGTCTTTTCGGGTCGTTGGTAGGGGGTCTCCCTGGGTCTCTGGTCGGTACTGTCCCTGGGTCGCTGATCGGTAATGTCTCTGGGTCGCTGGTCGGTAGTGTCTCTGGGTCGTTCCTCGGTAGTGTCTTTAGGTCGATGGTCGGTAGTGTCTCTGGGTCGCTTATCGGTTGTCTTTCTGGGTTGATCCCTGATTTTCTGGTAGGGTGTTTCCTGATGATGTCTCTGGTCTGGTGTTTCCTTGTCTCGATGATTGTGACTCTCGTTGGGTTGTTGGTTGGGTCTCTCTCTGTGGTGTTGGTCTGGTTTATTTTGTGAATTCTAGTCTCGTTTCTCTCGTGGTTGTCTTTTTTCGTTTTTCGTCTCCATGTCTGAGCCATTTTCGCTTTCAGTCTTTTCATCTATTTATTTATTATTTTTTTTTTTCTCTTTTTTTTTTGTGGAGTTGTATTCTTACTCCATTTATTTCACACTACAATACATCTCATCATACTGACAATCAAAGAAAGACAAATAGCAAGTTACAAACAACAACCAAAAGATTAAAGGGATTTGAATGATAACAATTGATTATATACATGTAGTTTGTTCAATGGAAAATTACATAAAAATAAACACATACAGCCCCCTAAAATGAGGTGGGGCAGGAAAAAAAGATTATCCTAATCAAAAAGGAAGTTGAAATAAAGACATTTAGTAACTGAATTCTAATTTGTTTTCCTCATTGATGGAGCACAGGGTGTCATTGCGGGTATAAACAGATTTGAACGTTTCACAACTCATTTTGCCCTTGTCTAGAGTCAAAAAACTTTTTAAATTAAGTTTGAACTGAAAAATTATATCAATGTCGGATAACCACAAGAACTCCAGGGACTGGTTTTAATTCATAGCCCAGAATTCTATTTTGGTCGTTAAGACAAAAGTGTTTGTTGTCTGTATATTTCCTTAAAAGATACTCAAAAAAGATCCAAGCATTTAAAGTGCTAATACAATAAATGAACAAGTGATAATGAGATTTTAACTTCGTTTCACACAATGGACATTTAACATCAACAACAGGACCGATTTTGTACAGCAAATCTCTAGTGGGAAGAATCATATGTTTTAAATGATACCAAAAGTGTTTATCTTCAGGATCAAGCAGGTTATGGGTTTTGAGGCATTGCATGGTGAGGTATCAATATATATTCGGTTTGCGGTAACACCATGTGTATAAATATCTACTTTGCTGTGTAGATTTGTTCTTTAGAGAACTTGTCTTGCTATTTATTCTACTACCGCGGAGTAGATTTTCAGAATTCGGGAGACTTCTCAGTTCTGAACGAACTGTCCTGCTTATTAACTACTACCTGGGCGGGAGGTAGGAAATCGGCCTGGACTACAATATGTATCAAAAAGGTCTTCCACAATATTAAACTCGCATTCATTGCCAATGAAAATGATGGTGTCATCGGCGTGCTGGATTAACTTAACACTAGTTTCACCATTGGGAGTTTGAATGCCTTTTAAAATCTGGTTGTTTCTAATAAGACTAGAAACATATGGCGTAAAGTAGTGGAGACAGCGGTCAACCTTGTCTGATCCCTCTACTAATCTGGATAGGTGAACCAATAAAGTTATTTAAAATAATTCTGCAATTGGGTTTACTATAGAAGAGTTCAACCAATCTTATGAAAATACGGGTAAGATTCATCTTACACTTAATAGAAAACATGTACTTCCAATTAACTTTTTATTGGTCGTAACTGATAACAGCAGCTCCTAGATTTTCCCATCAATAATCAATCATATCTCTTAAAACCATGAGGTTATCTTGAATTTTCCGGTTGTGCACACCACATGTCTGTTCTTTGCCAATAATGAACGGCATGGCTAATTTTAGTCGATTGGTAATGGCTTTTGACAATATTTTATAGTCAACTGTCAGGGGGCTTATTGGACGCCAATTTTTTAGTTTATAGCGACTTCCCGCATTTTTATAAATTAGTTTAACAAGAGCAAGGTTCATTGAATCACTCAAAAATTCATTATTAAGTCAGTTTATGAAAACGTTAAGAATGTCTTTTCCAATAATATGCCAAAATCTTTGGTAAAATTCAACTGTTAAGCCATCGATACCGGGACTTTTTTTTCATCTGAAAGAGAGCACATTTAAGCTCTTCTTCGGTAATCTCTCTATCAAGATCTTCAAGAACATTTTCAGGAATAGTTTTTCTTTGATATTAGAAATGAGTTCTTTGAAAAGATTCTCTGAACTATGCAGATTACTATAGAAGTCATTGGCAATTTCAAGCATTGTATCTGGCTGGTCTAAGGGAACTCCCTCATTGTTAAGAAGTTTGTCAATTTTTAAGCTTTGAATCTGTTGTCTTTCAAGATTGAGAAAATAATTATTTGGAGGCTTTTTCGCATTCCTCTTTTTGAATGTTATGAGTTCTAATTTGGGCCTTCTTTCCCTTCATTAATTTCATATTGTTTGAGATTATCTTCGAGATCTTTTATCTCATCAAGACAATTTGTATCATTGTTTTTAATCAAATGGTCGTAACGTTTCTGTAACTTTTTCCGATTTTTATTGGCAGTATGAGCTTTTTCTTTGCCATATTCTTGAATAATTTCTTTCAAGCGGTATTTGCCACTTTCCCACCATTTGGAGAGAGAGTCATATTTATGTTTTTTGGGTGCTCCAAAAGTTCCAAAGATTAGTGATACGAAAAATACATTCAGGATCTTGTAATAAAGAATTGTTACAGACCCATCGGCCTTGACGGTGGGGAGTATCTAAATCATCTAGTTTCAGGCCAATAGTTTGATGATCAGAAAAACCCCATGAGGAAATAGAAACGTCATTAACATTGTTAATAAGATTTGAAGACACAGAAATGTAATCAATTCTGCTTGAATGACCACTACTATGATAAATGAGTAAAATCTTCTTTGTCAGGGTGAAATGTACGCCATGAGTCAATAAGGTCTTTTTCATTTAAAACATTGGTCAAAATAGTTTTGCTGGGCTCTTTAACATTTGTGTTGTCAAGGTTACAATTAAAATCACCTCCAATAATCCAATTTTCAAGACCAGTAATTTGATCGCAAAAGTTATCAAAGAAGTAAGTGCGGTCATGAATTTGATTAGGGGCATAGACAGAGGAAATAAAGCAGGTATAATTGCTCCAGACTATTTGGGCCTTTATCCATCTTCCTTCCTCATCCATGGTAATGTTGGAAATATTTAGACTAACCTTTTTTGAGGTAAGAACAGCTACCTCCCTAGATTGGCGGTTGCCATGACTAAAATACATTTCACCCTGCCATTGTTTACTCCATTCTGATTCATCATTGACATCACTGTGAGTCTCTTGTAGAAAAATAAGACTGAATTTTCTACGTTGTAAGTATTCAACTAATACACTTCTTTTTAGATCGTTTCTTAAGCCGTTAACATTTATGGCAATGGACAAAAAAAACATTAGATATACTAGAATTTAGTGTTTGTACAAACAAACACATGAGGTGTTCGGTTATCAATGGGGTCAGTGTTTTGTTAACGCGTGAGCTATTGCATTTAGTTGAATTTGGTGATATTACTGTTTTGTGGCGTGCCTAACAAGCTACACACTTTAGCAAAAGTCTAAAAAAAAGCACACGATTAAAAGCCGGACGTTTGATTGTTAGCGAGGTTTGCATGGACGGCTGTTTAGAGACTAACAAAGCTATTGCCAAAATCAGGATGCGTGAACCTTGAATAGAGACTAGAGTACAAGCATGTTTGGACTTTGCCCCTTGCGGTCAATAGAACGAAAAGCCGCTCACAATGCAACTGGTATAGATAACTCCTTGTGTGTATTTTCAGTGCAGTTATTTTCCTGCGGTTTAACAGCGGGTCATTGCATACCCGATTTCAACCGGAAGTGAAGGTCAAGTAGGTAACATCTCTGTGGCAAAGTTTGAGACCGCTTATGGGCCTACACCATGGTGTAACATTTGTGAGTAGTGTATGTGTAAAAGTATGAATATTTCTTGAGGTACGAAATTTGAAATTTTCAACTTCCGGTTTGAACAGGAAGTCAAAGTCAAATGTCGTAACACTCTGTGTAGTAATTGCTACATTTTTCAAGACCTCTCCGATGATGTATAGATTGAATTAATAGCTAAAGTACTTCTTCTCGAGTTATGAATTTTTGAAGTATTAAACTTTGATTTACTGTATCTTTACACCTGATGACGTCATCATGACGTCACAACTACCTGATGGAGGTTGTATTACGGTCCTAACATGGTGTTAATTTGAAGTTGATATGTAATACAAAAAATAATGTTTTTACCAGGAAAGTTTTTTTTAAAGAATTACAATAGGGAAACTTTGACCTTCCGGTACGACCGGAAGTAAAGGTCATGTGAATTTTGCGTTAACTTTTCAAATGTTGCCCATGTCTTTGTTTATCATATGAACAAATATAACTACTCTAGCTATAATATTCAGAGACATACAGTCATTGGCATGACGTCACTTTTTGAGGTGTTCGTGCAACAGCGCGAACAACTCATTGATTTTGTTTGTTTTTGTTTTTTTTTACTTTTTAGTTTTTCTTCTTCTCGGTGGGCTTTGTCCGCAAAAAAAAACGCATAGTTGCGGGGCCTATATCAACTTGAAACTTTACATGTAGGTAGATTGCAACTAGCAGATGATACAGAAGTTGTGGCGTCATGATGACGTCATCGGGTGTCAAATTACAAGCAAATTTACGTTCAAAAAGTGACTTCATGCCAATGCCTGCATGTCTCTGAATATTACAGCTACAGTATTCATATTTGGGCATATGATAGATCTAGACATGGGCAATCTTTGAAAAGTTAACACCAAAATCATATGACCTTTACTTCCGGGTCGTTACCCTGGGTCGAAGTTTGCCTTTGGGTTTTTTTCTTGAAAAACATCACTTTCGTGCTTATTTACGGCATAACTCAAGATTGAAATCGAATTGAACATTGAAACTCATCAGACATTTGAACCTCAATATCAAGACGACACAAATTTGATGATGTTATGATGACGTCATCAGGTTTTGAATTACAATAAATCAAAGTTTAATATTTGTAAAAAATCATAACTCGTGAACCGCATGTTGGATTTTTACAATCGACACATCATCGACAAACCCCTACACAAAGCTTGACCCCATTTGACCTTAACTTCCGGTTCAAATCGGAAGTTGAAAAATTCAAAAATTCATATCTCAAGAACTACTTTTACTTTTGTCACAATTTTTACATCAGGTTGTAGGTCCTTGAGCTTTCTCAAACTTTTGCACAGAGATGATATCAATTTGACTTTAAGTTCCGGTTGAAATCAGACGTTAAAGCCCACGAGTGTTATTACCCGCGTTTAAACTTTGTATAGTGCTAAAGCACTGTGGCTGGCTGTTCCGCTCTACTGATCACAGGGGCAAAGTCCATTTGGCATTAGGCTATGCATAGAGCAAGGCTGTATGGGCTGTGTTGGTTAAAATCCAAATGTGATCATTTTTGCCAGATAAGAAAAGACACACTTCGCAAGATCACGCAACCTTCAAACTCCGCACATAGTTAGCTCTTCACCTGTAGAAGACACCGCTTTCTTGACGTCATAATGACGTCATCATGTGTTCAATTAAATTGAAATAACGTTTAATATTTGAAAAAAAATTAACTTATGAACCGTGCATGGATTTTTACAATCCATACATCATCGGAGAGGTCTTCCAAAAATAAACAAACGCTACACAAGGTGTGACCTCAATTGACCTTGACTTCCGGTTGAAAGCGGAAGTTAAGTATTAACGTTTGCATTTATTTCCTGTGTAATAAATGTACTTTCCGTGAAATTTCAAAAACTATCAACAATCTTTTCATCGATTTAATTAAACACTGACCCTTTTGATAGCCGAACACCTCAGTGTTTGTTTGTACAAACACTTAAGCTCTAGTTTTAGTTTGTTTTACTTCTGATAGTCGTTTGTCCGCAAAAAAAAGCATACTTGCAAACCTTTGATCAACTTGAAACTTAATGTGACGTTAGAACGTAACAAGCAGAATGTGTGTGAACATTGACGTCATGATGACGTCATCGGGTGTCAAATTACAAGCCATTTTAGTTCAAAAAGTGCCCTCATGCCAATGCCTGTATGTCTCTGAATATTACAGCTATGGTATTCATGTTTGGGCATATGATAGATCAAGACACGGGCAACATTTGAAAAGTTAACGCCAAATTCACTTGACCTTTACTTCTGGTCGTACCAGAAGGTCAAAGTTTGCCTTTCTGCAATTCTTAACAAAAAAGTCATTAAAATCATTTCCTGGCAAAATTATTAACTTCTGTTTAACTGATTAACTTCAAATTTACACCATGTTAGAACCTTGATGACACCTCCATCAGGTAGTTGTGACGTCATGATGACGTCATCAGGTGTTGAAATACAGTAAATCAAAATTTAATATTACCAAAAATCATAACTCAATCACTTCTGAATGGAATACATCAATACATCATCGGATAGGTCTTTTAAAACCCAACAAATGTTACACAAAGAGTTACCCGTTTGTAATTGACCTCCGGCTGAAAATGTAAGCTGAACATTTCGTTCAGCCCGCAGAATTAGAAGCGCAGAGCTGGTCGTTCCGCCTTTGACCACGTGTAATCTTACATGTACAGTATACTGTACACGCTGCATCATTGGTATTAAGGTTCAAAGTCCACGACGCCTGCATACATACAGTTGACAGTCACGGTACTTACAACTTATCAATGGCGTACTGACAGTATAGATCTGAATTCCGCTCATATTCAGCGTCTAATTGTTCCCCTCTTCGCCCTTCTCGTGGCTTAATGATCAAAATGGAATTAAAGACGAAGTTTCGCTGAGATGGCCACCTACTTCAGTGATTCATATGACTATTAATTATGTGAGAAAATTCAAGCAGAAAAGGACAAACATTGGTTATGCTTTGATCACACTCCGAGAAGGAAGGATGTGTCATCGGACCATGAGGGGTGTTTCAGACCCTCCACACGGCATGTGTTTATCGTTGCTACACGGGACTAACTTCGGTAAGTTTTCATGTGAACATCATTGCTTTTAAAAATGATTCTTTTATTTGATGCACAATTACGTTATAAAGTTTATCCTGTATCATCAAGTGGTGACGTTGGTGAATTTTTTTTTAACTAAGGAACGTTTAGTACTATGAACGTCGAAGAGATAGAGATAGCAATGGGGATTGGTATGGTTGTTGGCTGTGTCACTGTAGTCAGAAATGGTCAGACTTATGACATACTTATTTGAAAACCCTTCGATAAAGTTTCCCCTAATAAAACAGGAAGTGCACCTTCCACTCATTTTTTCTTGCGCAATTTCCTTACTCTGATATGTTGTATTGTTATGCGCCCTCGAACAGGTTGGTCCTTGAGAGACGCAATATAAATTCAACAAATTGTTATTATTATTATAAAATTATGAAATGTTGTAAGTCTTGAATTTTATCTATTTGAGCAGTTTCAGCTTGACTTAATTTGCTTTGAGTCATACTTTGTTTATAATTGTTTTTTTCTTCTTCAGAATATACAACACATCCAGTACCCGAATGGTCTCCAGTGAAAGATTTCATACTCGATGGAACACATCCATTCCTTAATTCCTTGTTGAGTGTATGATGCAACAAACAGGTGGAAATAGTTATTAACTCATTAAAAATATTTTATTAGTTAAAATTAACGAGAGGCTTAAACTTGCAGTCTTCATGACTTTATCTTGCATAATTTTTCCAAACAAGTGTCTTTTCTTTCAATATTATAAATTTAACAAACCGTTCTGTATGAAGACTAATTTCTAAAAATCAAGCAAGCTATTTTTTTAAATGCAGCCAATAGCTCATACTATGCTCCACTTATTTTAACGACATCATCATCAGTGCATGTATTGAACAATCAAAGTATCAGGCACCGATACATATAAATGAGAAGCCAAATTACAGTATTTGAAAACCTGCTAAAACTTCTAAGAATTGTAACTTAATAATGTAAACATGATTTGCATTGTCGGATTTACTAATCAATAAAGAATTATGATCCATAGAAAAATAAATATACTTCAGTGATTGACATACATGAAAGTTGTACTTGTGAGTAGTTCAAAGGCTCGTTTAAAAAAACCTAAGTCTTTCTTAGAATTAGACAACAGAAGGCAGATGAAATCACTCCAAAATTTTTTTATATTATGATAATATGCTTGTTTATTTAGTATTGTGTAGAAGCATATGCAATAATATTAGAAGTGCACAACAGATCAGTGGTTCACGATCACCACCCGTATACGGTAGACTTAACGTGAACTTGTGGGTTTATTCAAAAGAGGGCGCTATCAGAAGGAGTCAGGATAAAATTTATACGCCGTATGCTCAGACAGAATCTCCTGCATGCCCGACAGACTGAATCTCCCTTCACATCTGCTTTATCCTTCCATACACCCTTGCTGTATGCATAGACATCCCTTAGTATTTTTTAGTGCCTTTGCTTCAGAATGCTAGCATTTTGACACAGCTACTCATTTCTTGTAATCGGTGTTTACACACTTACGCCTAAATTGCATACAGTTTTTACTTGTTACAAGATCAAATTAAGGCTGCAGGCTAGCTACCATTCGAGACGGGGCGAGTAGCTTGGTGGCAAGCGGCTGTCAAATTGTTTGTTTGTGGCAAGCATGCCAAGTTGTTTGCACTTCCGTACCAAGTTGTTTCTGGGCGACCGTGGCCCATATTTATGTGTCAAGCGTGCCAAGTCTTCTGGGCAAACATACATGCCTAGTATTAATAGCGTTTGGCAGCAAATGTTCCTTAACATTTTGTTGGCAAGGATCGCGCGCTGCCATAGAATGTTTTATTTATTTTTGCCAAAAGCTTTTGTTCACATATTTTTGAATGTTTGTTTCGATTATACAAGCTGTTGACCATGCGAGAACTGGCACAGTTTGCTAAAATACAATGCAGTGATTAAACTTTGCAAGAAACTCACATTAATGTTTCTTTATTTTTTTTATGTATGACGTCTGGGAATAACTTTTTTTTTCCCCCCGTAAGCAATGACTGACAAAGGGAATGGTTTGATTGGGGACGGTGGAAGAACCGTGTATAAATGCACACTAGCGCACCATGAGCTCGTTAATGTGGGCGTAACTGATGACAAGACATCAAAAGCTGATTTTTCACAAAGTTTGCATCAGTTTGAGGATGGTTGAAGAACCATGGTTGAACCTGCTCAAAATTTTGCATCGACATCACCCCTGTTTGACCTTTGCTTCCGGTCGTGCGCACGTGCTTGTTGATAAACCCTCATTCTGGTGCAGCACAAAAACCGTCTGTACAACAACGTGTGTGCAGTGCACTTCGCTACAGCGCGCTATTATAAGTCATGAAGAGTCTTTACTAAAAGCATTTTGTCACTTGATCTTTCCCTTCGGTTAGATCTAGTCTCTTCTATAACAGTCGCCAGTAATTCATAAATTCATATCTCTTTAACTACACAAGCCATTTCGACCATTTACACCATATGCAAGGGCTCCACATACTTCACTAACTTAAATGAATATGTTCGTGACCTTGTCTTGACCTTTTGACCTGTCTAAACTTGAAGTTCTGTAAAACGCTCAGAAAAAAATCCATACTTAGCTATTCATTTTGTTTTTACAATAACAAACAGCACAGCTCACGATCACTCCAGTCAGTTTTACTTAAAAACTAATGACTCGTTAATTCAGGCCAAAAACACGAACACCTCGAATTTGTTATCAAACAAATTCTTATGTCTAGTTGAACTTAAATTTGCTTGTAATTTGACACCCGATGACGTCATCATGACGCCACAACTTCTGTATCATCTGCTAGTTGCAATCTACCTACATGTAAAGTTTCAAGTTAATATAGGCCTCGCAACTATGCTATTTTTTGTGGACAAACGACTCTGAGAAGAAGAAGAAAAACTAAAAAAAACTAGAGCTTAAGTGTTTGTACGAACAAACACATGAGGTGTTCGGTTATCAATGGGGTCAGTGTTGGTCAACGCCTGAGCTATTGCATTAATTCAGTTGAATTTGGGGCTATATCTGCTTTGTGGCGTGCCTAACAAGCTACACACTTTAGCAAAAGGCTAAAAAAGCACACGAATAAAAGCCTGACGTTTGATTGTTAGCGAGGTTTGCATGGCCGGCTGTTTTAGACACTAACAAAACTATTGCCAAAATCAGGTTGCGTGAATCTTGAACAGAGACTAGAGTGCAAGCATGTTTGGACTTTAAACATTGTGGTCAATAGAACAAAAAGCCGCTCACAATGCAACTGGTTTAGATCACGCAATGTGTGTGTTTACGGTGCAGTTGTTTTCCCGCGGTTTAACAGGGGGTCAATGCATACCCGGTTTCAACCCGAAGTGAAGGTCAAGTAGGTAACATCTCTGTGGCAAAGTTTGAGAATGCTTATGGACCTACAACATGATGTAACATTTGTGAGTAGTGTGTGCGTAAAAACTATGAATAATTCTTGAGGTACGAAATTTGAAATTTTCAACTTCCGGTTTGAACAGGAAGTCAAGGTCAAATGGTGTAACACTTTGTGTAGTAATTGCTACATTTTTCAAGACCTCTCCGATGATGTATAGATTGAAGTAATAGCTAAAGTACTTCTCGAGTTATGAATTTGTGAAGTATTAAACTTTGATTTACTGTATTTTGACACCTATGACGTCATCATGACGTCACAACTACCTGATGGAGGTCGTATTACGATCCTAACATGGTGTTAATTTGAAGTTGATCTGATATACAGAAGTTAATGTTTTTACCGGGAAGGTTATTTTTTTAAGAATTACACGGAGGCAAACTTTGACCTTCCGGTATGACCGGAATTAAAGGTCATGTGAATTTGGCGTTAACTTTTAAAATGTTGGCCGTGTCTTGATCTTTCATATGCCCAAATATGAATACTGTAGAGAAAATATTCAGAGATATACAGGCAGTGGCATGAGGTCATTTTTTGACCTTAAAAGGCTTGTAATTTGACACCCGATGACGTCATCATGACGCTACAAGTTCTGTTTTATCTCCTAGTTACGATCAACCTACATGTTAAATTTCAAGTTGATATAAGCCTCGCAACTATGCGTTTTTTGTGGACAAACGACTCTGAGAAGAAGAAGAAAAACTATTAAAAAAAACACGAACAAAAACAATGAGTTGTTCGCGCTGCTGCACGAACACCTCAAAAAAAAAAAAAACGAACAAAAACAATGAGTTGTTCGCGCTGCTGCACGAACACCTCAAAAAAACAAAAACTAGAGCTTAAGTGTTTGTACAAACAAACACTGAGGTGTTCGGCTATTATAATGGGGTCAGTGTTGTGTAAACGCCTGAGCTATTACATTCAGTTGAATTTGGTGCTATTACTGTTTTGTGGGGTGCCTAATAAGCTACACACTTTAGCAAAAGTCTATAAAAAAAGCACATGATTAAAAGCCTGACGTTAATTGATTGTTAGCGAGGTTTGCATGGATGGCTGTTTTAAAGACTGACAAAGAGAACCTTTAACAGAGACTAGAGTTTCGTATAGTTAGAACTTCCTGTTTTGACCGAAAGGGAAGGTCAAGGTGGGGTCATGCTTCAAATAAAATATCACAATGTGTTTTAACCTAGCAAGCAGCACAAAGATTAAGACTTTATGACATGTGGTTCAGGAAATACGATTTTTAATATTTGAACTTCCTGTTTGGACCAGAAGGAAAGGTGAAAATGGGGTCATGCGTCTAAATAAATTGTCACAAGTGTTGTTTGCTACAAGACAGCACAAACATTACAACTTTATGACATATGGTTCAGGAGATATGATTATTTGAATTTTTGAGCTTTCTCTTTGGACCGGAAGTAAAGGTCAGAGTTGGGTCTTCCGTATGAACAAAATGTCACAAGTGCTGTAAGCTACAAGACAAAACAAACATGCGGTTCAGGAGATATGATTTTTTAAGTACATGTACTAAGCTTTGAATTAGTGTAACTTGACACCTGATGACGTCATGATGAAACAAATGTGTTTTTCTTACTAACAAATTTTATATTGCCTGGTTCAGGAGTTTTATTCAATATAAAACTTCAACTGCCGGTTTGAACCAGAAGTAACAGTGCAAGATTTCATGTTTATTTCCATTACAAGAGTTACGATTTTATGAAACAATATTTGTCACAAGAGGGTGGTGTGTAAATTGACGACGTCATCAAACATATATTTGAAAGGGCAGAGGTTCAATATTGTCATTTAATACATGGCATAAATTTTGTGAGTTCCCTTTCATCTTAGATGCAGATGTCGATAAGAGGCTTTGAAATGCAACTATATCAAGTATGCCATTCACTATTAAAAGCTAATTTATTGTTTAATGAAAACTTATTCTTTATTGATTCATCATAAATCACAAGTTCACACAAGCTATGTTGTTCGAATTGATGTTGTTATGCTATAATTATTAGAAACGTTCAAAGGATTTCAAATAAATTTGGATTCTCATTACGTATCGGTGGATGAACAATGATTGTTCATTACACTTGATGATGATAACGTTCCGTAAGTGCCGGTCTGAAACGCCCTTAACAAGCCGATGTCACGTCCGTTCATTTCAGTGTAGGATCAAACATAACCAATGTTAATCCTTTTCTGCTTGCATTTTCTCACATAATAAAAGTGCTACAAATCACTGAAGCAGGTAGACATCTCAGTGAAACTAGGTCTTCAATTCCACAATCACCATCAAGCCACCATAAGGGCAAAAAGGGAAACAATTTGACGCCAAACATAGAACAGGTTGAGAGAAACTCATTTCTGCGCCATTGTTAAAAGTACGATGAACTGTGACATGTCCAAACGTGCACAAAAATCATGCCACTACGCATAGCCTTCACTGTGCGTGCGTATGTGTACATGTTCATGTACCTGTATCTCGTATGATGCCTTGGTCTGGCATCTCGTATGATGCCTTGATGTAAACGACAACCGAGTTACGTATATTAGCTCTTTCACATTGAATCAGGGTATTATGTAATAGCATACCTTGCTGGGCTATACATTCACAATCTCTCTTATTGTCAAAGGCGACGTTGTACCATTTACGTTCCAGTTCAGCAATACACACAATTGTTGATGTTGCATCCAGTTCGTGAACGTCATTGTAAACGTCTTGGGGCGTAACACCTTTTGTAAGATGGTGGGTGTTGAACCTCTCTGTATTTGGTCTGTTAAGACCCATGGCAGAAAACATGGTGGCCTACTATCACCGTCGTCGATTTGAGAGGGGATTTAGGGCCCAAATTTATTTATTTATTTATTTATTTATTTATTTATTTATTTATTTATTTATTTATCTTAAATCTTTGGACAATAAAAACATCTTTAGTTTTTAAAACTGTCATCAAAAAGATGTGTCTTCAACAAACCATATGTCTTCTTAAGTATGTAACAGCTTAAATGTATGACTTCATGTTTTTGTATTAATTTCTCAAAATTGTGAAGAAACGCAATTGGTTGCAGTTATACAGCAGATATTTGTTGATTGTGAGGGCCAATTGGGCTGACCAGCTGGTATACATTTATGTATTGATTTTGTTCACTTGAGCATTCTGATCATTTCCAATGGAATTTTGTTCGTTGACAGAGGATGGTAAAATGAGTCAGAATGAGTTCTTAGGAGTGATGAAGATCACCTGGCTTCAGGGTAAGACAAAAATACACTGATTGACTGAGCATAGTAAATACTGGAAGAGTGTACTTTCTTCTGTATAATACAAATTATGGACAGTTATATTGCACTTATATATGGCAGTTTTGTTGGTCTTGGGACTCTTGGTGCATGAGCATTAATTACACTCTGCTATATCTATGATTGGAACCCAAAACTGTCACACTTCTGTTGGTGGGCTTTCTTACAGACTTACTTTATAGAAGTAAGTCTGTCTTTTTTTTACTCACCATTTTATTTAATAGATTGATAACATTCTGGTGGATGATTTCAAGCAGTTTTCATTGCAAAGAAAACATGTTTTGAAAAAAAGAAAAACAATTTATTTACTACAAATTGCAATGATATTGTGCTACAACATGTGCATTTTTGTATTGAATTCTTACTATTCTGATTACAATTGATTAGAAGCTACTATACTTCAATCTGATCTTTGTTAGGTTGCTGATTGCCTGTCAATAAAGATAGTTCACGATAGATGCCATCTTTACAGGAAACATGAGTTTTGGCTTTGAGCCTCGTCAGGCATTTTATTTTGTCTATGCACCCAAGTGGTTCATTGACCAATCATGCAAGGAATTTGGTAGAGCTTCCTTACTGTACGTGGTATTTACGCAAAACGCATAGTTGTGCTTGCAAAAAAATGATTTACTTGTCCGTAAAGATGGCTGACCTTACACTGTGTAATGTCAAGTGGAAACTATCTGTATTCTTATCTGTGAAATTCTGTAACTGTGAAAAAACTTTAGTGTGTTTCTTAAATTCTACATTAAGGTCTTAGACCGCTTGTCCCTCTTGCCAGCTCCCCCGTGAGATCAAACAAATGCACAAATCAATGGTTTGATACATAAAAAAAACCTGAGCAAAGTAAGTTGTAAGCTTAGTTGCATTTAATCTCTTATTGCACCTGTCTTAGTGAATGGCAATTAAATCTTGGTAGTGGTAGAATTCATGTAATGGGAAGGTACAAACTTGTTTGAGTTTTAATCTAAATCTATTGCAATGTTAGGGAAACAAAAGAGGAATTGTATCCACAATCATATTGTATTTTTAGAGAAAACTAAACAATATTTGATAAATTTAGTCTCATATAGCCCCAAAGTGCCTGATAACAACAGCCTCTTGTCACTATTTCCTGGAAATTTAAGCAAAACTAAATTGTCAGAATCCTTGCACAACCTTCAAGCCAAGGGAAGTGAGGTATTTATTTAAAACTCGCTTGTCTTATATTCAGGATTTTTTGCCTTCCCTTTATATGTGCTGTGGGATAATTTCATTCTATTTATTGTTACGACCCCGTTCCTGACATACTTCCCTCCCCACTCTTTCCTTTTCTCTTATGGAATGTTATTATGGCTACCCGCGGGTAAGACACTTTAAAAGACTTGACCACCTTTTGTGTGGTCCTCAGTCAGTGCCCATGCAGGCATACAAATCTTGTTAGGGAACTGACTGGGCGGGGGCTTATCTTTAAGCCCCCTTAAAGGAACATTACAGAATTGGTAATAATAATAATAATAATGTTCGGTTTTTATATAGCGCTTTACACACCCGAAGGGCGTCTCAAAGCACTTCACACTTATTACCCCTGGTCACTGGGCCAGTAGTTTCATTCCTTAAACCATCTCAGCTAGCTCCCTGGGGAGTATACAGCCTGTTCAACAAATAATGCGCTACTAAGCTAAATCAATCACAAGAACCATCTCTGCCCTCACAGGTACCCATTTTACCCCTGGGTGGAGAGAAGCAATTATAGTTAAGTGTCTTGCTCAGGGACACAAGTGTCACGACCGGGACTCGAACCCACACTCTGCTGAACACAAACACCAGAGCTCGAGTTCAGTGTTCTTAACCGCTCGGCCACAACACCCCACAAAACAAAAACTTGTAAATAATATACTTTTTGATCACAGATTTACATAAAACTTACACAGTCTAATGATGATGATAGTAGATGATGCCACGCTCAGTGAGCATTTGATTCATTTGTTGAATCTATATGATTTCCGGTGCAAATGTGTATTCGGTTTTTCACTATTTTCTCGTGACCCAGATTGCCGATCGATCTCAAACTTCTACAGGTTTGTCAGTTTATGCAAAGAAATTGATAAATACTTTGGTCAGTTTGAAAAAGTAGCAGACAGGCTTCAATGGCCATCGGATATGCGTACTTTTTTGCTACAAATTGTTTTAACTGGTAAAGCGCAGGTGTATTCAGCCCTCCCGGTTGAACAAAGTAAAGATTATGTTGAGTTAAATCAGCTATTCTGAAAGCTTATGAGCAGGTACCTGAGGAATACAGGCAAAAATTCCGGAATGCAAAAAATTCAGGATAGCAAGTGTTACACAATGTATGTTGAATTCTCACGTGAGAAAGAGATTCTCTATGATAGATGGTGTAACGCTTGTAGTCTAACTGCTCTTTTCAGAAGTTTTGTTAAGTAGGTTATTGTAATGAACGTATCAGCCTCCCCACTGTACAACAGTAGAATAAGCTTAATTTGACAATGGTTTCACTAAAATGTGCAGACTGCCTTAGGAATGTTGTGACGAATTCTATTCAGGAGGGCTAAATCTTTAGTGGAAAACTTGCATGGTCAAATGCCATTTCATGCAAAATTTTGGGATTTTATTTTCCAAGAGGCGAGTTATCAAGTATGTGTAAAGTTAATGAAAGTAACAGCCAAAAGATTTTAGTTGTTTGTTGTAAAAAATTAGCTTCTCATATCCACGACTACTCAATAATTCTTACTTATGTAAGTGTGCCTTGTTTCAAAAATGTCTGATCAATCTGACATTAGTTTTTATTTTCTGCCAATTTATAACCACAGGAACATCTCCAGAAGCCAGTATGCTGGCAGAGAATCAAGGTGTGTGTCAAACATACAGTTATATAATTGAACTAGAATTTGGCATACACAACCATGTGACATGGCCCAACAAGAAGCATTTTGGCCATTGAGAAAATGGTGCTGACCCATGGTGTAACACAGGTCACACACCAGTTCACACAACCAACAATTTGTAAGGGGAAGTTTGTATGTAATTTTCCCATAGGGATTCGAACCCATGGTGGGCGAGCTCGGTTACGTGTGAATAATTAGAGTGCTCCTCTAGTTCTATTATGTAACTCCATGGTGTCAAACAAGAACTCAAGCAGAATGAGCCAGTAACTCTTTATCATGTCTGTTCTCTCAAAGTCTCTATATACCACACACACAGATCCTTGTCATTTGATTGGTAGAACATGCATCACGTGTCATCCAGTATTTAATTGCCATGTATTTGCTGCTGCGACACTCCACAATTTAATTCTGGAGTTCAATATGGAAAATTATTGGAAGCTTTGCAGCATTGTTTCCAAAATAACTGTTCCCTGCCCTGTCCAAACAATGGCATACAAGGTTGGTGTCTGCAGGGAGTTGTCCACATTGTTTAGAAGGTTTTTAAAAGAATTTCCAGAGTGCCAGGGTGGACAAGTTTTTGTGTCTATTATGTGTTTATTGTGAACAAACTTCAATTGACAAGGATCTATGTGTGAGTTATATAAAACAAATATTAAATACATTTCCTTTGTACATTGTCGTAGAGTATAACCACTCAAGAAATCTGGCTTTTCCATTTTACTCGACTTCGCCTCATTGTGAAATGGAATAGTCCAGATATCACCTCATGATTATGTTCTGCGACAATGCACTCTTATGCATCCAATATTTGAATATTGTACAGGGCATTTTTCCATTTACACAAGAACGATTCCAGTTCTGTTTTGTCAGGCATAGATTTGACTGACTTAAACTCATTATATATGGATGAAATCAAGATTGCTGCACCGGGTGAAACATAGCATTATGGACTTCATAAAGGTCCATAGGATCTGTTTATTTGAGATGCAGACTTTAGTTAAAGGAACATTACAGAATTCAATTGGTAAAAAAAAAACTTGTAAAATATACTTTTGATCACAGATTTACATAAAACTTACACGGTCTAATGATGATGATAGTAGAAAACATCCCTTGAAATATTTTTGTCTGAAATGCCATATTTGATGAGAAATGATTAAACTGATTTTCCGATTGGAGTTTATCGCTCAGTGAGCGTTTTATTCATTTGTTGAATCTATATGATTTCATGCAAATGTGTATTCGGTTTTTCACTATTTTCTTGTGACCCAGCTGGCCGATCGATCTCAAACTTCTACAGGTTTGTCAGTTTATGCATATGGTGGATTACATAAATACCAATTCTGTAATGTTCCTTTAACAGAGGCCTTCCCTAATCCCATGGGCTCGAGGAACCTTTGCTGATGACAGTGAAATTTGATATAAGAAAACTAGTGTGAGGGTCACATGATAGAAAGTTTTCAAGAATTGCAATAATTTTGTCTTATCCTTTTTTCATTAGCTAATAACTAAAGGCAGGCTCAGTATGAAATCTACATTATCAAAAACTACAAAGGTTTCCAACTAGCCCTAATTGGTAGCATCTGCCATAGTTGCACACCAACTCTCATGATACAAGCTCTTAAATTTTATGATAGTTCAAGTGCCAATCAAGGCTCTTCACATCAAGAAGACTTGCTTTGTGATTTGTTTTTTATTAAAATCCCACTGCCATCTTTGCTCTCTGGCGTCTCTGTACCAATTTCATAAACAAATCGGTGACCCATGGTTTGTCGTTGGTATGCCGGGTCACTATCTTAGTAGAAAAACATGACACACGTGACCTTAGATAGGAGATCCATTAGTCGGGAAGAGTGGGAGCCAAATGTCACTGATGTGGAAGCCTACGAACTGTGTCAGGCTTGAAGATCTTGATGGCCTCTCTGATCCTTCTGGGGTGCCATCCCTGGATGGGAACGATGAGTTCTGGATAACTTTGGATAACTTTTTTACCCCAAAACATTCATTCATGCATGCATCGTTTCTCAGATTTCTGAGGGTTAGTGGCCCTTCGCGAATGCTGTATCCAGAAATGCGTTTGGTACCTGCTGTCACCTCTCTGAACAGATGGATTTGACGTTCTTGTGAAAAGACAGTTTTTCGCTGTTTTCTCCATGTAGACACTGTATTCACATTAAACTTTTACATGTGACTTTTATTGTATCTTTCTTTATAATTTTGCCAATGAACAAGCATTACCAAAAACCAATTCATGACCCTACCTTTATGTATTGTATAAATTGCAAACAACGTCAAGACTTAAAGCAACATTACAGAATTGGTATGAAAAAAACTTGTAAAGTGTACTTTTCGATCACAGATTTACATAAAACTTACACGGTCTAATGATGATGATAGTAGAACACATCCCTTGAAATATTTCTGTCTGAAATGCCATATTTGATGAGAAATGAATAAACTAATTTTCCGATTGGAGTTTATCGCTCAGTGAGCGTTTTATTCATTTGATGAATCTATATTATTTCATGCAAATGTGTAATCGGTTTTTCACTATTTTCTCGTGACCCAGATGGCCGATCGATCTCAAACTTTTACAGGTTTGTCAGTTTATGTATATGGTGGATTACATAAAGTGCTTACACTGCCAACAACTGTTTTGTTAGCAAAAACAAATTCTGTAATGTTCCTTTAACAAGTATTTAAGCTTGAATTTTGAAAAGTAAAAGTAAGGTAAATGATGCGATGTTTTTTTAAGGAAGTCCTTACCAATAATAATGTGCATGAGCAATCATCAAACAGAGAGTTCAATGTTGGCATTTGGTAGTTGATTGAGGTCAAATAATGTTCAATACCCAAGGCTAGGAAAGTCACCAGTTCATATCTATATGCTTCTTGTATTAATATTTCCAGTCGTCACATTTCATGATCAGCTTAATTATATTGAATGTAAACGGAGACAAGATCTATTTTATTCTGTGTATAGACGATGTGACCTCTGACGTCACTCGAAAATCATGATGCGCGTGCATGTCGCCGGGCAAAACCTTTGTGTACTTGACAGCCAGCTAGAAAGTACACGCAGTATTACCATGACTACGCGGAACATGACTTGGACAACAGACTTGTCAACAGAGGGCGGTTTGAATGTAAACAGAGGTCACATCGTCTATAACAAAGTCTATTAATTTTATACCCTTAAATTACAAAGTATTCAAGATTCAAAGAAAACGTTTTCAGAAGGCAATTTTTTGGATTTAGCATATGTACAACTTAAATCACTATTTTGCTGTACGATGATAGAAAAGATGCTAGTTTAATTACTTTGTGTTAACATTGTTTCTCAAAGTATGTTAATAATGTACAAATATAACACGGTTTGAGGGTGGACAGTGGATATCAGCACCCCAAGGTATTGGAAGTTGACAAACTAGTTCCCGAGGCGAACCTGGGGTAACTAGTTTGTCAACTCCCAATATTTTCATCATGAATATTTTTTCATGAAAAGTTTCTTAATATACCAGGAAAGATTTCATGATGAAAAGAGGTTCCACACCTTGGACTAAAATGTAGGAGCACAAACTTGATGGAACAGGTAACAAACACAAACATTTCTCTGCATTTGTTAAAAAAAACCTTTTGTATTTTGTTTTGTTTCTATCAATTTCCTCTTCAGTAATTACTTATTTTTGTAAACAACACAGTGGCAATTATGTTTTGCTGGAACATTGATACAGGAAATTTTGTTGATGTTACTGTAGTAAATAAAATCATAGTTGACTTACATTGTTTCCTTTTTATTTATTATTATTTAGCACCTGTACTAACAAACACCCACTTAACCCCACCCCAATCCACCTAAAAAAAGCACCCCCCCCAAAAAAAAATATATATATATACAAAAAAATTTTTTTTTAAATAAATAAATAAATAAACAAATACAAATAAACAAATAAACAAATAAACAAATAAACAAATAAGCAAATAAGCAAATAAGCAAATAAGCAAAATAAGCAAATAAGCAAAAGCAATAAGCAAATAAGCAAATAAGCAAATAAGCAAATAAGCAAATAAGCAAATAAGCAAATAAGCAAATAAGCAAATAAGCAAATAAGCAAATAAGCAAATAAGCAAATAAGCAAATAAGCAAATAAGCAAATAAGCAAATAAGCAAATAAGCAAATAAGCAAATAAGCAAATAAGCAAATAAGCAAATAAGCAAATAACAAATAGATAACAAATAAACAAATAAACAAATAAACAAATAAATAAAATAAATAAATAAAAATAATCAATAATAATAATAATAATAATAATAATAATAATAAATAAAATAAATAAATAAAGTTATAATTTAAAAATGTTATAGTTCACAAATAAATCACTCTTATTTTCCTTTTTAAAATTTATTTTCACGTTCTTTTTTACAAGCACATTAACAAATTTTAAGTAAATGACAATATTGTTACCATTCAAATGTTTTTGTTAAAAAAAAATATGTAGTACAAAACTAACCTGTGAAACTTTCACAAAACTTTGAAATGTCAGTTTAAAAAAACCCAGCATAAACCAATTACATTTTTTTTGTATCGTTATACAAAGATTTAGTTTTACTTCACTTGTCTTGTCAAGAGAAATAATATCAGATCAAAGGAAACTCTTCAAGATGAAAGGATTTAAAATACTAGATATTTAATAATGGGTTCAAATACAACCCAATCAGTTGAAATATAAACAGATTCATCATCTTGTTAAAAAAAGGTAAACCAAATTCCGACTAGAAATATTCTGACGCTGATACTCAATGAGAAGACAAGTATTTGTCTTCTAAATTGAAACAGCTTTCTGTCAGTTCACTCAATTACTGCATCCAGGGGTTTCAAAATAACTTGAAGCAGCAGGTATATGACTATAAGTTGAGAATACTTTTTTTTTAATGCAAGCATGAAGTAATAATGTGGGGTCTGGAGCCTGCTGTACAATATATATTCTCTCAGGTTCCTGCCTGCTGTACAATGTATGCTCTCAGGTTCCTGCCTGCTGTACAATATGTATGCGCTCAGGTTCCCACCTGCTTGTATGCTCTGCTTCCCTGCTACAGTTTTGTTATACTGTAAGTAAGTAGTAGCAGGTCAAAATCACCAGGTAAAAGTTTGTTTTGAACCCCCTGGTTTCATTTTTTTCACTGAATGTCTTCACATGAGATTAACAAAATCATAAGCAGTTTTATAACACCCCTTACAAAGATTTGGCCTTGTAATTGGTTCAGAGCGTGTCACATGATATAACTTATTTTAACTAGAAAGCCGCTATACCTGTAGGAACCAATGTACTACCCATAGCATTCAAGGGACTGTACCCATAGCAACCAATGTACTATACCCTTAAAAGTGCAGCTTCTTGGTACCGAAACGTCTAGGCGCAATATATGTATGTGGTGTTATAAAATGAATATGGACTTATTCTACTCATGCTATGGTTAAAACTACGACTCCCTCAGTGATCACCAGAGCGTTCTAGTTTCCCTCGGCTTGCCTTAGGGAAACTAGAACGCTCCGGGGATCACCTCGAGATTCGTAGCTTCAACCATAACACTCGAAGCAGTCTATATTTGTATACTAACCATAGTAGGGCTCTTCCTCTGTCTACACAGATACAAAGTGCTAGTCAGAAAGGGTCTGGAGCAGGGCAGACAGTTTTCAGCTTGCTGTAATTTCAATCTTTCCTGGAAGAAGCTATTGATTTCACCTCATGAACATTCCATGAGCAAATACATATTAGGGAGCCAGGTTTTGATCATAAAATATTCTTCTTTGGTCAGTCATCCTCTCAATATTAAACAATCGCAAACCTTTAACACCATTTGTCATATTCCAATTAAAATGTATTGTGAAATACAACCGTTGTGTGCAGTGATTTGACTTTGTGCTATAGCTTAGCGCTCAATGGATAACCAAAAGTCATAAAAACACCCCTACCCCTGTGTAAATTTCCAAATGTAGGAGCATCAATCTTTTTAAAATGTCCCTACACCTCTGGGCAAATAAGACAATTTTTTCACCCTATTTCATGCGGAATACCTCAAGTTGGAAATCAACAACACCCAGGTCACAATGAAAGACCTTTGAACGCTAGATGGCAGCAGGTATACTGTTTACATAGTTCTAAGCAAAGAGCAAGGAAGCACGCGCACAATGCTGAGAACAATGGATTTACCTGGTAAGTCTGCTCCCACCTAGCATCCCAAAAGTTCCCCATTGGGCAACATTTTTACACTGTACCCCTTTTATTTGGCTCTCAGGTTTCTGTCTAATATAGATTATTTTGAGGGCCTACAAATTATTAATCAGAGTGACGCTCTGTTTTCTCCTTATTTAGTGGGGTGCACCCTTTGAAACTGTTAATCAAAGATGTATGCCCGCCTTATTCTTACATCAAGGACATGAGACGCCTTGACCAGACCCTTGGTACACTAGAGGAAAGATATCACTTCCTGACATAGCTCCGTAAATAGATCCTGAAGGTGTTTAGATGCTCCACTGCACTGGTAAATCCTACTCAGAAATACACACACAAAAGAAGGGGGAGGTTTGAGGTAAAATAATGAAAACATTTTGGGGGAATTCTTAAAATTGATACCCAGAACATCCAGTTTTAATGAACTTTAACAATGGGGCAGCTACCTTGCACTTCTCCGATTTCAATCCTAGGCCCTTTCCGAATTAGCGGCTGAAGCTATGGTTATGACTGTTGTTGCTAAGGGTGTTGCTAAAGACATATCCTATACTTCAATGCATTATCATAATGCGGCAAACCAGCCGTATCCGTAGTCACCAGTTCAGAGATGGCCAGACAATCAAATTGAGGATGGGCTTGGGTAAATTAGTCAGACCCTGTTTTGGTATTCGATGCTATTGCTATGGTTGCACAGAGGGAACATGACCAACCAAGAATGCTCCTTGTTCTCATATTGCATGCATGCTGTACTAAAGTTGTGACTCAATTAAATAAAAAATTTGTTTACATACAATACATGCCATTTTTCTTGTGGAAATGCATTACCTGATCATATAAAATGTTAATGGTGTTTAAATGTTTGTCCGGCTCACCTGAGTCACATTTTTGGCATAAAGTAAATTATTTATCATTTAAACAAATTTATCTCACCGTGATTTACAGACCATACACAGATCTTCAATGTACAGCCCCCCCCTCCCAAAGCCAATGACAATCAGCAGGTAATTACAGAGAAACTCACCAATCCAGGCATAGCGATGATCCAGGAATACTGGTTTTCTACCTCCATCCATGCTTACACAATAAAGGCCCAAGCTTCTATATGTTTTGGATAAACGCAAAATTAATATATTGAGTATTTGCTACAATTTTGGCTTTTAAGTTTTTGCGAGGATCTTCAACAACATCATTCAATAAATATTAATAAACACAAGAGCATGAACCTTTTTTTTAGTGACATCTGTCAATTAATACCAAAACCAAAATAGAACACTTCGTGTTTAATTATATTTTAAGTAAGTCCAACCACAAACAAATATTATGACGATATCTGAGCGAAAAAAGGGGGATTTGCAGACCGATGTTTACAACTTTTTTAACAAGACTCTAAAAATAGACACCCATCATAACACTACAACCCAACAAAACTTGGCTATACTTCCATACCTTACCTTAGGAACTGTCTGCCGAACAGTCCTTCCCATATTTTGTACCAACTAGAGTAGTAAAAAACTTCAGTATGATAAACACTGAGTGTAGTGTATTTTAATTTTTATGAACATCGTGGGGTTGTTCTTGTTTGTCGATGTTATGGCAAGTAAGTAGAACAGAAGGAACAGCCAGTCAGATTGTAAGGACGCAGGGGGCAGGAGGCTTCGCTCGGCCCCAGCGGCCTATCCAGGATCAGCTTGCACAGATTCTTGTTCAGGAAGTACGTCATGCGTGCTGTGCTTGCAGTGCTTGCAGTGTGAGTGTGATGCATGATGGGACTGAGCATTAACGTTAACAATACGTTTGCCCATCCCAGCGCCTTTGGTTTTAAGGCAAGGCGCTTGGGGACGAGCGAAGCAGGATGCAAGCAGTTTTCAAAAGCCGATTAATGAGGGCGCAATTATTATATTTTTTAGCCTTTACTCGAGGCGCTGAATTTGACTGCATTTGTTACGTTCAACATTTGACCCCCTTTTCATGCAATGTTATACATCCATTGCATTGAAGGTGGGAGCTATCGCCTTGAGAAAAGGCTACAGAGAGTAATGCAAAGGTCGTCACACGTGGCGCTTTTTTTGAAAGGTCGACGACATGTTGGATACAGTCTGGACGAGCGGGACAAGAAAAATGTTTTCAAATATCTGCAAATGCTGGAAGAATGGACCGTCTTTGGTCCTGTGGAAAACCTCTTATGGACGTATAGAGCAAACTGGACCTTCTGCTGACGAGGAAGTGATTTCACCATTGTTTTTATTCAGGAAGGTAAGTCATGACATTGTCTTTATTTTTTGTTATGTGTGAACAAAAAACTGAACAATACTGAATGACAAGTTGACCTTTTGCTTGACCTCGTATTGAAAAGGGAGACCCAAACTCTTCTCATCCTTGCATATTAATTATCTGTTTGTGTTTTTTTGTAAACATCTATTCATGTGCTCCTGTGCTAGTTTTTCTTTGACTTTTTCAATTTTGCCTCCAACTTTTTAGGCAAAAATCAACTTTTATTTAATTTTGTTTAGTTTTTACAAATTTGTGACACTACTCTCAGTCTCGGACTGTACACAGTAGCCCCAGTACTCTGTCTCAGTGTGTGTGCTTACTCCTCGAGACTACACTGTGTGCACACACATGATATAAAACTTATTTAGCACTGTAAAAATATTAACAACAATATTTTTGTATGGTTTAAGTCTTTAGCCATGTAAACAAAAAATTTTAAGCATTCAATCAACTTCTTCCCCGTAAGGTGGGGGGGGATTTCATTTGAAAAATGTGTTTCCCTAAAACTATGCATTATGAACAACTATTATATAGGTAGGCTGTTCAATCAAGTTTATTTTGCGTGTACCAACACACACACACACACACACACACACACACACACACACACACACACACAAAAAAGTCACAGCCCGAAAAAAAGAACAAAATATATTAAATCATAACTCACGTTTCGTACAATTCACAACTGTGACACTTTACAGCAGGCTTGAACATTCTCTCTTACTTACATTTCAAAAAATATGGAAATCGGATGAATACTTTTCTGAGATATTGTAAAAAATAAAGAGCAAGTTTCCATACTCGGTGAGATTGTCACATTTGTTCATCATAACATGGAAAGATGGTTTATTATCAGGGAACTTTTTGCAGAATTGAGGAGAGTTGGCTGCTCTGAGATCTACTTGTTTTTTAGTTTGGCCAGGATTTGCACAATCTTCAAACTGCCGAATGCTTGAACTGTCGAATCTAAAGAGCGCACTGAAAATTGCGCACCATTTGCAAGGTCTGTAGATTAACTGCCAAATCTACAGAGCGCAAACTCTGTTTTACAAACACTCTACAGTAGCTTTGGTGAAATGAACAACAGACAGCTTAATCTCACCCATATACTCCAGCTTTGCTGAGATGTGGAACAAACAGCTTGTTCTCACCTATACACTCTAGCTTTGCTGAGATGTAGAACAAACAGCTTGTTCTCACCTATACACTCTAGCTTTGCTGATATGTAAAACACTTTTGAGATTGCCCTTACCCGTACTCTGTAGCTTTGCTAAGATGTAGAACAAACAGCTGGTTCTCACTTATACACTCTAGCTTTGCTGAGATGTAAAACACTTTTGAAATTGCCCTTACCTGTACACTCTAGCTTTGCTGAGATGTAGAAGAAACAATTTGTTTTCACCCATACACTGTAGCTTTGCTGAGAAGTAAAACACTTTTGAAATTGCCCTTATCTTTACACTCTAGCTTTGCTGAGATGTAGAACAAACAGCTTGTTCTCACTCATACCTTCTAGCTTTGCTGAGATGTAGAACAATTGAAAGCTTGTTCTCACCTTAACACTCTACAGTAGCTTTGGTGAAATGAAGAACAGACAGCTTATTCTCACCCATATACTCCAGCTTTGCTGAGATATAGAACCCTTCAGAGATTGCCCTTACCCATAAACTGTAGCTTTGCTGAGATGTACAACAAACAGCTCGTTCTCACCAATACACTCTATAGCTTTGCTGATATGTAAAACACTTATGAGATTGCCCTTACCCGTACACTGTAGCTTTGCTAAGATGTAGAACAAACAGCTTGTTCTAACCTATACACTCTAGCTCTGCTGAGATGTAAAACACTTTTGAGATTGCCCTTACCTGTACACTCTAGCTTTGCTGAGATGTAGAACAAACAGCTTGTTCTCACCCATACACTCTAGCTTTGCTGAGATGTAGAACACTTATGAGATTGCCCTTACCCTTACACTGTAGCTTTGCTAAGTTGTAGAACAAACAGATTGTTCTCACCTATACACTCTGGCCTTGCTGAGATGCAAAACACTTTTGAGATTGCCCTTACCCTTACACTGTAGCTTTGCTAAGTTGTAGAACAAACAGCTTGTTCTCACCCATACACTCTAGCTTTGCTGAGATGTAAAACAAACAGCTGGTTCTCACCCAAACTCTAGCTTTGCTGAGATGTAAAACATTTTTGAGATTGCCCTTACCCGTACACTGTAGCTTTGCTAAGATGTAGAACAAACAGCTTGTTCTCTGCCATACACTCTGGCCTTGCTGAGATGCAAAACACTTATGAGATTGCCCTTACCCATACACTCTAGCAAACAGCTTGTTTTCACCCATACACTCTAGCTTTGCTGAGATGTAAAACAAACAGCTTGTTCTCACCCATACACTCTAGCTTTGCTGAGACGTAGAACAAACAACGTTTTTCTCACCCATACACTCTAGTTTTGCTGAGATGTAAAACACTTATGAGATTGCCCTTACCTGTACACTCTAGCTTTGCTGAGATGTAGAACAAACAGCTTGTTCTCACCCATACGCTCTAGCTTTGCTGAGATGTAAAACAAACAGCTTGTTCTCACCCATACACTCTAGCTTTGCTGAGATGTAGAACAAACAGCTTGTTCTCACCCATACACTCTAGCTTTGCTGAGATGTAGAACAATTGAAAGCTTGCTCTCACCGAAACACTCTACAGTAGCTTTGGTGAAATGAAGTTCAGACAGCTTATTCTCACCCATACACTGCAGCTTCGCTGAGATGTCGAACCCTTTACAGATTGCCCTTACCCGTACACTCTAGCTCTGCTGAGATGTAGAACAAACAACTTGTTCTCACCAATAGACTCTTGCTTTGCTGAGATGAATAACAATTAAGAGCTTGTGTTCACCCGTTCACTCTAGTTTTGGTGAGATGTTGAATATTTGTAAAGTTGTCCATCCCGTTTACTCACACTTTACTTAGATGTAGAACAGACAGCTTGTCCATGCCAATTCACACTCAGGTTTTGCTGATATGTAAAACAAACAGCCTGTTCTCACCCATACACTCTAGCTTTGCTGAGATGTAAAACACTTATGAGATTGACCTTACCCATACACTCTAGCTTTGCTGAGATGTAAAACAAACAGCTTGTTCTCACCCATACACTCTAGCTTTGCTGAGACGTAGAACAAACAACGTTTTTTCTCACCCATACACTCTAGTTTTGCTGAGATGTAAAACACTTATGAGATTGCCCTTACCTGTACACTCTAGCTTTGCTGAGATGTAGAACAAACAGCTTGTTCTCACCCATACGCTCTAGCTTTGCTGAGATGTAAAACAAACAGCTTGTTCTCACCCATACACTCTAGCTTTGCTGAGATGTAGAACAAACAGCTTGTTCTCACCCATACACTCTAGCTTTGCTGAGATGTAGAACAATTGAAAGCTTGCTCTCACCGAAACACTCTACAGTAGCTTTGGTGAAATGAAGTTCAGACAGCTTATTCTCACCCATACACTGCAGCTTCGCTGAGATGTCGAACCCTTTACAGATTGCCCTTACCCGTACACTCTAGCTCTGCTGAGATGTAGAACAAACAACTTGTTCTCACCAATAGACTCTTGCTTTGCTGAGATGAATAACAATTAAGAGCTTGTGTTCACCCGTTCACTCTAGTTTTGGTGAGATGTTGAATATTTGTAAAGTTGTCCATCCCGTTTACTCACACTTTACTTAGATGTAGAACAGACAGCTTGTCCATGCCAATTCACACTCAGGTTTTGCTGATATGTAAAACAAACAGCCTGTTCTCACCCATACACTCTAGCTTTGCTGAGATGTAAAACACTTATGAGATTGACCTTACCCATACACTCTAGCTTTGCTGAGATGTAAAACACTTATGAGATTGACCTTACCCATACACTCTAGCTTTGCCGAGATGTAAAACAAACAGCTTGTTCTCACCCATACACTGTAGCTTTGCTGAGAAGTAAAACACTTTTGAAATTGACCTTACCCATACACTCTAGCTTTGCCGAGATGTAAAACAAACAGCTTGTTCTCACCCATACACTCTAGCTTTGCTGAGATGTAAAACACTTTTGAGATTGCCCTTACCTGAACACTCTAGCTTTGCTGAGATGTAGAACAAACAGCTTGTTCTCACTCATACCTTCTAGCTTTGCTGAGATGTAAAACACTTATGAGATTGCCCTTACCTGTACACTCTAGCTTTGCTGAGATGTAGAACAAACAGATTGTTCTCACCTTTACACTCTAGCTTTGCTGAGATGTAGAACACTTATGAGATTGCCGTTACCCATACACTGTAGCTTTGCTAAGTTGTAGAACAAACAGATTGTTGTCACCTATACACTCTAGCTTTGCTTAGATGTAAAACACTTTTCAGATTGCCCTTACCTGTACACTGTAGCTTTCCTAAGATGTAGAACAAACGGATTGTTCTCACCTATACACTCTAGCTTTGCTGAGATGTAGAACAAACAACTTGTTTTCACCCATACATTCTAGCTTTGCTGAGATGTAGAACAATTGAAAGCTTGTTCTCACCTAAACACTCTACAGTAGCTTTGGTGAAATGAAGAACAGACAGCTTGATCTCACCCATATACTCCAGCTTTGCTGAGATATAGAACCCTTAAGAGATTGCCCTTACCCATAAAGTGTAGCTTTGCTGAGATGTAGAACAAACAGCTCGTTCTCACCAATACACTCTATAGCTTTGCTGATATGTAAAACACTTTTGAGATTGCCCTTACCCATACACTCTAGCTTTGCTGAGATGTAGAACAAACAGCTTGTTCTCACCCATACACTCTAGCTTTGCTGAGATGTAGAACAAACAGCTTGTTCTCACCCATACACTCTAGCTTTGCTGAGATGTAGAACAATTGAAAGCTTGCTCTCACCGAAACACTCTACAGTAGCTTTGGTGAAATGAAGTTCAGGCAGCTTATTCTCACCCATACACTGCAGCTTCGCTGAGATGTCGAACCCTTTACAGATTGCCCTTACCCGTACACTCTAGCTCTGCTGAGATGTAGAACAAACAACTTGTTCTCACCAATAGACTCTTGCTTTGCTGAGATGAATAACAATTAAGAGCTTGTGTTCACCCGTTCACTCTAGTTTTGGTGAGATGTTGAATATTTGTAAAGTTGTCCATCCCGTTTACTCACACTTTACTTAGATGTAGAACAGACAGCTTGTCCATGCCCATTCACACTCAGGTTTTGCTGAGATGTAAAACAAACAGCTTGTTCTCACCCATAAACTCTAGCTTTGCTGAGATGTAAAACACTTATGAGATTGACCTTACCCATACACTCTAGCTTTGCCGAGATGTAAAACAAACAGCTTGTTCTCACCCATACACTGTAGCTTTGTTGAGAAGTAGAACACTTTTGAAATTGCCCTTACCTGTACACTCTAGCTTTGCTGAGATGTAGAACAAACAGCTTGTTCTCACTCATACCTTCTAGCTTTGCTGAGATGTAAAACACTTATGAGATTGCCCTTACCTGTACACTCTAGCTTTGCTGAGATGTAGAACAAACAGATTGTTCTCACCTTTACACTCTAGCTTTGCTGAGATGTAGAACACATTATGAGATTGCCGTTACCCTACCTGTAGCTTTGCTAAGTTGTTAGAACAAACAGATTGTTGTCACCTATACACTCTAGCTTTGCTATTAAATGTAAAAATCACTTTTCATGATTGCCCTTACCTGTACACTGTAGCTTTCATAAATGTTACAAACGGATTTGTTCTATAACCTATACACTCTAGCTTTGCTGAGATGTAGAACAAACAACTTGTTTTCACTCACCACATACCACTCTAGCTTTGCTGCAGCATGTATAACAATTGAACTGGCTTGTTCTCACCTAAACACTCTACAGTAGCTTTGGTGAAATGAAGAACAGACAGCTTATTCTTACCCATACTCCAGCTTTGCTGAGATATAGAACCCTTCAGAGATTGCCCTTACCCATAAACTGTAGCTTTGCTGAGATGTACAACAAACAGCTCGTTCTCACCAATACACTCTATAGCTTTGCTGATATGTAAAACACTTATGAGATTGCCCTTACCCGTACACTGTAGCTTTGCTAAGATGTAGAACAAACAGCTTGTTCTAACCTATACACTCTAGCTCTGCTGAGATGTAAAACACTTTGAGATTGCCCTTACCTGTACACTCTAGCTTTGCTGAGATGTAGAACAAACAGCTTGTTCTCACCCATACACTCTAGCTTTGCTGAGATGTAGAACACTTATGAGATTGCCCTTACCCTTACACTGTAGCTTTGCTAAGTTGTAGAACAAACAGATTGTTCTCACCTATACACTCTGGCCTTGCTGAGATGCAAAACACTTTTGAGATTGCCCTTACCCATACACTCTAGCTTTTCTGAGATGTAGAACAAACAGCTTGTTCTCACCAATACACTCTACTTTGCTGAGATGTAAAACAAACAGCTGGTTCTCACCTATACACTCTAGCTTTGCTGAGATGTAAAACATTTTTGAGATTGCCCTTACCCATACACTCTAGCTTTGCTGATATGTAGAACAAACAGCTTGTTCTCACCAATACACACTAGCTTTGCTGAGATGTAAAACACTTACGGGATTGCCCTTACCCTTACACTCTAGCTTTGCTGTGATGTAGAACAAACAGCTTGTTCTCACCCATACACCGTAGCTTTGCCGAGATGTAAAACACTTATGAGATTGCCCTTACCTGTACACTCTAGCTTTGCTGAGATGTAGAACAAACAACTTGTTTTCACCCATACACTCTAGCTTTGCTGCTATGTAAAACACCATTGAGATTGCCCTTACCCGTACTCTGTAGCTTTGCTAAGATGTAGAACAAACAGCTGGTTCTCACCCAAACACTCTAGCTTTGCTGAGATGTAAAACACTTATGAGATTGCCCTAACCTGTACACTCTAGCTTTGCTGAGATGTAGAACAAACAGCTTGTTCTCACCCATACACTCTAGCTTTGCTGCGATGTAAAACACGTATGAGATTGCCCTTACCTGTACACTCTAGCTTTGCTGAGATGTAGAACAAACAACTTGTTTTCACCCGTACACTCTAGCTTTGCTGAGATGTAGAACAATTGAAAGCTTGTTCTCACCCAAACACTTTACAGTAGCTTTGTCGAAATGAAGAACAGACAGCTTATTCTCACCTATATACTCCAGCTTTGCTGAGATAAAGAACCCTTAAGAGATTGCCCTAACCCATACACTCTAGCTTTGCTGAGATGTGGAACACTTATGAGATTGCCGTTACCCGTACACTGTAGCTTTGCTAAGTTGTAGAACAAACAGATTGTTGTCACCTATACACTCTAGCTTTGCTTAGATGTAAAACACTTTTCAGATTGCCCTTACCTGTACACTGTAGCTTTCCTAAGATGTAGAACAAACGGATTGTTCTCACCTATACACTCTAGCTTTGCTGAGATGTAGAACAAACAACTTGTTTTCACCCATACACTCTAGCTTTGCTGAGATGTAGAACAAACAACTTGTTTTCACCCATACACTCTAGCTTTGCTGAGATGTAGAACAATTGAAAGCTTGTTCTCACCTAAACACTCTACAGTAGCTTTGGTGAAATGAAGAACAGACAGCTTATTCTTACCCATATACTCCAGCTTTGCTGAGATATAGAACCCTTAAGAGATTGCCCTTACCCATATACTGTAGCTTTGCTGAGATGTAGAACAAACAGCTCGTTCTCACCCATACACTGTAGCTTTGCTGAGATGTAAAACACTTACGGGATTGCCCTTACCCGTACACTCTAGCTTTGCTGGGATGTAGAACAAACAGCTTGTTCTCACTCATACCTTCTAGCTTTGCTGAGATGTAGAACAATTGAAAGCTTGTTCTCACCTTAACACTCTACAGTAGCTTTGGTGAAATGAAGAACAGACAGCTTATTCTCACCCATACACTCCAGCTTTGCTGAGATATAGAACCCTTCAGAGATTGCCCTTACCCATAAACTGTAGCTTTGCTGAGATGTACAACAAACAGCTCGTTCTCACCAATACACTCTATAGCTTTGCTGATATGTAAAACACTTATGAGATTGCCCTTACCCGTACACTGTAGCTTTGCTAAGATGTAGAACAAACAGCTTGTTCTAACCTATACACTCTAGCTCTGCTGAGATGTAAAACACTTTTGAGATTGCCCTTACCTGTACACTCTAGCTTTGCTGAGATGTAGAACAAACAGCTTGTTCTCACCCATACACTCTAGCTTTGCTGAGATGTAGAACACTTATGAGATTGCCCTTACCCTTACACTGTAGCTTTGCTAAGTTGTAGAACAAACAGATTGTTCTCACCTATACACTCTGGCCTTGCTGAGATGCAAAACACTTTTGAGATTGCCCTTACCCATACACTCTAGCTTTTCTGAGATGTAGAACAAACAGCTTGTTCTCACCAATACACTCTAGCTTTGCTGAGATGTAAAACAAACAGGTGGTTCTCACCCAAACACTCTAGCTTTGCTGAGATGTAAAACATTTTTGAGATTGCCCTTACCCATACACTCTAGCTTTGCTGATATGTAGAACAAACAGCTTGTTCTCACCAATACACACTAGCTTTGCTGAGATGTAAAACACTTACGGGATTGCCCTTACCCTTACACTCTAGCTTTGCTGTGATGTAGAACAAACAGCTTGTTCTCACCCATACACCGTAGCTTTGCTGAGATGTAAAACACTTATGAGATTGCCCTTACCTGTACACTCTAGCTTTGCTGAGATGTAGAACAAACAACTTGTTTTCACCCATACACTCTAGCTTTGCTGCTATGTAAAACACCTTTGAGATTGCCCTTACCCGTACTCTGTAGCTTTGCTAAGATGTAGAACAAACAGCTGGTTCTCACTCATACCTTCTAGCTTTGCTGAGATGTAGAACAATTGAAAGCTTGTTCTCACCTTAACACTCTACAGTAGCTTTGGTGAAATGAAGAACAGACAGCTTATTCTCACCCATACACTCCAGCTTTGCTGAGATATAGAACCCTTCAGAGATTGCCCTTACCCATAAACTGTAGCTTTGCTGAGATGTACAACAAACAGCTCGTTCTCACCAATACACTCTATAGCTTTGCTGATATGTAAAACACATATGAGATTGCCCTTACCCGTACACTGTAGCTTTGCTAAGATGTAGAACAAACAGCTTGTTCTAACCTATACACTCTAGCTCTGCTGAGATGTAAAACACTTTTGAGATTGCCCTTACCTGTACACTCTAGCTTTGCTGAGATGTAGAACAAACAGCTTGTTCTCACCCATACACTCTAGCTTTGCTGAGATGTAGAACACTTATGAGATTGCCCTTACCCTTACACTGTAGCTTTGCTAAGTTGTAGAACAAACAGATTGTTCTCACCTATACACTCTGGCCTTGCTGAGATGCAAAACACTTTTGAGATTGCCCTTACCCATACACTCTAGCTTTTCTGAGATGTAGAACAAACAGCTTGTTCTCACCAATACACTCTAGCTTTGCTGAGATGTAAAACAAACAGCTGGTTCTCACCCAAACACTCTAGCTTTGCTGAGATGTAAAACATTTTTGAGATTGCCCTTACCCATACACTCTAGCTTTGCTGATATGTAGAACAAACAGCTTGTTCTCACCAATACACACTAGCTTTGCTGAGATGTAAAACACTTACGGGATTGCCCTTACCCTTACACTCTAGCTTTGCTGTGATGTAGAACAAACAGCTTGTTCTCACCCATACACCGTAGCTTTGCTGAGATGTAAAACACTTATGAGATTGCCCTTACCTGTACACTCTACCTTTGCTGAGATGTAGAACAAACAACTTGTTTTCACCAATACACTCTAGCTTTGCTGCTATGTAAAACACCTTTGAGATTGCCCTTACCCGTACTCTGTAGCTTTGCTAAGATGTAGAACAAACAGCTGGTTCTCACCCAAACACTCTAGCTTTGCTGAGATGTAAATCACTTATGAGATTGCCCTAACCTGTACACTCTAGCTTTGCTGAGATGTAGAACAAACAGCTTGTTCTCACCCATACACTCTAGCTTTGCTGCGATGTAAAACACGATTGAGATTGCCCTTACCTGTACACTCTAGCTTTGCTGAGATGTAGAACAAACAACTTGTTTTCACCTGTACACTCTAGCTTTGCTGAGATGTAGAACAATTGAAAGCTTGTTCTCACCCAAACACTTTACAGTAGCTTTGTCGAAATGAAGAACAGACAGCTTATTCTCACCTATATACTCCAGCTTTGCTGAGATAAAGAACCCTTAAGAGATTGCCCTTACCCATACACTCTAGCTTTGCTGAGATGTAGAACAAACAGCTCGTTCTCACCAATACACACTAGCTTTGCTGAGATGTAAAACACTTAGGAGATTGCCCGTGCCTGTACACTCTAGCTTTGCTGAGATGTAGAACAAACAGCTTGTTCCACCCATACACTCTAGCTTTGCCGAGATGTAGAACAAACAGCTTGTTCTGTGCCAAACACTCTGGCTTTGCTGAGATGTATAACACTTACGGGATTGCCCTTACCCTTACACTCTAGCTTTGCTGTGATGTAGAACAAACAGCTTGTTCTCACCCATACACCGTAGCTTTGCTGAGATGTAAAACACTTATGAGATTGCCCTTACCTGTACACTCTAGCTTTGCTGAGATGTAGAACAAACAACTTGTTTTCACCCATACACTCTAGCTTTGCTGCTATGTAAAACACCTTTGAGATTGCCCTTACCCGTACTCTGTAGCTTTGCTAAGATGTAGAACAAACAGCTGGTTCTCACCCAAACACTCTAGCTTTGCTGAGATGTAAAACACTTATGAGATTGCCCTAACCTGTACACTCTAGCTTTGCTGAGATGTAGAACAAACAGCTTGTTCTCACCCATACACTCTAGCTTTGCTGCGATGTAAAACACGATTGAGATTGCCCTTACCTGTACACTCTAGCTTTGCTGAGATGTAGAACAAACAACTTGTTTTCACCCGTACACTCTAGCTTTGCTGAGATGTAGAACAATTGAAAGCTTGTTCTCACCCAAACACTTTACAGTAGCTTTGTCGAAATGAAGAACAGACAGCTTATTCTCACCTATATACTCCAGCTTTGCTGAGATAAAGAACCCTTAAGAGATTGCCCTAACCCATACACTCTAGCTTTGCTGAGATGTAGAACAAACAGCTCGTTCTCACCAATACACACTAGCTTTGCTGAGATGTAAAACACTTAGGAGATTTCCGGTGCCTGTACACTCTAGCTTTGCTGAGATGTAGAACAAACAGCTTGTTCTCACCCATACACTCTAGCTTTGCTGAGATGTAGAACAAACAGCTTGTTCTGTGCCAAACACTCTGGCTTTGCTGAGATGTATAACAATTGAAAGCTTGTTCTCACCCAAACACTTTACAGTAGCTTTGGTGAAATGAAGAACAGACAGCTTATTCTCACCTATATACTCCAGCTTTGCTGAGATAAAGAACCCTTAAGAGATTGACCTTACCCATACACTCTAGCTTTGCTGAGATGTAAAACACTTATGAGATTGCACGTGCCCGTACACTCTAGCTTTGCTGAGATGTAGAACAAACATCTTGTTCTCACCCATACACTCTAGCTTTGCTGAGATGTAAAACACTTATCAGATTGCCCTTACCCATACACTCTAGCTTTGCTGAGATGTAGAACAAACAGCTCGTTCTCACCAATACACACTAGCTTTGCTGAGATGTAAAACACTTATGAGATTGCCCATGCCCGTACACTCTAGCTTTGCTGAGATGTAGAACAAACAGCTCGTTCTCACCCATACACTCTAGCTTTGCTGAGATGTTAAACACTTATGAGATTGCCCTTACCCATACACTCTAGCTTTGCTGATATGTAGAACAAACAGCTTGTTCTCACCAATACACCCTAGCTTTGCTGAGATGTAAAACACTTACGGGATTGCCCTTACCCGTACACTCTAGCTTTGCTGTGATGTAGAACAAACAGCTTGTTCTCACCCATACACCCTAGCTTTGCTGAGATGTAAAACACTTATGAGATTGCCCTTACCTGTACACTCTAGCTTTGCTGAGATGTAGAACAAACAACTTGTTTTCACCCATACACTCTAGCTTTGCTGCTATGTAAAACACCTTTGAGATTGCACTTACCCGTACTCTGTAGCTTTGCTAAGATGTAGAACAAACAGCTGGTTCTCACCCAAACACTCTAGCTTTGCTGAGATGTAAAACACTTTTGAGATTGCCCTTACCTGTACACTCTAGCTTTGCTGAGATGTAGAACAAACAGCTTGTTCTCACCCATACACTCTAGCTTTGCTGAGATGTAGAACACTTATGAGATTGCCCTTACCCTTACACTGTAGCTTTGCTAAGTTGTAGAACAAACAGATTGTTCTCACCTATACACTCTGGCCTTGCTGAGATGCAAAACACTTTTGAGATTGCCCTTACCCATACACTCTAGCTTTTCTGAGATGTAGAACAAACAGCTTCTTCTCACCAATACACTCTAGCTTTGCTGAGATGTAAAACAAACAGCTGGTTCTCACCCAAACACTCTAGCTTTGCTGAGATGTAAAACATTTTTGAGATTGCCCTTACCCATACACTCTAGCTTTGCTGATATGTAGAACAAACAGCTTGTTCTCACCAATACACACTAGCTTTGCTGAGATGTAAAACACTTACGGGATTGCCCTTACCCTTACACTCTAGCTTTGCTGTGATGTAGAACAAACAGCTTGTTCTCACCCATACACCGTAGCTTTGCTGAGATGTAAAACACTTATGAGATTGCCCTTACCTGTACATTCTAGCTTTGCTGAGATGTAGAACAAACAACTTGTTTTCACCCATACACTCTAGCTTTGCTGCTATGTAAAACACCTTTGAGATTGCCCTTACCCGTACTCTGTAGCTTTGCTAAGATGTAGAACAAACAGCTGGTTCTCACCCAAACACTCTAGCTTTGCTGAGATGTAAAACACTTATGAGATTGCCCTAACCTGTACACTCTAGCTTTGCTGAGATGTAGAACAAACAGCTTGTTCTCACCCATACACTCTAGCTTTGCTGCGATGTAAAACACGTATGAGATTGCCCTTACCTGTACACTCTAGCTTTGCTGAGATGTAGAACAAACAACTTGTTTTCACCCGTACACTCTAGCTTTGCTGAGATGTAGAACAATTGAAAGCTTGTTCTCACCCAAACACTTTACAGTAGCTTTGTCGAAATGAAGAACAGACAGCTTATTCTCACCTATATACTCCAGCTTTGCTGAGATAAAGAACCCTTAAGAGATTGCCCTAACCCATACACTCTAGCTTTGCTGAGATGTAGAACACTTATGAGATTGCCGTTACCCGTACACTGTAGCTTTGCTAAGTTGTAGAACAAACAGATTGTTGTCACCTATACACTCTAGCTTTGCTTAGATGTAAAACACTTTTCAGATTGCCCTTACCTGTACACTGTAGCTTTCCTAAGATGTAGAACAAACGGATTGTTCTCACCTATACACTCTAGCTTTGCTTAGATGTAAAACACTTTCAGATTGCCCTTACCTGTACACTGTAGCTTTCCTAAGATGTAGAACAAACGGATTGTTCTCACCTATACACTCTAGCTTTGCTGAGATGTAGAACAAACAACTTGTTTTCACCCATACACTCTAGCTTTGCTGAGATGTAGAACAAACACTTGTTTTCACCCATACACTCTAGCTTTGCTGAGATGTAGAACAATTGAAAGCTTGTTCTCACCTAAACACTCTACAGTAGCTTTGGTGAAATGAAGAACAGACAGCTTATTCTTACCCATATACTCCAGCTTTGCTGAGATATAGAACCCTTAAGAGATTGCCCTTACCCATATACTGTAGCTTTGCTGAGATGTAGAACAAACAGCTCGTTCTCACCCATACACTGTAGCTTTGCTGAGATGTAAAACACTTACGGGATTGCCCTTACCCGTACACTCTAGCTTTGCTGGGATGTAGAACAAACAGCTTGTTCTCACTCATACCTTCTAGCTTTGCTGAGATGTAGAACAATTGAAAGCTTGTTCTCACCTTAACACTCTACAGTAGCTTTGGTGAAATGAAGAACAGACAGCTTATTCTCACCCATACACTCCAGCTTTGCTGAGATATAGAACCCTTCAGAGATTGCCCTTACCCATAAACTGTAGCTTTGCTGAGATGTACAACAAACAGCTCGTTCTCACCAATACACTCTATAGCTTTGCTGATATGTAAAACACTTATGAGATTGCCCTTACCCGTACACTGTAGCTTTGCTAAGATGTAGAACAAACAGCTTGTTCTAACCTATACACTCTAGCTCTGCTGAGATGTAAAACACTTTTGAGATTGCCCTTACCTGTAAACTCTAGCTTTGCTGAGATGTAGAACAAACAGCTTGTTCTCACCCATACACTCTAGCTTTGCTGAGATGTAGAACACTTATGAGATTGCCCTTACCCTTACACTGTAGCTTTGCTAAGTTGTAGAACAAACAGATTGTTCTCACCTATACACTCTGGCCTTGCTGAGATGCAAAACACTTTTGAGATTGCCCTTACCCATACACTCTAGCTTTTCTCAGATGTAGAACAAACAGCTTGTTCTCACCAATACACTCTAGCTTTGCTGAGATGTAAAACAAACAGCTGGTTCTCACCCAAACACTCTAGCTTTGCTGAGATGTAAAACATTTTTGAGATTGCCCTTACCCATACACTCTAGCTTTGCTGATATGTAGAACAAACAGCTTGTTCTCACCAATACACACTAGCTTTGCTGAGATGTAAAACACTTACGGGATTGCCCTTACCCTTACACTCTAGCTTTGCTGTGATGTAGAACAAACAGCTTGTTCTCACCCATACACCGTAGCTTTGCTGAGATGTAAAACACTTATGAGATTGCCCTTACCTGTACACTCTAGCTTTGCTGAGATGTAGAACAAACAACTTGTTTTCACCCATACACTCTAGCTTTGCTGCTATGTAAAACACCTTTGAGATTGCCCTTACCCGTACTCTGTAGCTTTGCTAAGATGTAGAACAAACAGCTGGTTCTCACCCAAACACTCTAGCTTTGCTGAGATGTAAAACACTTATGAGATTGCCCTAACCTGTACACTCTAGCTTTGCTGAGATGTAGAACAAACAGCTTGTTCTCACCCATACACTCTAGCTTTGCTGCGATGTAAAACACGATTGAGATTGCCCTTACCTGTACACTCTAGCTTTGCTGAGATGTAGAACAAACAACTTGTTTTCACCCGTACACTCTAGCTTTGCTGAGATGTAGAACAATTGAAAGCTTGTTCTCACCCAAACACTTTACAGTAGCTTTGTCGAAATGAAGAACAGACAGCTTATTCTCACCTATATACTCCAGCTTTGCTGAGATAAAGAACCCTTAAGAGATTGCCCTAACCCATACACTCTAGCTTTGCTGAGATGTAGAACAAACAGCTCGTTCTCACCAATACACACTAGCTTTGCTGAGATGTAAAACACTTAGGAGATTGCCCGTGCCTGTACACTCTAGCTTTGCTGAGATGTAGAACAAACAGCTTGTTCTCACCCATACACTCTAGCTTTGCTGAGATGTAGAACAAACAGCTTGTTCTGTGCCAAACACTCTGGCTTTGCTGAGATGTATAACAATTGAAAGCTTGTTCTCATCCAAACACTTTACAGTAGCTTTGGTGAAATGAAGAACAGACAGCTTATTCTCACCTATATACTCCAGCTTTGCTGAGATAAAGAACCCTTAAGAGATTGACCTTACCCATACACTCTAGCTTTGCTGAGATGTAAAACACTTATGAGATTGCCCGTGCCCGTACACTCTAGCTTTGCTGAGATGTAGAACAAACATCTTGTTCTCACCCATACACTCTAGCTTTGCTGAGATGTAAAACACTTATCAGATTGCCCTTACCCATACACTCTAGCTTTGCTGAGATGTAGAACAAACAGCTCGTTCTCACCAATACACACTAGCTTTGCTGAGATGTAAAACACTTACGGGATTGCCCTTACCCTTACACTCTAGCTTTGCTGTGATGTAGACAAACAGCTCGTTCTCACCCATACACTCTAGCTTTGCTGAGATGTTAAAACACTTATGAGATTGCCCTTACCATACACTCTAGCTTTGCTGATATGTAGAACAAACAGCTTGTTCTCACCAATACACCCTAGCTTTGCTGAGATGTAAAACACTTACGGGATTGCCCTTACCGTACACTCTAGCTTTGCTGTGATGTAGAACAAACAGCTTGTTTCTCACCCATACACCCTAGCTTTGCTGAGATGTAAAACACTTATGAGGTTTCCCAAACTGTACACTCTAGCTTTGCTGAGATGTAGAACAAACAACTTGTTTTCACCCATACACTCAGCTTTTTGCTAGTAAAAACGCCTTTGAGATTGCACTTACCCTACTCTGTAGCTTTGCTAGATGTAGAACAAACAGCTGGTTCTCACCCAAACACTCTAGCTTTGCTGAGATGTAAAACACTTATGAGATTGCCCTAACCTGTACATTCTAGCTTTGCTGAGATGTAGAACAAACAGCTTGTTCTCACCCATACACTCTAGCTTTGCTGAGATGTAGAACAAACAGCTTGTCCCTGTAGCCAAACACTCTGCTTTGCTGAGATGTAAACAATGAAAGCTTGTTCTCACCCAAACACTTTACATAGCTTTGGGGAATGAAGAACAGACAGCTTTATTCTCACCTATATACTCCAGCTTTGCTGAGATAAAGAACCTAAGAGATTTGACTCACCCATACACTCAGCTTTGCTGAGATGTAAAACCTTATGAGATTGCCCGTGCCCGTACACTCTAGCTTTGCTGAGATGTAGAACAAACATCTGTTCTCACCATACACTCTAGCTTTGCTGAGATGTAAAACACTTATCAGATTTGCCCTTACCATACACTCTAGCTTTGCTGAGATGTAGAACAAACAGCTTGTTCTCACCAATACACACTAGCTTTGCTGAGATGTAAAACACTTAGAGAATTGCCCAACCCTTACACTCTAGCTTTGCTGAGATGTAAGAACAAACAGCTTGTTCTCACCCATACACCCCTAGCTTTGCTGAGATGTAAAACACTTAGAGATTGCCCTTACCCTACACTCTAGCTTTGCTGAGATGTAGAACAAACAGCTTGTTCTCACCAATACACCTAGCTTTGCTGAGATGTAAAACACTTAGGAGATTGCCCTTACCTGTACACTCTAGCTTTGCTGAGATGTAGAACAAACAGCTTGTTCTCACCCATACACTCTAGCTTTGCTGAGATGTAGAACATGAAAGCTTGTTCTCACCAATAACACTTAGCTTTGCTGAGATGTAAGAACAACAAGCTTGTCTCCTCACCTACACTCTAGCTTTGCTGAGATTAGAACGCCTTGAGATTGCCTACCCATACACTCTAGCTTTGCTGAGATGTAAACAAACAGCTCTTCTCACCCAATACACTCTAGCTTTGCTGAGATGTAAAACACTATGAGATTGCCCATCAACCTTGTAACACTCTAGCTTTTGCTGAGATGTAGAACAAACAGCTTGTCTCACCCATACACTCTAGCTTTGCTGGATGTAAACACTATGAGATTGCCCTTACCTGTACACTCTAGCTTGCTGAGATGTAGAACAAACAACTTGTTTTCACCACTACACTCTAGCTTTGCTGAGATGTAAACAATTGAAAGCTTGTTCTCACCCAAACCTTTACAGTAGCTTTGTGAAATGAAGAACAGACAGCTATTCTCACCTATATACTCCAGCTTTGCTGAGATAAAGAACCCTTAAGAGATTGCCCTAACCATACACTCTAGCTTTGCTGAGATGTAGAACAAACAGCTTGTTCTCACCATACACTCTAGCTTTGCTGAGATGTAAAACACTATGAGATTGTTCTACCTGTACACTCTAGCTTTGCTGAGATGTAGAACAAACAACTTTGTTGCACCCATACACTCTAGCTTTGCTGAGATGTAGAACAATTGAAAGCTTGTTCTCACCCAAACACTTTACAGTAGCTTTGTCGAAATGAAGAACAGACAGCTTATTCTCACCTATATACTCCAGCTTTGCTGAGATAAAGAACCCTTAAGAGATTGCCCTAACCCATACACTCTAGCTTTGCTGAGATGTTAGAACAAACAGCTCGTTCTCACCAATACACACTAGCTTTGCTGAATGTAGAAAAACAGCGTTCTGCCATATACACCCTAGCTTTGCTGAGATGTAAAAACACTTACGGGTTGCCTTACCCGTACACTCTAGCTTTGCTGTGATGTAGAACAAACAGCTTGTTCTCCACATACACCTAGCTTTGCTGAGATGTAAAACACTTATGAGATTGCCCTTACCTGTACACTCTAGCTTTGCTGAGATGTAGAACAAACACTTGTTTTCACCCATACACTCTAGCTTTGCTGCATGTAAAACGACTTTGAGATTGCACCTTACCCATAACTCTTAGCTTTGCTAAGATGTAGAACAAACAGCTGGTTCTCACCAAACACTCTAGCTTTGCTGAGATGTAAAAACACTTATGAGATTGCCCTAACCTGTACATTCTAGCTTTGCTTGAATGTAGAACAAACAGCTTGTTCCACCCATACACTCTAGCTTTGCTGCGATGTAAAACACGTTATGAGATTGCCCTTACCTGTACACTCTAGCTTTGCTGAGATGTAGAACAAACAACTTGTTTTCACCCTACACTCTAGCTTTGCTGAGATGTAGAACAATTGAAAGCTTGTTCTCACCCAAACACTTTACAGTAGCTTTGTCGAAATGAAGAACAACAGCTTATTCTCACCTATATACTCCAGCTTTGCTGAGATAAAGAACCCTTAAGAGATTGCCCTAACCCATACACTCTAGCTTTGCTGAGATGTAGAACAAACAGCTCGTTCTCACCAATACACCTAGCTTTGCTGAGATGTAAAACACTTATGAGATTTCCCTTACCTGTACACCTCTAGCTTTGCTGAGATGTAGAACAAACAACTTGTTTCACCCATACACTCTAGCTTTGCTGAGATGTAGAACAATTGAAAGCTTGTTCTCACCCAAACACTTTACAGTAGCTTTGTCGAAATGAAGAACAGACAGCTTATTCTCACCTATATACTCCAGCTTTGCTGAGATAAAGAACCTTATGAGATTGCCCTTACCTGTACACTCTAGCTTTGCTGAGATGTAGAACAAACAGCTTGTTCTCACCCATACACTCTAGCTTTGCTGAGATGTTAAACACTTATCAGATTGCCCTTACCCATACACTCTAGCTTTGCTGATATGTAGAACAAACAGCTTGTTCTCACCAATACACACTAGCTTTGCTGAGATGTAAAACACTTACGGGATTGCCCTTACCCGTACACTCTAGCTTTGCTGTGATATAGAACAAACAGCTTGTTCTCACCCATACACCCTAGCTTTGCTGAGATGTAAAACACTTATGAGATTGCCCTTACCTGTACACTCTAGCTTTGCTGAGATGTAGAACAAACAACTTGTTTTCACCCATACACTCTAGCTTTGCTGCTATGTAAAACACCTTTGAGATTGCCCTTACCCGTACTCTTTAGCTTTGCTAAGATGTAGAACAAACAGCTGGTTCTCACCCAAACACTCTAGCTTTGCTGAGATGTAAAACACTTATGAGATTGCCCTAACTTGTACACTCTAGCTTTGCTGATATGTAGAACAAACAGCTTGTTCTCACCCATACACTCTAGCTTTGCTGCGATGTAAAACACATATGAGATTGCCCTTACCTGTACACTCTAGCTTTGCTGAGATGTAGAACAAACAACTTACTCCAGCTTTGCTGAGATAAAGAACCCTTAAGAGATTGCCCTAACCCATACACTCTAGCTTTGCTGAGATGTAGAACAAACAGCTCGTTCTCACCAATACACACTAGCTTTGCTGAGATGTAAAACACTTAGGAGATTGCCTGTGCCCGTACACTCTAGCTTTGCTGAGATGTAGAACAAACAGCTTGTTCTCACCCATACACTCTAGCTTTGCTGAGATGTAGAACAAACAGCTTGTTCTGTGCCAAACACTCTGGCTTTGCTGAGATGTTTAACAATTGAAAGCTTGTTCTCACCCAAACACTTTATAGTAGCTTTGGTGAAATGAAGAACAGACAGCTTATCACATTTTATCCATCAATGATAAAATGCTTTATACACAGGGCGAACGGGTGTCTGTTGTTAGCTCCCCCACACGGTACGTGTGCTGTTCAGTGCGGTTAAAAATTGTATAAGCCTAAGGGGTATTTCCCGTGCGGGCAGGGATGCGCGACCGGGTGCCGTGCATTAATGTTGAGTAACTTAGGTAATTTGTTTACGTGGGCAAATTGTTTACGTTGCTTTGTTTAACAGTCCTCTGTGCATAAATGTGTTTGGGTTGACAATTAGCCAATAGGGTGTTAAAGATGACAACATTAGCCAATTAATTTTATTGTTTACCTTGCGTTGTTGGGGACGCGTTTATTAGAGCGGGATAAGCTATCATGTCAAAGTCACTTTGTCACTGCCTTTCAAAGTGAACGGACCCTGTTAATTTTGTGATCACACAATTTTATTAATTTGTCGTTCTTGCTGAAAAAATAAATAAATAAATAAATAAATAAATAGTGATTCTTCTACACTTTGCTTATCGGTTTTGCCACTGGAGTGATTTTCTTTCTGGATGCCTTTTTGGTGAACTGGAAAAGTTATTTTCACACTTAACTTGCTCCGTATACCTGGACTTCTACAAATTACTCTCGCCGCCGAGTGCATTTTTTAATCAGCTTTCGTGGAAGAACGACAATTTCAGATTTCCGTTTCTGGCTTTAACTCATCGACAATCGACAACTCATCTGCTACGTGCTAGTTAATTTTCTTTTCGATATCGTGTCGAGGAGCGACGACCTTTTCGTGAACTGACTAACGTTAATTTTATAATTTTCTTCTAAAAATCGTTTTCGGTTCTCATCCGCATCGGACGTGACTTCAGCAACTTTTTCACTCATAATTAATAAAGCTGTAGTTCATGCACGACCGAGAGGTTGTTCGTTGTCGGCTAAGCTACTGAGATGGCACACCCCGCGAAACGGAGAAAGAAGCCGCGGGCCCAGGCCCCTCGCGGCAGCCACTGCAACAACGTCAACAAAGCTCCATCCGTGCCAAGTTCTATGCTGCCCCCCCAGCCCCACAGGTATGCATGAGCATGATGTGGGTAGCTATGCCCATTTGATTACGCCGCCCCACTTGCCAGCCATGTGCAGCAATGGGTGTGAGATGGTAGTAGTAGTAATTTTCTGTACCTGGTGTCTGCTTTCTGAGCTAGAATTAGCCAACTCCCATACTCCTCAATTTAATACTATACATTGTGGTTCTGGGCATCTTGTGGCTGATTGGGAAACCTTGTTCCCATAC